>JAVLUX010000051.1:3793450-3953450 GCA_032164185.1 Moxostoma hubbsi
CGCCTAAAAACATGGTTACTTAACTTACTTTTCATAGTTACTACAATATTACTATAGAAAAAACATGTTTTATGCCATAAACTACTACAGTCTACAATAATGGTAGCACTTTATTATACGTTTGCATTTGTTAACATTAATAAATGCATTGGGTATCATTAAATAACAACGTACACACTTGATGTTCAGAAGTTAGAATGAATAAAAGTAATGAAGAAAAATATTTAGAAAAGATCAAATGCATATGTAAAGTAATCAGCTATTTTTATTATAATTTTTTATATGAAACAATATATGACACTGACCTTGTTTATGGATAGAAAAACAATGGAGCTAAAGTTATATTTCAAATTTGGGGTTTTATGAAGCATTTTCCAAGACCACATCATATGATTTTGGCTGCATGTAGCATTAGCCATTAGCATTAGCTCCATGAATGCGGAATGTAAACATGACAAATTGCACATTATCTAGTGCATATATCTTGCTTCCAATCATAATTGAGTTGTTAAAACAGTGTTTATTACTGATATCGTGTGGATTCCATTCATAGAATAAGGCAGAAATCTGATTATTTATAAAATATATAGAATATATAATGAATATTTTCATAATATTCCAAGTTCGAGAGCAAAATGGACCTTATAATTGAAATATACCCAAATGAATCAGAATCTAATCAGATCATATCAGAATTGAATCAAATCTAGAGCTTGTGAATCAAATCAAATCTGGAAATCTGTATCTATACTGTTGTAGATAGTTGACTATAGTAACTGCTTTAAAAACATACAGTTTTATAATAGTTTTCCCAACACAAACTGCACAAACTGAGGTGTTTTCCTGTTTTCTAGGGACATGACAGAGGTGGTCCACATCAAGGACAGGAAGGAGGTCATTCATGAGCTCAAGTTCTCCCCCGATGGATCTTACTTGGCCGTGGGCTCCAACGACGGCTTTGTGGATATCTACGCTGTGGCTCAACGCTATAAAAAAGTGGGAGAGTGCAACAAGTCAACCTGCTTCATAACTCATCTGGACTGGTCTGTGGACAGCCGCTTCCTGCAATCCAACGACGGAGCAGGAGAAAGATTCTTCTACAGAATGCCAAGTAAGTGTGTAACGTGTTTGATTAAAGGGATAGTTCTGGGCGAATGAAGATAAATAAACGAGTGTTTTTCTGTTTTTAGCTGGTAAATTACTGCCTAAGGAAGAATCCAAAGGGATCCATTGGATGACGTGGACTTGCGTTCTCGGCCCAGAGGTGAACGGAATCTGGCCCAAATATTCCAACGTCAATGACATCAATTCTGTGGACGCCAACTACAGCAGCGCTGTCTTAGTGACGGGCGACGACTTCGGCCTAGTCAAGCTCTTCAGATTCCCTTGTCTTAAAAAAGGTGAGAAGATTTACAACAACAAATCAGATGAAAGTCAACATCACAGCCTTATCGGACTTATCAAACTAGTATCTCATGAAGCCTTTCAAAAAAAATGTTTGGGTCATATTTTCATGACAGTATTTTCATGACTGTTTCACCCTATTTCATTGGTAATCGTAGCATAATAGGCTTAATTTTCTTTATGTGAAACATAGTTTATAATATAATTTATTTTGTTTTTAAGGTGAAACTTGATTCTTGAGATTCACCCATACATTAACAAATACATGCATAATTTTTTCAGCTGCCAAATTTAAGAAATACATCGGCCATTCCGCCCATGTGACAAATGTGCGCTGGTCAAATGACCTGCAGTGGGTTCTGAGCACGGGCGGAGCCGATCACTCTGTGTTCCAGTGGAGATTCCTGCCTGAGGGAGTCATGAATGGAGTTCTGGAGCCACTGCTGCAAGGTGATGTCATCCACTGATAGTTTAACTCAATAGAAATGAGTATTAAAATTACTGGAATAAAATGGAGTCACTTACCTCAATAAGCTGATGTTAAATTATAGTCAAATTGCTTAATCCTAATGGTTTATTGGTTAAAATAATGCACTATAGTAGCTGAAAAGTTGTAGGTTCAGATCCCAGAGCTATAGTAGCATCACTGCAGCATGTTTATGTAGAGTCCCACAGACACCCTACACCAACCCCTACACCTAAACCTAACCCTAACCTTCCCTTAAAAGTTTTACAATAGTTTTACTGCAGTTACAATAGTATAACCACAGTATTTTGTAGTAAAATCATAGTAAACACAAAATTAAACATGGTTACTATATTAACAGCATATTACTGTAGTAACACCATGGTTTAGCGTATTAAAAATATGGCTTCCGGCCAAAAAAATTATTACTACCGTATAACCACCTTCATTATGACCAAATCACTGAAAGAAAATCAATCTTTATTTGAATTTTTATTTATTATTTTAAGTTGTATTTAAGGAAATATTAACGGGATGGGACGTCGTGAGACAAAAGGCAGAATCAAACCTGGGTTGTCTGTACACAAAAAAATCCACACCACTGCAGTGACACTGGGCGCTGTTTGTCTTTAACCCTTTATGCTCAGATGGGCCAGTCCATGAGAAAACAGTCTTGACCAACACAAAATATGTATTGTTTGAAAGATTAGAAGCTGTGCTTTCAAATGCATGTAGACATTATGACCACAACTGAACAAGTGCTTTGAAATCTGCAGACAAATCAGAAGTGCTCTGTTTTGATAATTTATATAAATAAAAATGTGCACTGTACATATTATTGCAATCAGTAAAAACATCAAACTCATCAAATAGCCGTGTGTCATATTTTGTTGGAAAGTTTTACTCACAAACAAAAACAGCGAGTAAGAGCCAAGTCTTTGACAGTTATGTTGGTGTTGCTTATATGTCACGTTTTCACTTATAACTTCACTTATAAAATTAAACGGACCTTAAAATATCACATATCATTATTTAGAGGAGGTGATTATCTTTCAAACGAGCCCTCACACAAGGTAACCGGATGCAGAGATCATTAGATAATCCACACGAAGCACAATGTTACATATGACCACCAGGAGATGGCGCCAAATACATGACACAGACTCAATGATGACTCAAATGACACAGAATGAAACTCATTCTGTGAAATCTCATGAGTAAAATCATGTCTGCATGCTATGCAAACCTTTAGTCATTGTTGTGTTTGCATGTGAAATTAGTTCTTATGTACATTTACTATGTTTTATTTGTTTGGAGACGTTTTTGGACATTATTATAAATGATTTTTGTAATGCTAAAACTTTTGATTGCTCTGTCGTATCAACACTAATTTTTTCTCAGATACAGTTGGCATGATTGGGACCAAAACATAAGCAGTTTTTCAGAGCCACCTTATTTACACCCAGAGATATATAATGTAAACTCAGAAAAATAAGAAAAACTGAAAATTTTTGGCTCAGTTTTATGTGTGACTTTTCAGTAGTTTCTTAGTCTGAGAGTCTCAGAATTTATAATAGGCTATATCATTAAACATATTGAAACATTTTCTTTACAATGATACCAAACACTTCAACCAGAATATTGGAGTGCAAATAGTCACGCTGTGTGGCAGGTGCTATTTACACCTAGTGCCAATCACTCCATTATATATTTTATTTTAATCAATGTTTGTTTAATTTGTTTTATGCTATATATTTTTCATTGTAAATTAGGGCCATTCATATGGAACACATTATTGGCAAAAAAAAATGTAGACGAAGGGCAACGAAAAGAACCTGATACAGGTATTTCGACAAACATTTTTAAAAGTTGACATTCTTTTACACTTGACATGGTGTATAAAAAAGCGTTAATAAGGTTATTTTACACAAATACAGAAATGCCAGGAACGTGTCTCTTTTTGATGTGAACCTTAGTTGTTATAACTAATTAGGGAAAGTCCTCCGCAAGAATTGGAAATGCTTCCTCTGAGTTATACACTGCCACACCATGGTGGGGACAAATTTGGCAATTAGAACAGGAATATACAACTGTTTTTCCATACACAGAAGGGTATGCCGACTCTAACAGCGGTGAATCGGACTCCGACCTGTCCGACGTTCCCGAGCTGGACTCCGACATTGAACAGGAGGCTCAAATGAACTACGAGCGACAGGCAAGAGACACTTTAAAACTCCAATGAAATACTGTCTTTTCTCCCACAGAGACATGAAATTGTCTTCATATGGAGTGGCCGGTGGCCATTGTTTTATATAACACACATGCTCCACTGTTGCTCATTATTTTTTACAGCTGATTGGCTGGCTGGTTTCCCATTGTTGCCCTTTAAGCTTCATTCTCTCTATCCGAATGTGTTTTCGGTGGATTTTACCCCGTAACTCTTCTCCAAACATCCCGCAGGTGTACAAGGAAGATCTTCCTCAGTTGAAAAAGAAACTGGCCGGATCTCTAAAGAGGCAGAAAGCTCCAGACGAGGGGCTTCGCCTGCAGTTCGTCCACGGGTAAATTTACATGTCAGACTGAAATGAAATGTGTGTTTGTCTATTGTGAGCAAAATAGTATATGTAATTCTACGTATTACTCACATTCAATGTATTGCATAGCTATGGGGGCCAATTTGTGCCACTAAACAATCATATGAAAGTGAATTAATTAATTAACCAACAGAAAAAGCTAAACAAGATAGGATAATGTACAGTCAGATGGTCATTATCACAAAATAATCCCTGACAGAGTAATCAGGACCCCGATGTGATGCTTATTGCAATTTCTGCTTATTATATGAGAAAAGAGAGCGAGCAGAGTGTAACCCGGTCTCATGACAAGTCATAATAACAGTGCGAGTAACAGTCTCGGGACTTTTACTCACATAGAGAAAAATAAACGAACCAACAAACGATGCTATTCAAATTTATGTGAAACAGAGACATGAAACTGGCACAGCAGTGTAGGAAATGGGTTGCTCTTGACAATGGTCGATTATACACTTTAGCTCTCATTTCACAAAAATATTTGACCACAGAATGCAGAGATTGACCAACTGGAATCAAGTATTCAAGGCTGCATATCTCTCCTCAACACATGATTTGAGGTGCCATTGATGTCTTTTGATGAGTCTTTTTATCTGTTATCTTACTGTATATTTAATAGTTTAATTGAGTTATTGATTTCTCAAATGGCACAAATGGATGACAGATGTTCCTCATGAGTGACTATTAATGGCCTCTCTCTCTCTGTCTCACAGGTACAGGGGTTGTGACTGCAGGAATAATCTGTTTTACACTCAAACTGGGGAGGTTGTGTATCATGTAGCGGCTGTAGCTGTGCTTCATAACAGACAGCAACACACGCAGCGGTTTTACCTCGGTCATGATGATGATATCCTGAGCCTTACTGTACACCCGCTCAAAGACTATGTGGCAAGTGGACAGGTAAAGAGTAGACTGAATCCAACAATCAAGCGCAACAGTGCCCGCCTACTTTTTCAGCCATCTTGGTTCCGAAAGGATTTGTGCCATTTATTTTTTCCGTAGGGATTTATAAAATCCTTCATAAAAGAGTTGTAAGTCATGAACCAAAGCAACCAGCTCAGAGGTGAATCACAACATTACAAACTTTGATTTAAAGCAAAAAGACAAAGATACTGTGAATCTTTATTGATGGAATGAACTACAATCCCATAATGCATTGCGTAAGATGTAATCAAATTAAAAACGATAGAAAGATATAAAACTATTGATTTAAAGTAGTTGATAATATTTTTTTAATTCTGAAAATATAAAAGAAGTTTGAGAGTGTATGGAAACCGACTTTTTATTTAATTTTATTACTATTAAGTTGAAATAACGCGGAAGCATATACCATCGATTAACAACCTCGGAGCTCACGGTAGGCCTATCTTAAAGGTTTGTACGTTAACGTTAATAATCAATTCCCTTCTGGAGAAAATGTACCAGAACCAGACTGTTTCACTCTATTACAAAAATACTTTGTTTGTCGGTTGGTGTTTTAAATTCAGATCATATTTGCCTTTGTTGAATTGGCATGTTTCAGGTGGGTCGAGATCCAGCTATCCACATCTGGGACATCCAAACGCTCAAGTGTTTATCTTTATTGAAGGGTCAACATCAGAAAGGGGTGTGTGCCCTAGAGTTCACAGGTCAGACCCTTACTCACATTTTACAAAACCAGCTGAGAAACCATTGAGATTTTAGTCACATTTTGTGGTACTTTACTTGGCAGTTTTTTACCATTATTTTCCCATACATTTAAAAGCTTTGTGATTTATTTAAAAAAAAAAATCCAAATCAAGTGTTAACATAAATACATTTTGTCAAAAACAGCCATTTTAGCTTGTGTAACCATAAAATAGCAACTTACATTCACAATGTTTAATGACAAATATGTATTGAATATGAGTAACACCACTAACACTAAAATTTGACTAACAATTTTTCTGAATTTTAGACAGATTTCACCAAAATTATGAGAGCTATCAGACCCACCAAAAGCTCTCACGGTTCATGAGCACTCGTCAAACAAAAAACAGTTCTAAAGCTCTTTGGGGTTGATCTGTTGAGTAACACCATTGACATTGAAACTTTGGTGTTTGAGTAAACCTAAAAGTACTCAAAGCCATCTCCATCAATGTTTGGTGAACTGTGGAGATTTTGAGCACAATTTTGGACACACTTGATTGAACATATGTTTTTCAGAATCTCTTTACAATAGAATTAGGGGCCAAGCACCGAAGGTGCGTACAGTAGGCGACTATTGTATCTGTTAGTGTTAATGTTATTATTAATAATTAGCTCATAGACTTGAAGAAAAATGGATTCCCATAGTACCATACGTAGGAAAGTTATGAAATGGCACACTGATAGAGGATACTCTCATTTGTAACTGACCCAAATTTGGGGTATCAAACCCTCTAGCGCGAACAACTGTTCAAAGTTGCACACACACGTTTTGGCCTATAAAGTTTGAACCATAAGGCCTAGAAAAAACATTTTGAAGCTCCACCCGCTATATTTTCCAACATTTCTAATTTTCTGTAAAACCTTCTTTTTTGAACTCGCTCCAAATTTAGCAAGTTCATCTAGAGACGCTCATGACCAAATGTTGTGGAATTCATGATGATAGACCAAACCGTTTTCTTACATTGAATCAACGAATTTGATGGCAAGCACGCCAAAATGGACATGAGGCTGGATTTTCGCAGCCTTAGAGAATTCACACGAAATTTAGTATATGTCAACACAAGCATGTTTTCAGGGTACCTGCACAGTTTCAACGCAGCACCATCTAGTGGTCAAAAACCATGAAAAACTTCTAAATAGTTTGGTCTCTTTAAATTCCTTGGGGAATACAAAGTTAAATGATACCCAATTTTTCTGTCAGGCATAATGTGCGTTGGCCATTTAAAATTTTTGTCTTAAATTGCTTCATTATGAAATTTGGTATGTGTCATTGAACCCATGTCCTGAAGGTATTCAAAATGTTTGGAAACAGCACCACCTAATGGTCAATTTATATAATAAAATACTAATAACGTTTAATAAATGTTAGTTTAATTACATGAGACTTGTGCCATTAGCTACCTTGGCTCATGCCAAGAACGATGATACCAAATTTTCCAAGGTCAGCCATACTTCCTGTCTGCCATTTTGAATTTCATTCAAAGCCTACTTTTTCGAACTCCTCCTAGGCCTTATGTCCGATTTGCATGACATATGCTGTGTATCATCAAGAGATACTCACGAGAAAAAAGTACTAAATGTTTTTTGTATAAGCCAAGTGTTTTTGAATAACACAGTAATGAAATAGATGGCAAAGGATCTGAGGCTGTATCTCAGCAACGCTTTGGCATATTGACATGAAACATTGTCACCACACCCTGACTGCACAACATACATTTGGTGAAAGCGCCACCTAATGGTTGCGCTATTAAAGTTATTATGAATTGTGTTGTAATATAAGCAATGTTCCGCTTTTGTTGAAATCATAATCAGTGATGTCTAAACATACTTCCTTACATGCAGTTGGTGTGTAATTGCTGCTTGCAACTATATAATTTATTTTACAAACTAATATATATATAAACATTTTAAACAGTATTGAAGGAGTTCCCAAGTATGCTATATTTATGATGCAGTATATATATATATATATATATATATATATATATATATATACTGTATATATACATAGTTTTAGGCAGTAGTGATAAAGGTTGCATAGTGAGGATGTCTTCAGTATAATTACATAAATAGTTTTCATTTATCAATTAATGTCATACAAAGTCCAGTAAACATAAAAAAGCTAAATCAATATTTGTTGAGACAACTTTTGCCTTCAAAACAGCACCAATTCTCCTAGGTAGTTCTCTTGGTTGTTGCAGATAGGATGTTCCAAGCTTAATTGGAGAATTCACCACAGTTATTCTGTCTATTAGGCTGTCTAAATTGTTTCTGCCTCTTCATGTAATCCCAGACTGGCTCTGTGGGGGCCATACCATCTGTTGTACAACTCTGCTTTTCTATTCTATTTGCAAAAGGAATGTTTGGAAGTCTTAAACTGATATTTCCTATTGACACAGTAAAACTGAAGATATAAATAACCATCTTAAGACAAATGTTATTGTGAAACATCTTATGTGCCTAAAACAGTACTGTATATATATATATACACCGAACAGCCCCAATTTTAAAACCACATGCCAAATATTGTGTAGGTCCCCCACGTGCCTCCAAAACATCACCAACCCACATCTCAGAATAGCATTGAGATTATATTCTTCTCATCACAATTATACAGAGCAGTTATCTGAGTTAATGTAGACTTTATCTGTTTGAACCAGTCTGTCCATTCTCTGTTGACCTCTCTCATCAACAAGACATTTCTGTCCACAGATCTGCCGCTCACTGGATGATTTTTGTTTTTGGCACCATTCTGAGTAAATTCTAGAGACTGTTTGTGTGTGAAAATCCCAGAAATACTCAAATCAGCCCGTATGACTCCAACAATCATACCACAGTCCAGATCACTGAGATCACATTTTTCCCCCATTCTGATGGTTGATGTGAACATTAAACTGAAGCTCCTGACCTGTATCTGCATGATTTTATGCACTGCTGCCACACGATTGGTTGATTAGATAATCACATGGATGATTGTTGGAGTCAGACGGGCTGATTTGAGTATTTCTGGGATTTTCACACACAACAGTCCCTAGAATTTACTCAGAATGGTGCCAAAACCAAAAATCATCCAGTGAGCGGCAGATCTGTGGACAGAAATGTCTTGTTGATGAGAGGTCAACAGAGAATGGTCAGACTGGTTCAAACTGATAAAAGTCTACAGTAACTCAGATAACCACTCTGTACAATTGTGCTGAGAAGGATATCATCTCTGAGTGCTGTTCTGAGATGCAGGTTGGCACTGTTTTAGTGACACGAGGGGGACCTACACAATATTAGGCAGGTGGTTTCAATGTTGTGGCTAGTTGGAGCCAATATTGAAGGAAAAGCAGCCAACAAGTGTCCAGCACACACAGGAATTCCTTCAGTACTGTTTAAAATGTTAATATGTTTACTGTGTAACACTCTTACTCCTATTTGTGTTATTGAAAAGTTTTATAACTTCACTATTGTTCTAAAATGTTGAAAATAGTAATAGTTTAGAATGACAATGTGTGTCCAAACTTATGAATAGTTGTGTATATCCCATTCTGTTATGAGTCTTCATTTGTCCGCTGTAGTGGATGGCAAGAGTTTGGTGTCTGTGGGCATCGATGAAGATCACTCTATAGTCATCTGGGATTGGAAGAAAGGTGAAAAACTGGCCAAATCCAGGTAAAACCGACCTTTTCAACTATTTCATCCAATAATCAGTATATATGTATAAAATGAGCTAAATCTCTCTCTCTCTCTCTCTCTCTCTCTCTCTCTCTCTCTCTCTGCCGTAGAGGACACAAAGATAAGATCTTTGTGGTGAAAGGAAATCCGTTTCGCATGGATAAACTTGTCACGGTGGGCATGAAACACATCAAGTTCTGGCTGCACACAGGTAAAGGATGTTAAAGTAAAACATGATGCATTGTACCCCAAATTACCACAGTGACTCTGAGCAAGAGAAAATGTTAATATGGATTGGGCTGTTAACAGTTAATAACTGTCAGCATAACGTCTGACCCACTTTATAGCTTACAAACTGGTCCACGGGTCACTTTTTATGTGGCATTTAGGAGCAGGTAACTCTGAATATGACAATGCCACAATAATAAACCGGCCTGCAACAAAGTTGTAGCTCTTTCAAAGAATAACGCAGAAACTTTCAGTGTAAAGTTGTGACACATGTACACTTCCCAGCTAGCAAATTTATGTTCTTAAAACATTTTCCAAACAGAACATTGTGGTTGTGGGAACATGAAAATGTCCAGTTTTCTTAACGTTAGTAGAATGTCGTTTAAGGTTATATGGATGTTCCATTATTGTTTTATTTACAACTTTTGTTCCAAACCTTTCAATAATGTCAGCCAAATTTGTTGGAACATTCCCTGTTATATATATATATATATATATATATATATATATATATATATATATATATATATATATATATATATATTAGTGCTGTCAAAATTAACGCGTTAATTTCTGCGATTAATTTGAAATATTTAACGCGTTAAAAAAAAAATAACGCAATTAACGAGGTTGTATTTTTTCAACTTCCTGTGGCGGCTGACGTGTGTGCGACGTGCGCGCCATTCTAGTCCCAAGTTCAGCCGAACCAGTTCACCCTGGCAAAAGATGGATAAGAAAAAGGAAGGATTTTTAGACGGAAAGTTTCACTATAAAACGCTGTCCAATGGATTTTTGGATAAAACAAAAGTAATCTGTGCATTTTGCAAAGCCGAATTTAATTACCACAGAAGTAATTCATCTTTGACATATCACTTAAAAGCAAAACACCCTTCCGAAACGATCTCTACGGGGCCTCGCCAATGTAAATTACAGGAGTGTGTTATTCGTGGGCAAATAACAAAATCTGTAAGTGATAAGATAACGAATGCTTTGACTATTTGGATAGCTAAAAACTGCCGCCCAATTAATATAGTAGATGACGATGGACTGAGAGAAATCATTCGAACTGCAACGGGAGACACCTCATATAATCTGCCCTTGAGAGGAACCATCGTGTCAAAAATACACACTTTATATGAAGGCGAGAGGGCACGGAGGATGAACATGTTAGAGCAAGCAACGCACATCTCGCTCTCAGGTCACATCATTCAAAAGAAGAGAGCTTCATTGTCCCTTGATAATGTAAACAGACTGGTCTGTCTCAGTAACTGGCTGAATGTAAAGGAGGACTAAGCTGAATTTTTTCTAGGTAATATTCTGAACTCTCAGCAATATTATTATATATTGAGTACAATTGTTTGTGTTCTTTCCCTTTTATTGTTTTCATATTTGCAAGGCCTATTGTGGATCTTTTTGCAATTCACTTGAACAATGAAAACATTTTTGTTTTTTATTGGCCTTGATAGTTTTGAAATTCAAATGGCACTTTAACATAAAGGCCTGTGTTTTGTTATTTCTGTAAGAAATATGCCTTTAAAGCCAACAGTCAATTTTGAGGGCTTGATGGTTTATTGGAAATATGTTGATCTCAGGAGAGAATCTGTGTTCCAATTAATAATAATAAAAAAGAAAATAAACAATAGTGTTTAAATGTAAATATAGTTTCTTTGTGTTAATTTTTACATTAATTACCATTTTACATTTAAATATCCATTATTAAAAGCTTCAATCTTAAAAGGAAAATAAGCGATTAATTGCGATTAATTTCAAAAGAAATGTGCGATTAATTAGTTAATTTTTTTTAATCGATTGACAGCACTAATATATATATATATATATATATATATATATATATATATATAAATATATATATATATATATATATATTTGTATTTTTTTTTTCAATAAATTACATTGCTTTTTAAACTAATATCACACTTTTCAACAAGTTACAAAATTTGAGGTATCATTCATCTCTGTAGTGCAAACATTAATTAAAGCCACACTGTAAAAATTGTCCAAAATTTTAACGGTAAAATAAATACAAAAAATGCTGCTGTAAAAACCTTTTAATTGGTTTACTGGTAGTTACCTTAACATACACTGATCAGCCACAACATTAAAACCACCTGCCTAATATCATGTAGGTCCCCTCATGCAGGCATGACTGATAAACTACTTCAACATTTCTAAATTGCACAAATAAAAAGTACATATACATATTCATCTCTGACTTGCATTTGCTCGCATGTCAATGATGCCGAGATCTACTTTTATATTTAATTTCATCACTGAGATGGTTTACCTGCAAACGTAGTAGCACCAAACATCACAAGCAGCGTCAAGAATGGACACAGAGTGGCCTTATAACACTTTTCCCTGAGCAGAATATTAAACTACAGATCGCGAAGTTTGTTCAAAGGGGAAGTGAGAGCTAGAAAGAGGGCACTCGCATACATGGTTGCCAGATTGCACAAAATAAATATAACCTTAGACAGAATATTTCCACTTTGCACATTGATAAATCTCAAATTGGGGGTGTTGCATCTCTTATCTGGCAACCCTTTGGATGTTAAACCCTTGTGGAGGTGCGTTAGGTCCCAATGCAAGATAACTGAAATATCCAGTGAAAGCCACATTAAACCATGTGGGGGCCGGATCCGGCCCGCGGGCCTTAAATTGCCCAGATCTGCTTTAAGTCCTGTAAGTTGCGAGGTGGGACCTCCATGGATCGGACTTGTTGGTCCAGTACATCCCACAGATGCTCAATCGGATTGAGATCTGGGGAATTTGGAGGCCAAGTCAACACGAACTCTTTGTCATGTTCCTCAAACCATTCCAGAACAATTCTTGCAGTGTGACAAGGTGCATTATCCTGCTGAAAGAGGTCACTGTCATCAGGGAAACACCATTGCCATGAAGGGGTGTACCTGGTCTGCAACAATCTTTAGATAGGTGGTACATGTCAAAGTAACATCCACATGAATGCCATGACCCAAGGTTTCCCAGCAGAACATTACCCAGAGCATTACACTGCCATTTTGGAGATGCTCTATGTCATCACTGTTCAGATAATTTTTTCTATGAATATTTTTTTATTTTTTTATTTAATGTAATTTTTTTTTTTCCTCCCCAATTTGGAATGTTTAATTCCCAATGCACTCTAAGTCCTCGTGGTGGTGTAGTGACTCGCCTCAATCCAGGTGGCGGAGCACGAATCTCAGTTGCCTCCACATCTGAGACCGTCAATCCGCTCATTTTATCACGTGGCTTGTTGAGTGTTTTAACATGGAGACCTAGCACGTGTGGAGGCTTCACCTTATTCTTCACGCCATCCACGCACAACTCACCACGTGCTCCACCGAGAGTGAGAACCACATTATTATTGCGACCATGAGGAGGTTAACCCAATGTGACTCTACCCACCCTAGCAACCGGGCCAATTGGTTGCTTAGGAAGCCTGACTGGAGTCACTCAGCATGCCCTGGATTCGAACTTGCAACTCCAGGTGTGACTAGCCACTTTACTTGCTGAGCTACCCAGGCAACCCTTTATTTTTAACCCTTTATATATATACACTTATATATATATATATAAATGGTTTTCTTAATCTAAGTGGTACAAGGCTTGGTGACTTTTCATTAAATTTCCAACTGAACACAAAAAAGATTTGGGGCTACTTTAGATGAGTCTTGTTGGTTTTATCAAACAGTCCCCCATTCATATGGTTTGGGCCACCACAGGAAATGAATGGGTGAGACTATAACAGAGCAATTTTTTTTAATTTGTCAAATAAAAATCAATAAATCAATCAGCCACAATGTGCACGTACACACGCACCCACACACACTTCAAGTTCAGATCAAAGTCTTAGTCTAACCCCATTGTGAGAAAGTTTATACTTTGGTGTTGGAGCTGCCCGTGGTCAGGTTTGACTGGAAGCATATTGTGGCTTTGTTGCATAATCTCACCCTCAAACACAAGGGCTACAGTTTTACAAATAATTTAAATGTAAACTTTTATAATTTGTAAATATACTGTATATCCAGTGCATAACTTGTGATAATATCTAGAAATTAAGTTTGTTACAACAATGGCATATAGAGATCAGCCAAAACTATAGTTCGTGGGGATCCATATTCTACATAGTTTTGCCTCTAGAGCATCACACTGAATCCGCCGGCCTGCCTTCTTCCCATAGTGCATCCTGCTGCCATCTCTTCCCCAGTTAAACCACGCACCCATCTGTCCACATGATTTAAAAGAAAATGTGATTCATTAGACCAGGCCCCCTTCTTCCATTTCTCCATGGTCCGGTTCTGACGCTCATGTGCCCATTGTAGGCGCTTTCGGTGGTGAACAGGGGTCAGCATGGGCATGTACAGGTCTGCAGTTACACTGCCCCATACGCAGCAAGCTGCGATGCACTGTGTGTTCTGACACCTTTCTATCATGGCCAGCAGTACGTTTTTCAGCATTTTGTACTACAGTAGCTCTTCTGTGGGATCGAACTAGATGGGCTAGTCCTCGCTCCCCACATGCATCAATGAGCCTTGGGCGCCCATGACCCCAGTTGCCGGTTCAACATTTGTTCTTCCTTGGACCACTTTTGGTAGGTATCCCACAAGACATTCTGTTTTAGAGATGCTCTGACCCAGTCGTCTAGCCATCACAACAGATTCAACTTTAAGTCATTTGTTGGCTGATTTGATCTGAAAGTGTATCACTGTGGCTCTGTTTGTTTGAGCGGTACATCCAGCCCGAGACAGCAACATTAGCTCAGCCAATGCTGTGAGTTTGAGGCAGGACTATCTGTATGTTCAGCCAATGGAAGATGGGGAGAGTTTTCTGGAATATGTTTGAAACATTGATTTTTTTTGCAATTCTGTTTGGTCATGCTAGTGGAACAGAAATTACACACTTCAACTTTAAAGACTACAGAACCAATATTAATTATGTTATGAAAAATATTTCTCATTGCAGGTGGAGGTTTAACATTCAAGAGGGGCATTTTTGGAAATGTTGGTAAGCATGAGACCATGATGTCTGCCTGCTACGGGCGCTCAGAGGATCTGGTGTTTTCTGGGGCGACGACTGGTGACGTATACATCTGGAAAGATACTACTCTTATAAAGAGCATCAAAGCTCATGATGGCCCCGTGTTTGCGATGTGCTCTTTGGATAAGGTGATTTTTTTTTACATGAAAATGTTTATTTTAAAACTGTTTTTATTATAAATGGCATTTTTGTAAATGGATGTTCCTGTAGACTTTTAGAAATTAAAGTTTTTTTATTTTTATTTGCTAAATAACTATTTCCAGCAGTGAATGTACATGCATTTATATCAGCCATCCTGCTCTCTAGATATCAGTGTGGGCATCAGCCATTGAAAAACCCATATTAGTGAAATGCTAGTTATGAATAATATGCTGAAAAGGAAGACAAAATAGTTTGGTGAAGGCCAGGTAAAAAGTTTCCTAGTCTGTTTTAATGAGAGCTTCATGTAACAAAAAGAAAAAAGTTGAAATTTGTTTATTTTAATACAAATCAACCTCTGGGACTTGAAGTCGAAGAAACTCCCATATTTTGTCATTTATTGTGTGTTATGATCTATAGGGTTTTGTGACAGGTGGTAAAGATGGAGTAGTGGAACTCTGGGATGACATGTTTGAGAGATGTTTGAAGACGTACGCCATAAAGAGGGCGGCACTCTCACCTTCATCAAAGGGTACGTTGAACTCCAACAAACAGCTGATGTCTAAATTACTTCTGGTGCGGAAATCTGCACTTTATAAATACAGTTCACCCAAAAATAAAAATTGAGCAATGGCCTAATTTCTCATGTGTATTCAGGACTGTTGCTTGAAGATAACCCCTCCATCAGAGCAATCACTCTGGGACATGGACACATCCTAGTGGGCACCAAGAATGGAGAGATCCTGGAGATTGATAAGAGCGGCCCCATGACTTTGCTTGTACAGGTGTGAATAAATAACAAAGAAATGTTATGATGTAATACAAAATATTAGAAAATATTCATGGTCACTTATCAAACATGAAAATTAGGGACATTGACCATGTTAACTCATTCATAGATGGTCAGTTCCCCTATCTGTCACTCACTCGACAATGTGTCGATGTAGTGACACTAGGGGTCGCCCTTGGGAGCCCCAAACACCTCTGATCTTCGAGAAAAGGCCAATGGGAATTGACGAGTAGAATTTGCATGCCACTTCCCCAGACATACGGGTAATAAAGGAGCTGGCTCGCAACCACTCATTCAGATTTTTTCTTCGTAACCTAGCGGTGTTCATGTATTCCACTGCCAATCCATTCGCCTCTGTAGAAAGCAAGCGATCTCCACAGTTGTTGGATTTCACGATGCATCACAGCGGTTTCACCCCCTCTCGCACAGATAAGTGCGGGAACGCCCCTGGGCGCTTCGACAGTGTGCGTTGAGCACTAAAAGAGTATATTTCCCCCTAAAAGAGTATATATTCCCTAAAAGAGTAGGCACTGACAGAAAGCGTCTTTTTAAAGATGCCTTTCCAGTTATGTGCAGTTCCTGGTTGCGGTTGTTATCTTTCCAATTCTGACCGTCATGATCGCTGCCTTACATGTTTGAGCTCGAAACACGCTGAGATGGCCACGTTGCGATCGCTGCTTTCCTTCTTCAGAGGGAAAGCAACTTCAGCTGCTCCCCGCCCCGGTTCTTCTGCCCGCGGGCACAAGAACACGACGGTTAGTGCTGGGGCGATTTGGGGACTTCAATGGAAGGAACTCCAATGGGTGAATCCCCACGGATCTCCCATTCCCCAGCATGCTTGTGCACCCCGGTTGAGTTCTGGGATGAGTCAGGCGACCTGCTTCAGTGCGGGTTCGACTGCTCATTTAGCACTCAGGAGAAGGATGATACCTCAATAGCAGCATCGGAGAGCAGGCTGCTTCAGTCTGACGTGGAGGACTTGGCTGGGCTTCCACCTTCGGGTGTGGTCGCCCAGTCTGAGGCTGACGCCGAGCTAAAGGCCATGCTTTCCTGGGCCATGCCTCGCAGTGCGGACATGAACCATCCACCAAAGATATCTCAGCGTGTCTGTATCCCAAACACGTAAGGCAGCAATCGTGACTGTCAGAAGTGGAAAGATAACAACCGCAACCAGGAACTGCACATAACCGGAAAGGCATCTTTAAAATGATGCTTTCTGTCAGTGCCTACTCTTTTAGGGAATATATACCTTTTGTTCCCGGAGGTGCATGAGGAGCTCACAAAGTCGTGGTGGGCACCTTTCACTACCCGGACCCACTACCCGGACCCGATCTCTGAGCTCCACCGCTCTCACTACCCTCGTCAGTGGGGCTGCCAGGGAGTACTTGGAAATTCCCCATGTAGATAAGATGGTTGTGGTGCATCTGTCCCCGCAAAGTGCTCCGCCAGAGACCGCCAGAGACTCCAGTCCAGGGCCTGTAGGTTTACGTCATCAATGGCGTCTAAGGCCTACAGTGCCGCTGGACAGGCCGCCTCCGCCCTGCATGCCATGGCTCTTCTGCAAGTGCACCATGGCAAGGTGCTGAGAGAACTGCATGAGGGTAGTTCTGACCCGGGATTGATGCAGGACCCCCAGCAGGAAGCAGACACCCCCCCACCCCTCACCTCATGCCTAGCTGCCATGAACCCGAGGAAGGCTTCTAGGCACTCCTGAGACAGGTGACACAGGTACGTGGAGACCTGCAGCAGGCCTAGAGATGGTAAGCAGACCACTCCCTGCCCTGATGGAAGGCCAGGAGGAGAATCTTTGTTGCCTTTTCTTTGATTCACCACATGCCCAAAAGGCTGCGGTACCCACATTTTCAGAAAAGGAGCGGTTTCCTCATTTCCTGGCTCACACACCCGATGTTTACGGCTGTCGTTATTGTGATTTATGGCAGGCACGACACTGCGGAGGCATGCCCCTGAGTGCCCAGCTGCAGCACAACACACCCATGCCCAGGCAGTTGTGGCGGATTACAAGGATGGTTCCCTCCTCCCCTGTCACTGACCGGTCCTATGGAGGGTACCCGGAGCCAGGTAAGTGCTTCGATGACCCCAGACTCAACCAGGCCACGAGTTTGGGGTCCGAGCCCCTTGAATGAGTGGTTGCAAGCTAGCTCCTTTTATACCCGTATGTCCAGGGGAGTGGCATGCCAATTCCACTTTCCAATTCCCATTGGCCTTGTCTAAATGATCAGAGGTGTTTGGGGCTCCCAAGGGCGACCCCTAGTGTCAATACATCGACACAATGTCTCGTTCTGTATGTTCTAACATGTTGAGTTCCTCAGAATCTGTACATTGCATTTTATGTGTGTTTGTTTGAGTTTTAGGGTCATATGGAGGGCGAGGTTTGGGGTCTGGCTGCTCATCCACTGCTACCCCTCTGTGCCACTGTGAGCGATGACAAAACACTGCGGATCTGGGAGCTTTCAGCTAATCATCGAATGGTGGCTGTCCGCAAACTTAAGAAAGGTACATTATTAATTTCAAGAGCTACAGACAGTTCAAAATAATTTTCCCAAATATTTGTTTAATGGTGTGTGTGTGTGCACATGTTTTTATAGGCGGTAGATGCTGCACCTTCACTCCAGATGGAAAAGCATTAGCAGTGGGTTTAAATGACGGCAGCTTTCTGGTGGTGAATGCCGACACGCTGGAGGACATGGTAACATTTCATCACAGGAAAGAGATCATCTCTGACATCAGGTTCTCTCAAGGTAACCACCAAACTTTGGCGGTAATCTTGATATTTATACCTTAATCACTGTTTGGGTCACTGTTTGAGTGGTACAAGGGTTGGTGACTTTTCATAAAATTTCCACCTGAACATATAAAAGATTTGTGGCTAGATTAGATGAGTCTAGGTGATTTTATCACACAGTCCACCATTCATACAGTTTGGGTCACATTTGACCCACCATTGGAAATGAATGGGTGAGATTATAACACAGAGCAATCTTTTTTAACTTGTCAAAATAAAATCAATAAATCAATCAGCCACAATACAGAACACACACACACACACACACACACACACACACAAACACATACCCACACACTTCAAGTTCAGATCAAAGTCTTAGTCTAACCCCATTGTGAGAAAGTTTATACTTCGGTGTGGGAGCTGCACACCATGGTCAGGTTTGACTGTTAGTATATTGTGGCATCGTTGCAAAATCTCACCCTCATACACAAGGGGTTTAAAACAAATGCTACAATTTTACAAATAATTTAAATAACTTTTAGAATTTGTTAGTATATATACAATGCAAAACTTGTTTTTTGTTACAACATTGGCTATAGAGATCAGCCAGTTTGCGGAATCCATATTCTACATATCCATTATGACACTGATAGTTTAGCCTCTAGAATCTAAATAGATGAGTCACCTTTTAATGCTGTTATACACACCAGTGACAGCTCATCATTTGAATGCATATGGGCCAGTTTGCGACCGACAACCACATACATTTAGGCTAGTGAACGATGGCTTGGCAGAACAAATTATTATTATTATTATTATTAAAAAAAATCTAATTATTTAATGAACATTAATGTTTTTTTTAAGTTCAAGTTACCATTATTTTATAAAAACAAAACAACAAACTAGCTATCTGCTAATGTTAAGTCCAAATCTGTATTCTGCTCCATTCAATCTTTGATTCTGACTACTGTAATGTTTAAAATACTCTTGTCAGAAATAAATCCCTCTTTTGCCAAACTGCACTGTGCTTTTTAGTGTTTTTCACCTGTGTCGACATGACATACTTCAAGCTTAGTGTTTGTTAAACTTAACATCCCTGATTCAATGTTGTTTTGTACAGTAAACCTGAATCCTGTTTCATTGTAATGTTGACTAATGCCACTCTGACAAGGCTGCATGGTATACTGCATGGTATACTTTTGCCAAGAGACATTTTCAAAACCTACATTTAATAGATTTTAATAGATTTTTGGTATATTGAATACATGACAGATGTAATATTCAGTTACGTAATATAGTAAACATTGGTGTTCATAAGTCCACATTGAAAATCTGTGATTCAACTTTTTTTTAGTTTTGGGATTTTATAACATTTTAAACAGATAAATTTTAGGGTGTTAAATGAATTAAAACTCATTTTGTGACAGTGAAAATTTTAACTTGCTTCCATTGAAGCTCACAAGATGCCCTTAATTCACAAATCCTTGAGTGCATGATGTCATTAAAGCAAAAGAGTGACCTATTACTAATTACCTATTACTAAGATGTACTCAAATTCATGTTGTTTTTCATATAAATTGTTATGCTGGTAATATACTTTATGAAAATGACTTATGAACCCCACTGTATTTGTAGGACAGATTTTTGCAATAATAATTTTTTGTATTTTTTTTGTATTGAAGATGCTGGAAAATACCTTGCTGTGGCCTCTCACGACTCGTTTGTGGACATTTATAATGTTCTGACCAGTAAAAGAGTGGGCATCTGTAAAGGAGCGGCCAGCTGTATCACACATGTGGACTGGGATGTCCGCGGTAAGCTTCACGCTCACAATACACAAATGATTATTCAAACAACTATACACAAGTTAGTGTGTAATATTGTGACTTATGAGTGTGCATCTTGTAATACATTTAATTGTAGTTCTTTATTAATAATTTTTATTTGTATAGTCAAACTAAAATGCATGTAGGCAGGGTTAAAAATATCTTGCTCAAAAATATTACTCATAAATATTTCTTACTGGGTGTGACGCTGTATTCTGCATAATTATTTATTGAAGAAAGAGACAATATTTTTGTCCCTACGATAAAGGCATGATTTAGCATTATTTGCTTAGATTTGAGAAAAACTTGATTTTATTTACTTACAAAAAGAAATGTACTCTCTTGTAGCGCTTTTCAAAGGTTAATTAACACTGACTTGCCATTCCATTAGAACTGTACACAAATAAATCCAACATTTTACCAAAGGATGAATTCAATGTATAAGGAGGTAGCAGAATTTTCTTTAATGCATTTTAATGCAGGGAAACTGCTTCAAGTCAACACTGGTGCCAAAGAGCAGCTCTTTTTTGAAGCCCCACGAGGAAGAAGGCAAACTATTAGCAGTTCTGAGGTAGGAAAACTAGACACACTGGTTCAAAATGACTCCAGTTTTGTCATAGCGGAAATGTGTGAGAATCTGTTTGTGTTTCTCTAGTTTGAGAAGATGGAGTGGGCCACATGGACATCTGTGCTAGGCGCCACCTGTGAGGGCATCTGGCCGACGCTTAGTTTCGTCAACACCTCTTCACTTACCAAAGACAAGAAGCTACTGGCTACCGGAGACGACTTCGGCTTTGTCAAGCTCTTTAGCTTTCCCTGCAAGGTCTGAACTTCATGTCAAACAGATTTATTAAGCATGTGCATAAAGAATCTTGTCTCTAACTAATTTCATTGTTTGACTGAGATTTAATGGGATAGTTCACCCCCCCAAAAAAATGTTTTTCATAATTTATTCACCCTTGTGATGTTCCAAACCCACTTTACTTTTTTAAAGATATTTGACAGAATTTTTTCTTGTGATTTTTTTGAGAGCTTTTTTTTTTCTCCATACAATGAAAATGAATGGGAAGTTGGTCTATAAAGCTCCAAAAATTACAAGAAAGCATGATTAATGTACCAGTAATCAATATCTGAGTCAAGTGCTATATGCCATATCTCAACAACCTTGTGTGCGGAGCATTTAAAACTATTTAAAACAAGCAAGAACAGAAGAATTTGGAACAACATGTAGCGGAGAAAAAATTAATTTTTTGGTAAACTATTGTTTTAACACTGAAAATGTTGCAAATTTACTCAGGAAAGCTATAATATAGGGAAGAATTTTCCAATGCTGCTGTTTTTATTCAATACAGGGTCAATTTGCCAAGTTTAAAAAGTATGTGGCCCACAGTGCCAATGTGACAAACGTGCGTTGGTCCAACGATGATGCAATGCTGCTATCAGTGGGAGGAGCTGACACAGCCTTCATGATCTGGGCAAGAGAAGGGATTGGTCCACATGAGAGCAAAGCCGTAGACAGTGAGGAATCAGATGAAGATGCAGAGGAAGATGGAGGTAACGTTATTTTGTACATATGTGCAAGTGCGATTTAATGTAATTAAGTGACATTGATCTGGTGATAGACGACCAAATTGTGGAAATGTTTATGTGTGTGCATTTAGGTTATGACAGTGACATCGCTCGAGAAAAAAACGTGGACTACACGACGAAGATCTACGCTGTCAGTATAAGACAAATGACAGGTGTAAAGCCACACCAGCAACAGAAAGAGATTCTAGTGGATGAGAGGTAATGAATCAAACACTCTAGCTCTGTTCCAAAACCTAGTTTAAAAACCTTCCAAATGGTCGTTTACACTAAACATGTTCTTGCGATAAAAAAAAGCTAGACGCAATCCCATGAATGCTTTGACACTTGAAGTTCTCTTTAACTTGACACAGCTTCTAAATATGGCGAATGCATCCGTAGGAAAATAATAAAAAAAATGGCAAGGACAGATGCAACAACTCTTTTGGTGTGAACAGCCCCTAAGGTAGCATTCCAGTAGAGTTTGACATTAGCATGTTACAAAACTAAAACTAAAAGAATACTCTGTTTAGCATAAAAAATGCATAGCCTTACAATTAATTCAAAACAAGGTTTCTTGGAAGGCAGTCTAATATTATTACTGCGAGAGCATGACCATGGCAACGTTGCGGTCGCAGCTCGCTTTCAACAGAAAGCACGCCATTCCAGCCGCCCCCCGCATCGCTCCTTCTTCCAACGGGATTGAGGACGATGCCGCTGGCGCTGGAGGCGATCTGGGGACGGCAGCGTGTACAGCTCCGCCGGGTACGTCCCCTCGGACCACCCGCCCCCCGACACGCTCGTTGAGTCCCGTCCATGCTCGAGGCAACAATGGCTCGCCTCACGGCCAGCCTGCCTATCCTCAAGAGCTAGAAGTGTATGAGCTCGCCGCTGCATCGAGAGCGCGGCGTGTGACGCAGACGAGTCCCCTGGGCTGCCGCCTTCGGGCCAGCATGCCCAGGCTGAGGCGGACGTGCAGATGTCGGATATGCTTGCCCGGGCTGGACTGGAACCCTGCGTCCTCCCCACAGCCATCGTGGCTGGATGATTGGTTTCTGGGAACACCGCGCCGCTCACAGACGCCCACACCTCCGGTCCCATTTTTCCCCGAAGTGCATGATGAGCTGACATCTACGTGGAGGGCGCCGCTCTACACTCGTCATCCCACCCGCTCATCCGCTCTCGCTACCCTTGACAGCGGAGCAGCCCACAGGTACACGGTGATTCCCCAGGTGGATAGGGCTGTTGCGCTCCACCTGTGCCCCGGAAACCCGACCACCTGGCGGGGTCGCCCTGTGCTCCCCTCCAAGGCCTGTAGGACAACGTCTACACTGATTGCTAAAGCCTACAGCACCTTCGGACACGCAGCTTCCGCCCTGCACGCCATGGCCCTTCTGCAAGTCCACCAGGCCAAGGCGCTTAAAGATCTGCACGTGGGTAGCCCTGATCCCAATGTGCTGCAGGAACTGTGCTCAGCGACCGACCTCGCCTTCAGGGCCACAAAGGTCACAGCGCAGTCACTCGGGCAGGCGATGGCCATGCTCGTGGTCCAGGAACGTCATCAATGGTTGAACTTGGTCAAGATATGTGAAACCGTCAAGACTCGCTTTCTCAATGTCCCTGTCTCCCAGTTCGGCCTTTTCGGCGACACCGTCGAGGACTTTACCCAGCAGTTCTCCACGGTGAAGAAACAGACGGAGGCGATCTCTCACATCCTGCCCCGCCGCAAGCCTGCCGCCATGGGCCATGCCCCGTCTGCTCGCCAAGGGCATCCCCCTGTGAAGAAACACCAGGCTGCTCTGCTCCGCCTCAACCTGGGCCCAGCTCTCAGCCCACACCCCCCGTCGCAAGGACCCCCTCGAGGACCCGGAAGGGGTCGCCATAGCGGCGTATGCTCCCGCCACATGTCACGACTCGCCCGTCGTCTCCGACTCAGGTCGCTGCTCGCCACTCACATCCCCAGCAACCTCAATGTGGTAGCGGATGCGCTGTCATGACAACGCTTGCCTGGCAGAGAGTGGAGGCTCCACCCCCAGGCAATACAGCTGATTTTGGATCGGTTCGGCAAGGCCCAGGTAGACCTGTTTGCCTCCCAAGAGACCCACTGCCTGCTCTGGTATGCCCGAACAGAGGCTCCCCTCGGGGCAGACGCACTGGCACACAGCTGGCCCTTGGGGCTGCGCATGTACGCATTTCCCCCAGTGAGCCTTCTTGCACAGGTGCTGTCAGGGAGGTCAGGGAGGACGAGGAACAAGTCACCCTAGTGGCTCCTTACTAGCCCACCCGGGCCTGGTTCTCGGACTTCATACTCCTCACGACAGCCCCTCCCTGGTGAATTCCCCTAAGGAAGGACATTCTTTCTCAGGGACGGGGCACGCTCTGGCGGAAGATCTAGCTGGTCTACCACCTACCGTCGTAGACACGATCAACCAAGCCAGGGCCCCTTCTACCAGGCAACTTTATGTCCTAAAGTGGACGGCAAGTCTCTGGGTAAGCACGACTTAGTCATCAGGTTCCTAAGAGGCGCCCGGAGGTTAAATCCCTCCCGGCCAAGCCTGTTCCCCTCCTGGGATCTCTCGGTGGTCCTCGCCGGTCTTCAGAGATCCGCCTTCAGGCCGCTAGAATCAGCCGGACTCAGGGCCCTCTCCCTAAAGACGGCCCTGCTGATCGCGCTCGCCTCCATCAAGAGGGTCGGGGACCTGCAAACGTTCTCTGTCAGCGACAATTGCCTGGATTTCGGTCCGGCAGACACACAGGTGCCTACCACACCCTTTAGAGACCAGTTAGCGAACCTGCAAGCGCTGCCCCGGGAGGAGGCATGCCCAGCCCCTTTGTTGCTGTGCCCAGTACGTGCCTTACGCACCTACGTGGACTGCACACACGACTTCAGGCGTTCTGAGCAGCTCTTTGTCTGCTTTGGTGGACAGCGAACAGGGAATGCTGCTTCCAAACAGAGGCACTCCTACTGGCTGTTGGACGCCATCCTGTTGGCCTACCACACTCAGGCCGTGACACCACCCCCACCCCCCCGTGGGTCCGAACACACTCAACAAGGAGTGTTGCGTCCTCGTGGGCACAGGCTAGGGGCGCCTCTCTGGCAGACATATGCAGTGCTGCGGGTTGGGCAACACCCAATACCTTTGTGAGGATTTACAACCTCAGTGTTGAGTTAGTCTCGTCCCGTGTATTCTCAGGTCCGAGCCATTAGATCTGGGTACACGCTGACAGTCTGACCGGGTGAATCACTTGCGTCCAGCGCCCTTTCCCTCGACCGAGGTAAAACAGTGCGCTTTTCCCTCCCAGGAGATCCCACTCACTCGGCTCACTGGATGACTCCTCCCTAGCCCTGTGGGTCCGCAATTCAGCGGAGGAATTCGCCGACCCAATCCACTGCGGGTATCTCAAATCTACCCTGCACTGGGAAAGGTGCTCCACAGCTCAGACTCCTCCTGTGTGTATTTTCCGCGGTACGGTTACCTTACGAGCTGACCCGCGTCTCCCTTAGGCAGTTCCCGCTGCCATCCGGTCGCCGTGTTGTAACAACTCCCACAACTTTCCCACATGTGACCGAAGAGGCCATGTGATGTATTTTGCCACGTTACCTCCCCCTTCCTGGGCAGGTGTGGTCTCCGCAGGGTCTTTTCCCCCTGAAAGAATAGGAAAATGGGTAAGACCCCCTTCCCACGATGCATTAAGGGCCCCACCCGTTTGGCTCTATGAGAGAAACATAGAGTGAAAAGAGGCCCAGCTAGGCTCGGCCCGTCCCAGGTTGGCAAGCATCGCCTTGTTCCCCTGCTTGGGTAACTAGAAGGATTCCGACGTCTTTTATGGGGCATTGGGGAAGGGTACGTGCAGTCTGACACAGCTGGTCGTCCTGGCACATGAAATACCTGCCCTGTGTCAGCAGTACAAATACACGGGTCAGTGCATGGCGTGATTTGAAGTGGACCCCTAGTGTCGCTTCTTCGACACGACGTCGAAGTGAGCGACAGATGGGGAACGTCTAGGTTACGAATGTAACCTCCGTTCCCTGATGGAGGGAACGAGACGTCGTGTCCTCCTACCACGTCGCTGAGCCGAGCCACTTAGGTGGCCGGACACTCCCGGCTCCTCAGAAAAATCTTGAATGAACTCATAGTATTTCCTCGCCTTTATACCTGTGTGTCTGGGGGCAGGGTATGCAAATACTGTCTGCCAACTTCTCATTGACCTTTTTTCATGCATCAGAGGCATATATCAAGAGAGACCCCTAGAGTCGCTTCTTCGACACAACGTCTCGTTCCCTCCATCAGGGAACGGAGGTTACATATGTAACCTAGACGTTTCCTGTGTAGAATATTTACAAAATGATATGACAAAGTAACTTTTAACACAACAAATATTCTATGTAAAGTATTTGAAAAATGTATTTTAAAAAGTGTAAATATTCCATGTTGAATATTTGACAAATAATATGACAAATATACTTTTAAAAGTACAAATATTCCATGTAGATTATTAGAAAAATTAAATGACAAATTACCTTTAAAAATATATTACATGTAGAATATTTTACAAATTTTATTACAATTTAAATTTTAAAAGTTCAAATGAAAGAAACAAATATTCCATGTTTGGTGTTTGAAAAATTATATGATAAATTAACTTTTAAAAAGTACAATATTCCATGTAGAATTTGTTATCATTTATATTACATATTTACTTTAAAAGTACAAATATTACATGTAGAATATTTGACCAATGATATGACAATTATACTTTTATTAAAGTACAAATATTCTATGTACAATATTTCACAAATGTTATGACAAATTCACTTTTAAAAGTTCAAATATTCCATATAGAGTATTTGAATAATTATGTTATAAATTAACTTTTAAAAATGACAACTATTACATGTAGATTATTTGACCAATGCTATGACAATTATATTTTTAAAAGTGCACCTATGATGCCTTATAACAGAATCCTCACAGAATGTTCACTTCATAAAACTGCAGATGCATAGTTGACTGTGTTTATTTATTTCAACATTGACGTTTGTGTTCTATAGACCTCCAGTGAGTCGAGCAGCACCATTACCTGAGAAACTGGTGAAGAACAACATTACAAAGAAGAAGAAACTCGTAGAGGTCAGCAGGGGTTATGACCTTAATAAAATACTAGGCTTTCTTGATTATTTTCCATGTGGAAATGTATTGTCCCAACCTCTGTGTTTTTGTTTGAAGGAGCTGTCTTTAGATCATGTTTTTGGCTACAGGGGCTTTGATTGTCGAAACAACCTTCACTACCTCAATGATGGAGCTGACATCATCTTCCACACCGCTGCTGCTGCTGTTATTCAAAACCTCTCTGCTGGTACACTTATTACTTTACATTTAAACACTGATTCACAATCAGCACTGAGGCCCTTTAATCCTATCTGATTCTAATCTAGTGTAACCAGACTCTTTACTCTCAGAATAAAATCTGGTCGACATTGCATTATACTGTGGCCAAGAACTGCCCACAAAGATAGGAATAGACTGTGTGATGGACATGTTAAGACTATACAAATTTCCAATTTTTACATCACATTAAGGGTTGGGTAAACCTGAAATCGGATGAAACTCTGAGCAAAGTAGAATATACTGTTCAAGAATGCCTTGTTTACTTGCTACTAAGTGTCTCAAACAAAACTCTTTCAAAGATTCAATAAAAAAAAGATTCAATATATGACAAATACATTTTTAAAAGTGAAAATATTCCATGTACTGTATTTGATAAATGATATGAAAAATTAACATTACAAATTCAAATTAACAAGTACAAATACATATCTTTTATGTAGAATATTCAAACAATGATATTACAATTATACTTGTATAAGTACAAATATTACATGTAGAATATTTTACAAATTGTTTGAAAAATTTACTTTTAAAAGTTAAAATAAAAGTACAAATATTGCATGTATAGTATTTGCTAAATTCTATGACAAATTCGCTTTTAAAAGTACAAATATTCCATGTTGAATATTTGACTAATTATATGACAAACTAACTGTAGGTTCAAATAAAATGTCTCGGGGCTACGTATGTAACCCTTGTTCCCCGAAAAAGCGGAACGAGATGCTGCACTGAAGAGCGCTTTGGGAACAGATCTCAGTTGTGACCAGCTGTGAATATGTATGCAACACGTCAATGAACACTGACCGGAATTTATAGCCTCTGCTGATGTAATCATTGGATGCACCTGGCGCAGTGGCTATAAATAGATGCTTCACCGGTGCATCATCAGGTATTTCATCTGAAGAGCAGTCCCGGGACATCCCAGTGCGGTGGAAAAGTGCAGCATCTCGTTCTGCTTTTTTCAGGGAACCCCGAGACGTTCCCTTTACAAAAAGCTTCACTATGATGCTGCACTGAAGAGCGCTTTGGGAACGAGAATACCCACGCCACCGCACTGTGGCTGTCCGGACCCCCCACGGTTGTACAGTGTGCTCACAAGAGCATGAGAGGGCTCAGACATGGGCTTGAGATGTCGACTCAAGGACATAAGAGCCCGGAGTGGCATGAACATCCAAGCTGTAGAATCTAATGAATGTGTGCGGAGAGGACCAGCCTGCCGCATCACAGACATGCTGCAGAGGGACCCCTCTGGCCAAGGCTTAGAGGAGGCGAGCCCTCTGTTAGAGTGAGCCCTGATACCTACTGGCAAAGCTTGACCGCGCACCTCGTAGGCCAGGGCAATAGCGTCCCTCACCCAATGCGACATTGTCTGCTTGGTGGCGGGCGCCCTCCTGTTGCGGCCCCCATGGCAAAGAATTTTTGCCCTGACTTACGCCACTGGCTAGTGCGGTGGACATAAGTCTGAAGGGTACAGACTGGACAAAGTCTGTGAAGTCTTTCCTGCTCCGGCGTTACAAACGGCGGGGAGCAGAAGGTTTCGAGAGTGACCGGACGTAAGGTCGAGATAGGTACCTTAGGCAGGTAGTCAGGATGAGGGTGCAAATTTAATTTGGTCATTCCTGGGGCAAACTCTAAACAGGCTGGCAAGACAGACAGAGCCTGTAGGTCCCCAATTCTCTTTAGAGAGGTAATCTCCATAAGAAAAACCATCTGGGTGACTCAGGGAGAAGTAGAGGGGACATTGCGCTGTCATAGAAGCAAAGAGGTCATCTTCTGCCCTGTGAAATCTCACCCAGATTTGTTCACTACCTCAGGGTGGAGTTACCACTCCCCCACCGGTATTTCCTGTCAGGACAGTAAATCTGCTCACACACGCGGGCATACAGGAACGAAACTGTCCTGAGTGACAGGAGCTGCCCTGGCCCCCAAGGAGGATCCAACGTGCCAGAAATTCAGCTGACATGAACGTGGATCCCCCTGATGGTTTATGTAAGAGGCTACCGCTGTATTGCCCACCCTCACCAAGACATGGCAGCTTCAGGAGGAAGTATTTCAGGGCCAGAAATACAGCCATCATGGGAACACGCAGTCTTTTCTCTCTTTTTTTCTCCCCAAAGAGTGAAAATGTGTAGGCTGGGGCCAAACATTTGTATTCGCGTCGGAGTAGGTGTTCTTTCTCAGGAGGAAAAAACACCATGCAGACCACATCCTGCCCGAAGGGAGGTTAACATGTGGCAAATATGACACATGGGCTTACCAGCCCCACGTGGAAGAGGCACCGTGGTAGGTCCTACCCTGAGGGGAGGAGCTCTACAAACGCGGTGACCGGTGGCATAGGAAGATATGCCCAAGGGAGAAGCGGATCTACCGATAAGGAAACCATACAGCAGAAAATACATCACAGGTGGTTACCACAGGTAACCAGCGCATGTGGAGCACCTACCAGAGTGCAGGACATACTAGCACATGTACTGGGCCTGGCTATGAATTCCTCCGCTGAATTTGCCAGCTACAGTGCTAGGGAGAAAGGACATGCAGGGTCCACTGTCTCATGGACTCGCATGGGGGAAAGCGCATGTCTTCCCCTCTTGGAGGGGAAAGGTGCTGCACACAACCAGTACACCCGGCCAGCTGCCCCGCATACTTACCTGTTTGTACCGGACAACGCACAGGACAAATCCAGAGATTATAAAATCTAGCAAAGGTATTGAGTGTGCTGCCCTGCAGATGTCTGCTAGAGAGGTGCCATTGGCTAGTGCCCAAGAGGACGCCACACTCCTCGTGGAGTGTGCTCGTAATCCCAAAGGGGTAGGCACGCCGTGGGCCTGGTGTGTCAATGCGATGGCATCCACGATCCAGTGGGCAAGCCTCTGTTTCAAGTCAAATCAAGTCAAGTCAAGTGGTTTTTATTGTCGTTTCAACCATATACAGTTAGTACAGTACACAGTGAAACAAGACAACGTTCCTCCAGGACCATGGTGCTACATAAAACAACATAGGACAAACCCAGAACCACATGAGACTACACAGACTAAATAACATACCTATATAAAGTGCACGTGCAAACGTGTGCAAAAAGTACAGGACAGTACAATAAATTACTAACAATGAACAGGACAATAGACACAGTGAGAGACAGTGCAGCGCCGAACAGTACACAGTAGTGCAAAAAGATGACAGTTTCTAAAAATGCCAAATGTAAACATAACATACTATGAGATAGTGTTCTATGGACATAGCAGTTACTGAGGTAGCAGCCAGTAATAAAGTGACAATAATGAAAGTGCAACTCAGGACACGAGTGTGTGTGTGTGTGTGTGTGTGTGTGTGTGTGTGTGTGTGTGTGTGTGTGTCAAACCAGTCTCTAAGTATTGAGGAGTTTGATGCTTGGGGGAAGAAGCTGTTACACAGTCTGGCCGTGAGGGCCCGAATGCTTTGGTACCTCTTGCCAGATGGCAGGAGGGTGAAGATATTGTGTGAGGGGTCGTCCACAATGCTGTTAGCTTTGCGGATACAGTGTTTTTTGTAAATGTCTTTGATGGAGGCAAGAGAGACCCCGATGATCTTCTCAGCTGTCCTCACTATCCTCTGCAGGGCTTTGGTCCGAAACGGTGCAAGTCCCAAACCAGGCAGTGATGCAGCTTCTCAGGATGCTCTCAATAGTCCCTCTATAGAATGTAGTGAGGATGGGGGTGGAAGAAGTGCTTTCCTTAGCCTTCGAAGAAAGTAGAGACGCTGCTGGACTTTCTTGGTAATAGAGCTGGTGTTGAGGGAACAGGTGAAGTTCTAGCAACACCTCCAAGCACCGGGCAAGGGGCACCAAGGGGACAATCACGGCAGGCCTCATGGCAGCCTCGTGTCCCGAGCTTGTGGCTGTGCTAAGGGGAACCTTAAAGCACTTACCTTGCTCTGCATACCCACCATAGGACCGGTAAATGACGGAGAGGAGGGGTACTGCCCTTGTAATTCTTCACAACCGCCTGGCCATGGGTGTGAGTGTGCCGTGGCCGGGCGTGTGAAGGCCGCGTTCGTAGCAACCTGACCGCGAGTGTTAGATGTCCGGCTGTTGTGATAATGATAACACCGGCTGTGTCACCCAGGGAGTGAGGAAAACGCTCTTTTTTTATATGTGGTGCAGCGAAAAATAAAACAAAAGGGACCACAAGATTCTCCTCCCGGCCCTCCACCGGTGGTCAGAGTGGTCTGGATACCAGCTCCAGGGTTCAAGCGGACGTCTTCTTCCCTGAGTCGTCCATCTCAGGGGCGCTTGGGGGTTTTCGTAGGGCTCTTAGCGCTGAACTGTGAGGAGGGGGGGTGTCAGCTTCCTTCGGGGGGCACTACGCCGGGGCCGAGTGGTTGGCTCAGGCTACGTGGAGCCGTCTGAGTTGCAGCTGCAGTGGGAAGCCCTTGGCGGCACGCAGATGGGGTGCGGGACCTTGAACCTGCCGAACATTTACATGATAAATTATCTATTGTAGTAAATAAAGTTCTGTGTTCAATATTTGACAAATTAACTTTTAAAAAGAACACATATTCCATGTAGAATATTTGACAAATTATGTGAAAATTTTACTTTTAAAAGTACAAATATACAATGCCATCTCTCAATTAGTATGACCTCATAAAATTGCATGTATAATAATTACAAAAGAATTGAAAATGTTCAAATAGCATGCCACACAATTTAATACTGTATATCATATTAATTACCCATAATCTGTGGGGGTTTTAGGTACTCAAAGCTTTTACCTGGAGCACACGGATGACATCCTTTGTTTAACTGTCAATCAACACCCCAAATATCAATACATCATCGCCACTGGGCAGATTGGTAAGTGTCTTCATGTGAACGGCTTCTGTACAAAAAAATCTGCACATGCAGTATTATTGGGACAGTTTGTCTTCAAAAATCTCTGTTCTCCAATTAATGCAAATTTATGCAACTTTCACCTTCTAAATCATTTTCCTTCACTTAAGTTGACTTGCTTTGCTTTGTTCAGTGTGCATTGCTTGATTTTTGTTTTAGTAAAAATCCTGCCTGTGATTTTGCTAATAATTTGTATTTATCTGCTTTGGCACTGAGCAGCTTTTCTCATTGCTGTTTTTTTATTCATTACCGTCTCACCCGCTCATTCAATACATCACCACACAGGCGACATCACCGAACTGCCAGGTAGGACAGCAGCACACTTCTGCCATGTGACTTCATTTGATCTCACTCAACTTTTGTGTTTGATCCCAAGACAGGCGTGACACCCAGAGGGGTTTACCTTTAATAGTAATAGTGATCCCAAACTAATCCTGCTGCTCTAAACCTCAAAATTTGCATAATATAATACATTACTTCTAATAAAGCTAAGGGATTTTAATTCGACCAACATTGGTTTGAATGAGTTTGTATTAAAGGAACTGTTTGGGAAGTGCTATTTTATCCTTTAGCTGTTAAAACTGATCCCAGACAAGTATTGATGGTTTCCCAGTGCCAAGCAGACATGATCTGATGCCAGGCTGTTTGTGTGTCCTCCTGTAGGTCTTGCGCCGTCCATTCACGTGTGGGATGCCATGAGTAAACAGACGCTGTCTGTGCTGCGCTGTTCTCATGCTAAAGGGGTCGGATACGTGAATTTCAGTGCCACAGGAAAACTGCTGCTGTCTGTGGGAGTCGATCCAGAACATACCATCACTGTATGGAGATGGCAAGAAGGTGTGTGAAGTTTAGTGGGAGTTCACAACTTCAGTAGTGCAACACATTTTCAAGCCAAACAGCATATTCATTAGAAGAAAAAAGGGTGGGACTCTCTATTTGACAGGTGGATGGAGGGGTCAAAAAATAAGAGGGCTTGACATCGGCAAAAAAAAAAAAGCTGTTATGAGGGTGTGATAGGGACCAAGGCAGTCACAAGGAGAGATCACACCAGGAGAAGGAATGGCTCTCCAAAACAATGTTTATTTCATAAGAGGTGCAAAATATGCAAAGAACTACTGTTTAAAAGCAATCATAAAACAAGGTTACCTTAAAAAAAACAGTCTAAAACCTAGGCCTGTTTTAGGTACTAACAGCAGTACCTACTCCCCTCCCTAAACAATGGAGGTCGGAGTATGTAGCGCTCAAGCAGCACTAGCAACCTTGTCCATGTGCTCCAAACACTATTCATCCATCTTTTTTTCCACTCCCTTTGTTTTGGCTGGTATAAACACACAATTTTCCCTCCTTTGATAATTGTAACAAACCATTTATTTTAACTTAAAATTAATTCTCACCTCTTCATTCTTAAATACAGTGTAATTGAATAAATACATAAGAACAAAATGAGAGTTAAAACATGGATGGATAAAACATTTGCACAATAAAACCCCAATAAATATTGTAAATTGTGAGTAAAACAAGAAACAAAATCCCATGATTGAGACCTACATGCAGGCCATCACAGATGGCAAACCATTTTGTTCCTTTGAATAAGTGCACCAATGAATTTTTCACAATATGACCGTAAACATGCAATAAGAAAGTAAATAAATTTTGATTTCAAGTTGACTTTAGAAGTAACAGGTCACATTATTGCATGACTACACTATGGGGAAGGATCACGTTTCAATTGTATTTTCAATAAATAAATAAAATAAAGAGAAAAGTAATGCACATTATTTGAAAAAGTCTTTTCTGTAGTTTTTATGGTGTAAATTGAAAAAGTAACGTGTGTCGGAGATGTGGCAAGACATAATTTTGACATTTTGCACGGTGGTTATATAAAGGTTACCCAAGTTCAAATATGTTCTTAGATAATTAAAGCCTAAAAATAAAATAAAAAGTATTGAATGAACAGATTCGTAAACAATTGGCTTGAGACATGACTTGGACTTGAAATCGGAGACTCTTGAAAAACACAAGTCAATTTGCGCTGCGACTACAGAGTTGGCAACTCACCCTCACTCTGTGTTAAAACGCTGCCGATTTCTGTTAAGTGATATCAAACGGAAAGCATCAAAAGAATGAAACAGTGCTATTCGCTATCCAGATCAATGGACAAAGGAGCACGAGCGCAGAGCAGGTGTGTTCGTGCGTCTCGAGCTCATCTTGACCTCACAGTATAATCATTACAGCACTGCGTGGACCAGTGTAAAGCATGGCAGTCACAGAAACATTTGAGTTCGGCACAGAATTCTCTGGTGCAAACCTCTCGGAGAGCAAACTAGTTTTAAACCACATTAAACAGCCCTACAAAAAAGCAGTAACACCTAGAAAACACTGGGACATGTACAGACATAAATTAGCAGACTTTTCACACATCGCCACCTTTATCACAAATTCATTATCGACTGTCATATTTTACGCAGAAATATATTCATAATATAATAGGCTACAGTAGGGGAGTGTGGGAATATAATTCAACTATTGCAGTTTATGCATGTTTTTATTTTGTATTTATAGTTTCAAATGTGTTTAGGATACAATTTTTCTTTACACAAAATGCCAAAGTTTGTTTAATAGAAATCATGTTACATTTTACCATGGTAGTGACAATCCATTCTTGTTTTTATCTGAGTTTACCATGATTTTGTTACAAATAAATAGCACTATTTAAATGATAAAAACTACGGATAACTTTCATTAGGGCAAATGCAAAATAGAATAAATGGGCTTTAAAGCCCTAAAGAATTATGGACAAAGCTAGTTTTCCTTTTGTGTAAAATTTGTTCTCTTTTAATGCAAAAAAAAAAAAAAGAGTATAGTTTATTGATTGTTTTCTGAATAAAAATAAAATCCATCATTAAAGTAAAAGCTTATGTACATAATTAGACAGGTTTAAATAAATAAACAAGGCAATCCCTTAAAGTTTTTAATATTTCAAAATTTAAATAGATAACCTTTTACAGGGTTTATTAAACTAACCAGCTACAGATAAAGAACTATTGCCTAAAAAAGACTTGATCTGGACTTGTGACCAAAGACATGAGACTTGACTTGGTATCTACCTCAGGGACTTGTGAACATGTCTGCGCTACCCCAAACCCTAGTTGACGATATGCTAGTTTCTTCTCTGTTTTCAGGGTCCAAAGTTTGCAGTAAGGGCAGTCACATTGATCGGATCTTCGTGGTGGAGTTCAGGCCCGACTCAGACACGCAGTTTGTTTCAGTGGGAATCAAACACATCAAGTTCTGGACGCTGGTGGGCGGGTCTCTGCTGTATAAGAAAGGAGTGATCGGAGCGGTGGAAGACGGCCACATGCAGACCATGCTCTCTGTAGCGTTTGGAGCTGTGAGTCACATTGATAATTGAGAAAAGAAAATTAAATCTACTTTAGGACCTTTTGCCGCCAAAACAGTGCCAAGTGTTCACTACAATTTTACAGAGCAGTTATCTGAGTTACTGTAGACTTTGTCCATTCAAACCAGTCTGGTCATTCTCTGTTGACCTGTCTCATCAACAAGGCAGAACTGCCGCTCACTGTATGTTTTTTGTTTTTGGCTCCATTTTGAGTAAATTCTAGAGACTGTTGTGTGTGAAAATCCCAGGAGATCATCAGTTACAGAAATACTCAGATCAGCCCGTCTGGCACCAACAATCATGCCACAGTTGAAATCACTGAGATCACATTTTTTCCCCCATTCTGATGGTTGATGTGAACATTAACTGAAGCTCCTGACCTGTATCTGCATGATTTCATGAACTGCACTGCTGCCACATGATTGGCTGATAATCACATGGATGATTGTTGCTGCCAGACGGGCTGGTTTGAGTACTTATGCTATTTTGAGATGCAGGTTGGTGCTGTTTAACCTACACAATATTAGAAAGGTGGTTTTAATGTTGTGGTTGATCGGTGTATATATTAGGGAAAAATATAACCCAGACAGACTGAATTATTGTAGTTAAACAACATAAAATGTAATGTACATGACATTTTCCGTGCAATATAAAATAGAAATAGAGAAAGTGAATTACAGTATAAGTGTAAATGTATGACCATCTACTGTTCTACAATTATTATATTACTGGTATTTATAATATACTGTATATGTACATTTTTATTTTATAGTTCTAATATTTAGATAAAAGATACTAGTATAGGAATCAATTCCAATACTGCACTTACATACTTGTACCTTAGTTCATAAAAATGCTCAGATACAAAAAAAAACATACCATCCGATGTACGATTGTCATTCCATAAACATTCAGCGCACAAATTAAAATCATGTTATGTCTTAGTGTGATTATTAAACCGCAAAGGCTGTGATTTAATGAGATAAATATATAATTTGCATGTGCTGCACGCTTCAAAGTAAATTGATCTCGTTTTAAGAATGTTTGAATATAAATGTGAAGTCGGCTGCTCATTTCAAGGAGCTCTAAAACACCATCATGAGCATCGCATGCTTTGTTTGTAGCAGATGACAGCGAACAGAGCACTAATTCACTATGTAGTGTGCAGCACATACAGACTACATATGTATTTAATTAAATAGCAGCCTTTTATTGTAATATTCACTGTAGTACTACTACTACTAATAATAATAATAATAAATAAATAGTAATTGTATTATATTTAATATTATGCAGCACTTTATTTGACAAAAATAACATGAAATAACAAAATAATGTGGTTTTTTTGGATTGTGCTGTGAGGTTCTGTATAAAAGCACTTAATTTGATAAAAAAATAATACAATAATATGTTGCAAATAAAATTTTCTATTTTCATTTGATTACAGTTTTAATTACTTAATTACCCTATCTTGATGATAAAATGTAAATAAACTTTTAAATATGGATTTCAGAAAAAAAAATAAACAGGTACTGGTATCAACAAGTAATGAAAAGAAAGTATCGGTACTTGTTCTCCAAAAAATGGTATCAAGACATCCTTATAATATATTAACTAAAATCTAATCATCTAGAGTTTAATCATCACGACAAGCTTCCAAATTATTTAACTTTCATGGCAGAAACTGTACATCTGGTCACCGTATTTTTGAATATATGAATATGTGTGTGACTTTAGTAAATTTGCGGTACATTTGAAACAATCAGACTGTAATGTCATATGTTTCTTGTGTCTGGTAGAATAACTTGACATTTACTGGTGCGATAAACGGTGACGTGTACGTGTGGCGGGAGCATTTCCTGGTGCGGGTAGTAGCTAAAGCACACACTGGACCTGTGTTCACCATGTACACAACGCTCAGAGATGGACTCATAGTGACTGGAGGCAAAGAGAGACCGTGAGTACAACTCTACACCAGTAAGACACTTGTTGACTGTGTCCAAACTTTTGACCGGTACTGTATTTTGTGTTTCATGTGCAGGACTAAAGAGGGAGGGGCTGTGAAACTGTGGGATCAGGAGATGAAGAGATGCAGAGCGTTTCAACTAGAGACAGGACTTCCTGTAGAAACTGTTAGATCTGTGTGCAGAGGAAAGGTGAGCACAGCATTGCTCAAATCGTCATGGTTGTGGTTTATTCAAACAATATATTGGAATAGAATTGGGAGCTATGCATTCAAGCATTCGTTAATTTTTAATAACAGTGTTTTGATTTAAGTGTAACTAAGTAGAAAGACAATTGGTATAGTGTTCTCTATGGAAAACAGGGAAAGATCTTGGTGGGAACGAAGGATGGCGAGATCATCGAGGTGGGAGAGAAGAACGCCGCCTCCAACACCATGATTAACGGACACACACAGGGCCGTATCTGGGGTCTGGCCACCCACCCCTCTAAAGACGTCTTTATTTCAGCCAGTGATGACGGAACCATCCGCATCTGGGACCTCACTGATAAGGTCAGGTTTGGATTTTGAGTGTGTTAATGGGTAGTTAACACATCATTTGTCCAGACTTTTTTTAATCAGCATCAAGATTTTGGGTTTCAACTTTTTGCATGTTTTTAATAGGGTGTTCCCCGTCTGTCGCTCACTTCGACGTTGTGTCGAAGAAGCGACACTAGGGGTCTCTTTTGAGCACCGAATATGCCTCTGATCTATGAAAAAAGGCAAATGAGAAGATTAGCAGCCAGTATTTGCATACCCCGCCCCTGGACATACGGGTAAAAAAGCGGGGAAATACGCTTCATTCAGAAATTTTCTTCGAAGCCGATGGTTGTACTGCAGCGAGCTGTGAGTCACACACCTGTTCCTGTTCCTCTGATGCTCTCTGCTGTTGGATCTACGGCATACTACAGCGGCTTTCTCCTTCCTTTTCAGGACACGACTTTATAAAGATGCCATTCCGCCCCTGTGTTCTGGATGCGGTAGAGTGCTCTCCACTTCAGACGGCCACAGGCGTTGTCTCGTGTGTCTGGGCAGCGATCACACCGAGGCAGCGTTTGTGGATGGTTCATGCTCTCACTGCGAGGGCATGACCATGGCAATGTTACGGTCGCGGCTCGCTTTCAATAGAAAACGCCACTCCAGCCGCCCCCTGCATTGCTTCTTCTTCCCATGGGATTGAGGACGATGCGGCTGGTGATGGAGGTGATCTGGGGTTGGCAGCAGGTGCAGCTCTGCCGGGTACGCCCCCTCGGACCACCCGCCCCCATCCTCGCTGACCGCGAAGGCCTACAGCACCACTGGACATGCCGCTTCCGCCCTGCATGCCATGGCCCCCCTGCAAGTCCAGCAGGCCAAGGTGCTCAAAGATCTGCACGGGGGTAGCCCTGATCCCGATGTGCTGCAGGAACTGCGCTCAGAGACCGACTTCGCCCTTAGAGCCACGAAGGTCACAGCGCAGTCACTCGGGCAAGCAATGGCCATGCTCTTGGTCCAGGACAAGGTTCGCTTTCTCAACGCCCCTGTCTCTCAGTTCGGACTCTTCGGCGACACCATCGAGGACTTCGCTCAGCAGACGAAGAGTCCATATCTCACATCCTGCCCTGCCGCAAGCCTGCTGCCATGGGCCATGCCCCGTCTGCTCGCCGAGGGCGTCCTCCTGCGGCAAAGGAACACTCTGCTCCTCCTCAACCCGGGCCCAGTTCTCAGCCCCAGCATCGAGCACTCTGCAAGAAGCAGACGCCCCCCATCTCATGGACCCCCTCGAGGACCCGGAAGGCTCCCAGGCACTCCTGAGATGTTCAACCCAGAGCCCGAGATGTTAGCTCCGGAGCTGGTAAGACCACTTCATCCCCTGGTGGAGGGCCGGGAGGAGAATCTTTTGTTGGATTTATTTCATTTGTCGCCCACCTAGATGGGGCTGCGGTACCCATATTCTCAATAACAGAGCTATTTCCTTTGTCTCTGGGTCACCTGGCCTGCAAATGCCATTTTCACGGCACCCTGCCACCAGATCTTTACAGTCCCGGCATAATGGACACAGACCCCCCGCCTTCAGCCCCATGACTGTCCCCCGGCCGGCTGTTCTGAGCAGCTCTTTGTCTGCTTTGGCGGACAGCGAAAAGGGAACGCTGTCTCCAAACAGAGGCTTTCCCACTGGTAGTGGACGCCATTTAATTGGCCTATCACACCCAGGCTGTGCCCTCCCCTTACGGGTCCAAGCACACTCAACAAGGAGTGTTGCGTCTTCATGTACACTGGCCAGGGGTACCTCCCTAGCAGACATATGTAGAGCAGCAGGTTGGGCAACACCTAATGCCTTAGTGAGATTTTACAATCTCCGGGTTGAGTCAGTATTGTCCCGTGTTTTCTCAGTTCCGAGCCGGTAGAACTCGGTAACACACTGATGGTCTGGTCGGGTGCAGTCTTTTGTCCCACTTTTTATATCTAGATTTTTTTAATAATATAAAGATAGATTTTCTCGCAGTGATTTGGTTACGGTAAAGGTCATGGAGTTGAGAGACAGGTTTGATCCGGGTAAGATTAACAATGGTTTTACTATAGTAATATTGTAGTAACCATGTTTTTGGTTCAGCCATAGAGTTAATGCATTTAAACATGGTGTTAATATAGTAAGCATGCTTAATTTTGTGGTTTCTATGATTTAACTACAAAATACCATGGTAATACTATGGTTACTGTAGTAAAACCTGCCTAACTGCCATTAATAAAATATTTTTTTAATTTAAAGTTACTAGTTTAAATTATGAATAACTGGAAAATCACAGAAATTAATTGGTCAAAAGGAGTAGTAACCCGGCTTATAATTCTCTGTAAATATATCGTTTTCCCTCCAGAAACTTCTGAACAAAGTGAGTCTTGGTCACCCAGCAAAGTGCACGGCGTACAGTCAGAACGGTGAAATGGTGTCGATCGGGATGGAGAATGGAGAGTTTATAGTGCTGCTGGTGAATTCACTGACCGTATGGGGCAAAAAGAGGGACCGCAGCGTGGCTATACAGGACATACGGTCATAACTCTGGAGAAAATGAAAGCATTAATATATAAATTAATTTTAACAAAGAAATAATATTCATTTTCATTAATGTTTCGCCTCTTGTTCACAGGTTTAGTTCTGATAACAGACTGTTGGCTGTTGGGTCAGTGGAGTGTGCTGTGGATTTTTATGATCTCACACTCGGTCCGTCTCTTAACCGAATCGGATATTGTAAAGATATTCCTGGCTTTGTCATCCAGCTGGACTTTTCTGCTGACAGCAAATATATTGAGGTACAAATACTAGAGCAGGTGACTAAATAACACACAATTGATATAGCAAGTCTAATTTGAATGTGTGCTTGTGTGTGTCTGTTTTCAGGTCTCTACAGGTTCATATAAGCGTCAGATACACGAGGTTCCAAGTGGAAAGATCGTCTCGGAGCAAACCCTGATTGACAGGATCACCTGGGCTACTTGGACCAGGTAAGAACATTCTCAGTCAAAACTTACCCACAAAGTTCGCTGAGTTCATTCATCGTAGTAATTCCCATATCATGAACAGTGCTCTTGGTCATGAGGTTCTGGGCATCTGGCCGCGTAACGCTGAGAAGGCTGACGTGAACTGTGCATGTGTTTCTCACGCTGGACTGAACGTTGTCACTGGAGATGATTTTGGTCTCGTCAAACTCTTCGACTTTCCCTGCTCCGAGAAATTTGTAAGTTAAAGGGCTCATGTCATATTTTTCATTTTCCCCTTAAAGTTCACTTATAATGTTAGTAAAGTTTTCATAATGTAGTAATGCACAGTGATGGGTTAGTTACTCTAAAAAAGTAGTTAATTACTAACTACTCATGACATCTTCTACAGTGTAATTAGATTACTGTACTAATTACACTGTCTGAAAAGTAATTGTTACTTATTACTAATTACTTTCTGAAACCTTGATCAGCCTCGACCAGATGAAAAAACAAGGAGAGACATGAAATAGTTATTTTTAATTCTTTCAAATAAATCATATAAAATCAAATAAATTATTCATGAACTGGCCAAAGATTTTAAGGGGGCAGCGTTAAATTAGAAAACATGCATTTTAACATTAGACGTTACATTTTTATTTAAAATGCACTATTGTTTTATATAGAATTGTTCTATAGTCTATACAGCAGAGGTGGGAGCAAGTCACACATGTTCAAGTCACAAGCAAGTCTCAAGTCGTAACCATCAAGTCTCAAGTGCAATGCAGACAAATCAAGCAAGTCAAGTCGAGTCAAGAAACATTACTAAAATAAATAGAGGTTAATTTTTGAAATAAATATTTATTTTTGCTCTGAAAATATGAATTTATATACATATGTTTACGTCCATTTTTTACATGAATTGTATAACAGTAATGTGTTATAATATATATATATATATATATATATATATATATATATATATATATATATATACAGTATCTCACAAAAGTAAGTACACCCCTCACATTTTTGTAAATATTTGATTATATCTTTTCATGTGACAACACTGAAGAAATGACACTTTGCTACAATGTAAAGTAGTGAGTGTACAGTATAACAGTGTGAATTTGCTGTCCTCTCAAAATAACTCAACACACAGACATTAATGTCTAAACCGCTGGCAACAAAAGTGAGTACACCCCTAAGTGAAAATGTCCAAATTGGGCCCAAAGTGTCAATATTTTGTGTGGCCAGCATTATTTTCCAGCACTGCTTTAACCCTCTTGGGCATGGAGTTCACCAGAGCTTCACAGGTTGCCACTGGAGTCCTCTTCCGCTCCTCCATGACGACATCACGGAGCTGGTGGATGTTAGAGACATTGTGCTCCTCCACCTTCTGTTTGAGGATGCCCGACAGATGCTCAATATGGTTTAGGTCTGGAGACATGCTTGGCCAGTCCATCACCTTCACCCTCAGCTTATTTAGCAAGGCAGTGGTCGTCTTGGTGGTGTGTTTGGGGTCGTTATCATGCTGGAATACTGCCATGCGGCCCAGTCTCCGAAGGGAGGGGATCATGCTCTGCTTCAGTATGTCACAGTACATGTTGGCATTCATGGTTCCCTCGATGAACTGTAGCTCCCCAGTGCCGGCAGCACTCATACAGCCCCAGACCATGACACTCCCACCAACATGCTTGACTGTAGGCAAGACACACTTGTCTTTGTACTCCTCACCTGGTTTCCGCCACACACGCTTGACACCATCTGAACCAAATAAGTTTATCTTGATGCAGTGTGTGGCATATGGTCTGAGCACTGACAGACTGACCCTCCCACCCCTTCAACCTCTGCAGCAATGCTGGCAGCACTCATATGTCTATTTCCCCAAAGACAACCTCTGGATATGACGCTGAGCACGTGCACTCAACTTCTTTGGTCGACCATGGCAAGACCTGTTCTGAGTGGAACCTGTCCTGTTAAACCGCTGTATGGTCTTGGCCACCATGCTGCAGCTCAGTGTCAGGGTCTTGGCAATCTTCTTATAGCCTAGGCCATCTTTATGTAGAGCAACAATTATTTTTTTCAGACCAGTATGAGGGAGTGTGAGAGTGATGACACCAAATTTAACACATCTGCTCCCCATTCACACCTGAGACCTTGTGACACTAATGAGTCACATGACACTGGGGAGGGAAAATGGATAATTGGGCCCAATTTAGACATTTTCACTTAGGAGTGTACTCACTTTTGTTGCCAGTGGTTTAGACAATAATGGCTGTGTGTTGAGTTATTTTGAGAGGACAGCAAATTCACACTGTTATACAAGCTGTACACTCACTACTTTACATTGTAGCAAAGTGTCATTTCTTCAGTGTTTTCACATGAAAAGATATAATCAAATATTTACAAAAATGTGAGGGGTGTACTTACTTTTGTGATATACTGTATATATATATATATATATATATATATATATATATATATATATATATATATATTAGTAAATTGCATTAATGAACATGCACGGTATTTTTATTGTGGGCAATTAAAAATACTGTGAATACTTGAACATATTAATCTTTCTGGATAATTAAATGATAACGAAATGGTTTACTTACCTTTCCTTGTGGTTTTTGAAATGTCTGATGAAATTCGAGGTTGTGTTGGTTGTATCCGATATTTTTGCGATGCATATTTTCATCCTTTTTTTATTCACACGGTCCAATTCGAAATCTTTCTATCCAAAGGAGATTATTTTGGGAACTGGACAATCATATGTCATTTTGGCGCGTTGTGAGCACAGCGTTAACTGCGCAGATGCAGATCAGTGGTGCTGGCGGTCTTAAATTTTTGCAAATGAATTCAGTGATGTCGCAATATTTTTTTAAACACATTTCATTACTGTTTATAATAAGTTATTGAAAATAATAATAATAATATAAAGCATTCAAGTCATTGTCGAGTCATGCAGTTCAAGTCAAGTCAAGTCTCGAGTCCTGGTTCTCAAGTCAAGTCATTTTCTTAATTTAGTCAAGCAAGTCACAGGTCCTTAAATTTGCGACTGAAGGCCCCCACCTCTGCTATACAGTATTTAACACAATTACATCAGAAGTAATTGTAATTAAATTACTGAAAAATTAAGTATAATCCCATACTTTACTTTTTTCAATGAAAAAGTAATTTGATGCCAGTAATTAATTACATAGTAATGCATGAAACCCAACACTGGTAATATATTACCCTTTTCCACCCTGTCTCTGGCCCTCTGTCTAAAACACTCCATTTCTGTGTACATCATTTATAAGACTGTTATTACTGGCTTGCATTTGTGCAGAGCAAGCATAAAAGCGATTTACAAATTCCATTGAAAGCACTCATTAATAGTTAAATGTCTCAATTTATGTGAAGCACACAATCAAACTACTACAGTTGTTCTGCCTGAAATAACATTTGAGAACTGAACAAGATCGCCACACTGTTTCTCCCCAATACGCATACAAGATTGTTGAGAACAGTAAAAATAATCCCAACTAACACAAGCTGTGAATGTGAAGGGTTAGTAAATCTATTTCCATCTGTAGGTTGAGTGTTACAAGTGACAATTGGCCATGTTTCGTCTCCTCGTCTTGCTGTTTAATACGCATCTGGTGTCAGGTAATTCTAGATGTTTCCCAGCTGGGGAGAAAGATGTTGTGCAGTTTAATGAAATGTTTCACGTTAAAAAAATTTAAAAATAATTATCAGAATACATAGTTGTATTTGAATGGTCGTCAGTGGGGAAACATGACATTACACTCCGGAGGGTGTAGTTCCTGCATCTACCAACTGGAGTTGAGAGCAGGGCGGCCGATTGAATATATGACTGCACTGCTTATTATTGTATTCTCGAGACATGTGAGGGATTTACTGATGGTTTGTGTTTTCTCTTCACAGGCCAAACATAAACGATACTTTGGTCACTCTGCCCATGTGACCAACATTCGTTTTTCTTATGATGACAAATTTGTGATTAGTGTAGGAGGCAACGACTGTAGGTGAGCTATCTATCTGTCTGTCTGTCTGTCATTCTATCTATCTATCTGTCTGTCTGTCTGTCATTCTATCTATCTATCTGTCTGTCTGTCTGTCGTTCTATCTATATATCTGTCTGTCTGACTGTTGCTCTCTTTGTCTGTCCGTCTGCTCGTCCATCTGTCTATTTGTATGTCTGTCTAGCCATCAATTCATCTATCTATCTATCTATCGGTCAATCGATCGACCTGTCTGTCTGTCTGTCTAATCTTCCTCTCTCTCTCTGTCAGTGTGTTTGTGTGGAGATGTCTCTAACGAAAATCAGCTCCACTCATTTGGGAATCTCCTCCAAACATCAGAGATTTCCTCTCGATACCTCCAGCATTTGGATGCTGCACTTCTGTTATGCTGCGTTTAACTCCTCTACACCTGATGGACTTTGGATGTTGTGGGAAAAAGGTTTTTTACCATTCTGTAAAGTGCAATGTTTACACTCTCATGTACTTACAAAAAATAAACACTCATAATCATGCCAATATTTCAGATATAAATGTATTTTTCATTTTGATTCTTAAGTGCCTTGAAGACACATTTTGCAGATTATTATTTGTTTTGCCCCTGATATGTTCATATGAAGCATATATGGTGCTATATGGAATATGTTCACTTAGAGCTTTGTAGAATTATTTTTTAAATCATCATGCATTATGCAAATTCCTTTTCTTTTTTTACATTTTGCACATAACTGTCAAAAATATCCACTCATGAGTTGTTCTTCCTGTTATAAAATATCCAAATACAGCAGACTCAGGAGCCTTTTACGGCGAAATTAAGTACTGTAACCTGTAGATGTTATATTTGACCTGTGCTATTTTTGTTAAAATATTTATTTTCTAAGTATGTACGTATTTACATCCCCAATTCCAAAAATGTTGGGACAGTATGAAAAATGCTAATAAAAGCAAAAATGAGTGATTGGTTAATTACATTCACCCTTTGCTACATTGAAAGCACCACAAATACACATCATATGAAGTTTAACCTTGTGAATTTTTTTTAAAAAAATCGGCAAATTGACAAGTCTGGAATGATCGGCGCTCTTGAAGGACTCGGCTGCTGTTGGAGGCTCCTTATATACTATGACATGATTGCCTCACCTGTTTAACATCTCCTATTTCACATCGCCTTATTTCAATTATTCGTCAAATTATTATTAGTTTTAAACTGTCCCTGCCTCAACTTTTTTTGGAGCATGTTGCAAGCATTTGATTTGAATTAAATGTACATAAAAAAAAAAAAAAATTATTATACATCATATAATGTGTAGTTGTGGTGCTTTCAATATAGCAAAGGGTGAATATAATTTACAAATCACTCCTTTTTTTATTGGTATTTTTCATACTGTCAGGATTGGGGTTATACATATGAGGTATGCAAATTAGTTGCAAAAAAAAAACTGCAAAAAAAACTTGCTGTCCAAATATAAAAGTTATATAAAATGTAAGTGGTACTGTTGTCCTTTGTGACGTGTGTAGATTGCGATTCACTGTGTGTAGCCAATGGTGTGACAGCAGCTGTGTTTATTGTGTGCAGGTACTGGTATATCTGTCATTTGTATGTTCATGTTTTTGTAATTTCTGTCCAACAGAGTTAAATCTACAGTAATTGAAAGCTATATAACAACAATGCATGAAATGGCGTCTGTTTGATGGTTGAACATGAATGAATACTGTTATTTTATAACTAAAGAGTAAAATGTGCTCTTATGTCAAAGCAGTGACTTGAGTGTTTTTCCATATTTCACCACCTGGTGGCAAACTGCTCACAGCTCTTATATGACAGGCTGCATATATATATATATATATGTTGCATAGCGAGGATGTCTTCAAAAATAGAAGAGGGGGCAATGACATCTGTTGCAGGACTTCCTATTCATCTTGTCTAATCTTTTCTATTTGCAAAAGTAATGTTTGGGAGTCTAACATTTATATTTCCTGTTGACACTAAAACTGAAGATATGAATAACCATCTTAAGACAAATGCGTTTGTGAAACATCTTATGTGCCTAAACCTCTTGCACATGACTGTATATTATTTATAAATATTAAATATGAAAAATAGTCAGCTGTAATTTAATAGAAACAAGGATAAAATACATTTATTAATTATTAATAGTTATGCAGGTGATGAACTGTAATAAAGACCTTTGATAAATAGATGCATTTGAAGGTTTTGTTTCAAGGAATTAAACTAACTAACTGCTTCATTATGTGCTCTGTTTGTTCTCTGTGTTCTAGAACAGTTTTTCTGGTGGGGATTGTGATTCATCCCAGTGAGTCGAGTCATTTCAATGCATTCATTAAAAAGATATGTTCAAATTCACCTTTTTTGTGGATTATATGGGCAAAGCTGGAAAATTCTGCCTTTAGATGCTGTATACAGAGGTAGGTTTAAACAAGGGTGCCTTTGAAACTGTTCTTAGACCATAAAAAAATCGCTGTTGTTTAAGGTAATACAGTAACTGTATAGGCAGAAAGTCAGCTGCAATATCTGTCGAATGGCGCCATTATCTTTACGCTGAGTTGTTCATAACAACGGAACCAACTGAAAGGATTAGACCACATAGACAAATCATAATGTTACAAAATTGTAAGGGCATGCGCAGTACTTGGTGGCAGAAAGCCGATAGACTGTTGCGTTAGATTTGACAGATTAGACGATTAATCGATTAAACGAAAGTACGACACAAACCATCTTAAATACACAAATATTCTTAGCTATACAGTTATTATAATGATATGAGTTAATAACAAACCTGTAATAATGTTCGCTTTATACTGTATGCTTGCTGCACTGAAATGTTGAAATGATCTCCTCAGTCCAGTCAGTTCTGTTGATAGTTTGAAGCCACAGTCGTCTACGAGAACCCTCTAAATAATTTTTCAACAACGGAATCTGAAAAAAGTTTACTGTGGACGATTTCTGCCACCATTTCTGTGTATGACCTAAGCAGTGGTGTTGCTAAAGGATCGGCCTATATGACTTTCTGTCTTTTTCTGAACATAAAGGGAGAAATTGTGAATAAATGTTGTGTTCAGTGATGTCATAAAATGGCAGTGGATGGTGACCACCTCTTCAAGCTTCAAAGGAGCACAAAAGTATAATTCAGAAGTCTTAATTAATTATTCATGAGACTCATGATTGTTATGAAAGCATACAATAATGTTTGGTGAGAAACATACCAAAATCTGATGTAATATTCACTGATATTTGATCTCCAGTGCTCGTACAGGATGGGGCATGAAAGCAGCAGTTCACACAGCGCCGTCGCGACATTGGAGCATTCAAGCAAAAACTCAATTGTTTATATTAAAACAGGTCCTCCACAGCGATAGTGACAACAGAACACAACACAGCTGTACACAAAACAGAGAACAGAACTTACTAAACATGTCTGAAGAGTTTATAGTCAAAGATGATGCATTTCTATGTCCAGCCTTATTTTTTTGAATGGAGTATTTGGAAATTAAACAGAAACACAGAGGAGGCTACAGGCGACCACAGTCACACAGTGTCCTAAACTGTTTTGTCCTAACCAGCTGTATCGAGCGACGGTACATCTTATTGATCACTTGTTTTGTATTTTCAGCATTGTGCGTGTAACTCTGTCCACAGAGAACTGTCCCCGGTCCAAAAACTTTCAAAAAAATAAGGCTGGGCATAGAAATGCATCAATTCTTGGACTACAAACAATTCAGACATGTTTAGTAAGTTCTGTTCTCTGTTTTGTGTGCAGCTGTGTTGTGTTCTGTTGTCACTATCACAGTGGAGGACATGTTTTTAGATTAATTCGTTTTCACTTGAACACACCTGATGTCGCGAGGGGGCTACGTGAACTGCTGCTCGTGCCCTATCATGAACACACACAGGAGATCAACGGTCAGTGAACATTTTCGCTAAATAATACATCAGATTTCAGTTTGTTTATCATCAAATCTTATCGTGTCCTTTCATAACAATCGTGAGTCTCATGAATAATTAATTAGACTTCTGAATTATACTTTTCTGAATTTTATACTTTGTGTTCTTCTGAAGCTTGAAGAGGTGAACAGCCATAAACTGCCATTGTATGACATCACCGAGCACAACACTTATTCACAGTTTCTCCTTTTGTGATCAGAAAAAGAAAAAGTCATATGGGGTTATTACAACACAGGGTGAGTAAATAATAACTGTATTTGCATTTTTGGGTGAACTTAATCTTTATGAGAGCAAGCTCGAGTTAGTCACTGAAAGATTTTTTTTTTTAAAAACTCACTTTCACAACAGAAGTATGACAAACAGTACACCACGTGTACATTTAGAGGTGCTTACAAATGATAGTTTAAAACCTGTGAATCTAATAAGACACTTATAAAAAGAGTCAGGGGTGACAAACAAAAACTAAACAATGACTTGCCAAACCACAGAGTGAAGCCACTTTTTCCATTCTCATACCAGATAAAAGTTCTGCTCACATTTATTGACTGTAAATAATGATTTACGACTAGCTGTGTGGGACATCGAAATGATTAATACAGTAAGCAAATAGTGGATGGTGTTAGCACGGTTAAGGTGGTGGTATGGTGTCTCTCATGCAGGGTTGTGAGAGTTACTTTTGAAATGTATTCCACTACAGATTAAAGAATACATCTTATAAAATGTAACTTGTATCGTATTCCGTTAGATTACTCAATGTCAGTAATGTAATCTAAATACTTTGGATTACTTCTTCAGCACTGGTAGATTTTTTCACTTGTTTTGACTATAAAAACTCAAAAATCTGCAGTGTTGTTTCTAAAACAAGATAAATCAAATTTATTTTGTTTTAAGGATTTTTAGATATTTCTGCAGGAAAACAATACAAAAATTATTATCAAGAATATGATTTTTGCCCTAATATCAAAGATCTTACTAGAAAAAAGAAATTATGATCTAATGTGAATTTTCTTGATAATAAATATGATCGTGTCTGGTGCATGTAAAATGGTTAGAAATAGCATTTTAGCTTAGCATAAAGCTAACAATTTACACAAGGTTTATTTCTATTTCTTCTGCTCCAAACTTACTTCAAATGTACTTCTCCGTCTGCTCGTATGAATGTAACACATCATAAGAAAGTGTTTCAGCGCTGTTCAAATGCACTTTGGATCATTTATATGTAGAAATATTAAATGATACAAATGACAATAAAATGCAAAGTAATCTCTTCAGTAATCAAATTACTTTTGAATGTAACTGTATTCTTTTTAACAATTATTTAAATGGTAACTGTAGTGGAATACAGTTACTTATATTTTGTATTTTAAATAGGTAATCCTGTTACATGTACTCCGTTACTCCCCAACCCTGCTCCAGTGTGCATGAAAAATGCCTGTAGCCAATTGTGTACGATGTAAATGGCCCTTTACTACGGTTTCATGGAGTGGGACACTGCTCCAAACGATTCAGTGTGTGAATGATTTGTTTGAATGATTCAGACTGAAACGATTCAGATCGCTTTGCGAACACTTCTTTGAAGAAAACAAAACGGACTCAAAAGAACGATTCGCTAGTTTCAAATAGCTTTCAGAAAATACCGAAAACACAACCTGATGCTGTAATATTGTCGTTCGTTTCAAAATACACCCACTGCAGTGTGTGAAAGAGAAAGATTGTGAGACGTGATTTAATGGCATACAAGCATAAAAAGCATGCTTGAACAATATTATATGTACAAGGTGCCAAATAAATTCCCCTTATCACACATGCTTTTTCACTTCAGAGTAATTCCAGTGCACATTTGTTGGTTAGACGGTAGTGAGTGTTGTAATCTTTAGATCGGTAGATTAGATTTAAGAAGACCTGGTTTAGATTATTAAACTGTCTCTGTTGACATAAAAGCCCTTTCACTTTTCTGACATAATAATATACACAGAAACTTCCTTGTACCTTGTTTAATATGCTTGTATAAATAAAAGGGGCCATGCTAGATTGTCAATATTTTCTTTTTATTGGCTGTGCTATATTGTGACCTTAGGAGAAAATTCATGCACAAAAAAATAACACCCTCATGTAGTTCCAATCCTGTATGACTTTATTCTGTGTAACACAAAAGGTGTATGTCAGAACCGTTAACTTTCATTTTATAAGAAAGAGTGGTGTCAGTGGTGTTTAAATAGCTCTTTTGTGTCCACAAAAGAAGCAGTCATATGGATTGGGAACAAAATTAGGGTGAGTAAATGATAACAGAATTTTTCAATTCTTTTTTTTTATTTTATTTTTGTGTGCTATCCCTTTAAGTGTCCAAATAGTCTTGGGGGCATCTTTGTAGATAGAAATGCACCAGTTTTCTTGTACATTTGGTCACATGGGATTTAAAACGTTGGAATACTGAATGGTGTGTTTGTGTGTGTGTGTGTGTGTGTGTGTGTGTGTGTTTTGTTTATTAATGCGAGACGGCGCAGCTTCTGCATAAGTGCTGCAGATTTAAATAACACACATCCAATTCTATCTTGTACTAATGCAAGTCATACTGAGTAATATGTGAGTGGAAATTAATGGCCCACTTTACAGTGTGTGTGTGTGTGTGTGTGTGGGAGGTGGGGGGGGGGGGGGGGGGGTTCTCTGAGTTTGGCATCTTTTATTGATAACACTTCAAGCAGTTTTTTTGCATTTAAAAAAGTTTTTCCCATGTAATTTTTTGTATTGATTTTCAACCCTGTTATGTTCAACTCCAACTCATTTTGAATTAAACAGAGACCAAAATCTAATTATTTTTTCTTCAAGAATATTAAAGATATGTTATTCTCACCTTGTTTCCCGCAGGTCATCCTGGGACACATTTGCGACTCTCGTATGTTCTTGGCTAAGTTATCATTGTAGCTTACAGTCTCTTTAATTAAAACTGCAAATTATCGTGACATCTGGCCTAAAATCTAACACAAGATTCACAGCATTTTCTGGCAATCACTGCTACTCCATTGCCACCATCCATGTGTCCTTAAGCCACTGTTAAATCAGATGACACACACACACACACACACACACACACACACACACACACACACACACACACACTGAAGTGGCTGGAAATAGAAAAGCAACCCACATCTTATTTTCTGAATAAATATAACCATATGATCAAAATATGTACCTTCTAGCATTCAATGCAGATTCTTTCTTTATACAAACACTACAGAAAACAAAATAACTGGTATTTTTAATTGGACATTATACTATGGTAATACTGTTTTTGCACATTTGTACCTTGATAATACCATGGTATTCTTTGAATTACCTTGGAATATCATGTAAATAAATACCATGGAACATGAATATGGTAATGATTCAAATCAGTACCGTGGTATATCAAAGTACCATGGCACTGCCATGGTTTTCTGGACATATTATAAGGTAATACCATATTTTTGGACATTGTACTATAAAAAACCATGTTTTTCGACATTGTACCATGGTAATACCACGTTTTTGAATATTGTACCATGATAATATAATTTTTTAAATGGATAAATGGATAAAACCATTTTTGTTGGCATGTATCATGGTGATACCATGATCTGGACATTGTTCCGTGATAAAACCATGTTTTTTGGACAGTGTACTATGATAAAACCATGTTTTTGGATGTGTACCGTGAAAATACTATGATTTTGGAGATTGTAACATGGAAATACTTTGTTTTTTTTTTAACAATGTACAGTGATAAAACCATGTTCTGTGGACATGTATCATGGTAATACGATGTTTTTGGATATTGTACCATGATAATATAATTTTTTTGGACACATACCATGATAAAGCCATGTTTTTTGGACATGTAACATGGTAATACCATGTTTTTGGACATGTACCATGGAAATACCATGTTTTTGGACATTGTACCATGGTGATACTATGTTTTTAGGCATATACCATGATAAAACCATGTTTTTTGGAAATTGTACTATGATAAAACCACTGTCTCATACCATATGTCACTCGATGTAGTGACACTAGGGGTCGCACTTGGGAGCCCCAAATACCCCTTGTGAGTGGAATTGGTCCTTATACCTACGGGTTTGAGGCCACATCGGTTTGCACTGGGGGTGATTTGGGGATCCCAATGGGAGTCTCTCCACCGGCTAACCTCCCATTCCCCAGGACGCTTGTTCGCCCCGGTCTCGGGGCTTGTGATGTGGATGAACACTCTAGGACTCGACTGGGCTCCCACCTTCAGGTGCGGTCGACCAGTCACAGCTGACAGCCATGCTTGCCCGGGTGAATGGGAGTGTCGGGCTGGAGTCGAACCTCCACCCCGCCCTGAACCCATGCAGCTTGATGATTGGTTCCTGGGCTTGGAGTGCTGCTCATGGCCACGCCCCGCCCCTTCTTCCCGGAGGTGCATGAGGAGAACACAAAGTCATAGTGGGCAACTTTCTCTGCCCAGACTCGATCTCTGAGCTCCACCACTCTCACTACCCTCAATGGTGGGGCTGCCAAGGGTACTCGGAACCGCCCGAGACTCTCGTCCATGGCCTGTAGGTTTATGTCGTCACTGGTGATGGTGCCACTGGACAGGCCTGCACACCATGGCTCTCCTGCAAGTGCACCAAGCCAAGGCACTGAGAGAACTGCATGAGGGTATTTCTGACCCGAGATTGATGCAGGAGCTGTGCTAGGCGACTGATCTCGCCTTCCGGGTGACGAAAGTCATGGCGCAGACTCTCGGCAGGCGATGTCCACCTATGGCTCAACTTTGTAGAGATGAGGGAGGCTGACATGGTACGGTTCCTTGACGCACCCGTCTCCCAGGCTGGCCTATTCGTCGACACCATCGACACACTGCGCAGCAGTTCTTGGTGGACAGGAAGCAGACGGAGGCCATTCCGTATATCCGCCCCGACATGGATCAAGATCCCATACCCCATCTGCTCATCACCAGGGGCATCCTCCTCCAAGAACCCACCGCTAAGAACCCGAGGAAGGCTTCTAGGTGCCCCTGATATGGGCATGCACCGCATGCCACAAATTTCCCACCGCCTCCTCCTCTGCAGTCAGCAGCGACTCTTTTCTAGCCACTCACATCCCGGTCAACATCAACAGCACAGCAGATGTGCTGTCAAGACAGATCACGCTCAGGGGAGAGTGGAGGCTGCACCCCCTGGTGGTCCAGCTGGTTTGGAGTCAATTCGGTCAAGCACAGGTAGGCTTGTTCGCTTCCCAGGAATCCTCCCACTGACCGCTCTGCTACGTCCTGACCAAGGCTCCCTTCAGCACAGATGCACTGGCACACACCTGGCCCCTGGGGCCACACTAGTATGCATTTCCCCCCAGTGAGGTCAGGGAGGATGAGTAGCAGGTCACCCTACTGGCCCATCCAGATTCAGGTCTCAGACCTCACACTCCTTGCGACAGCCCCTCCCTGGTGAATTCCCCTGAGGAGGGATCTCCTCTCTCAGGAACGGGGTACCATCTGGCACCAGCAGCAAGACCTCTGGAATGTCCATGTCTGGCCCTTGAGACCTAAGTGGCCTGCCAACCGCAGTGGTAGACACAATCACTCAGGCTAGGCCTCCCTCTATGAGGCGCCTGTATGCTTTTCAGTGTTCACTGACGTGAAGACCTCCAGAGATGCACAGTCGGGTCGGTGCTTTCTTTCCTGCAGGAGAGACTGGTGGAGTGGCTGTCTCCCCCACCTTGTGGGTGTACGTGGCCGCTATGGCAGCACACCACAATGCCCTTGCCACAGTCGCCTTCGGCTTGCTCACTGGGGTTATTAATACAATTATTATTTAATTATTTTTAAACACGATAAAGAATCATATCTTATCTAATTCCACAACAGGGCTCCAAAAAAAAAAAAAAAAAATCAATTAAGGAGCCAATGGCTCCTACAGGGGGAAAAACAGGCGCCAAATATTTTAAATTTTTTTAACTCCATCCATTCCTTTTCGTCCCGCAGCTCGCTAACAGTGTAGTCTGTGGAGCATTCTTCGCAATTATGTGATCACGTGCATTTTTATGCTTGTTACTGTCACCGTGTTTTCTAACAGTCTCTTTTTTGAAATTGTTAGTTCCTGCAATGAACTCCGTTTTCCCCGCTATTTCTTTGATATAAACTTTTATGTATCTCGGGAAATGTAATGCAAATTTTAAAATCAAAAGGGAGTAAACTTTTACTGTCGCCAATGGCGACCTTGACAGAAATTACACTCACAAATAAATTTATTTGGTCACAAATGCGACCATTTTTAGTCGCAGTTTGGAGCCCTGCACAAGGATGATGATTTATCGACTTTATAGACATTACATTTTTATCGTCTGTTAATGCTGAACTTCTGTAAAGCTGCTTTGAAACGATGTGTGTTGTGAAAGGCGCTATACAAATAAAATTGACTTGACTTGACTTGACACCACAATGCAGTCGACAGTAGGTCTCTAAGGAAGCGTGACCTGATCATCATATTACTTAGAGGTGCGAGGAGGCTGAATTCTTCCAGTACATGTGCTACTAGGCTCCCAGTACATGTGCTTCAGTAACCCTGTGTGATGTATCTTCCGCAAGATGGTTTCCCCATTGGTAAACTCACGGCTCCTTGGGTAGAGTCCCCTCTGCCACCGGTCGCCATGTTGCTCCCCTTTGGCCAGTGTGTGGTCTCCATAGTGTCTTTCTCTTTCACAATGAACTACCCGCTGATATGGCCAGCACCCTGTCTCAGCTCCTCTGCACAAAACCTGAATGAGTGGTTGCGAGCTAGCTCCTTTTATACCCATATGTCCGGGGGAGTGGCATGCATATTCAACTTGTCAATTCCCATTGGCATTTTCTCAAAGGTCAGTGGTGTTTGGGGCTCCCAAGGGTGACCTCTGGTGTTACTACATCGACACAACGTCTCATTCCCTCCATTAGTTTTGATGGTATGTACCATGATGATACAGTACCATAATTTTGGACATTGTACTATGATAAAACCATGATTTTTGGACATGTACCATGGTAATACCATATTTTTGGGCATTATACCTTGGAAATACCATGTTTATTTAACAATGTACTATGATAAAACCATGTCCTTTGGACATGTACCATGGTAATACCATGTTTTGTTGGCACGCACCTTGGTAATACCATGTTTTTTGTCATTGTACCTTGGAAATATCATGTTTTTTGAACAATGTACTATGATAAAACCATGTTCTGTGGACATGTACTGTGGTAATACCATGTTTTTTTTAACAATGTACTATGATAAAACCATATTTCTGGTCATTGTACTGTGGTAATACCATGTTTTTTGAACAGTGTACAATGATATAACCATATTTTTGGACATTGTACCATGATAATGCAATACTTTTTGGACAGTGTACTATGATAAAACCATGTTTTTTGGGCATGTACCATGGTAATAATATATTTTTGAACATTGTACCATGGTAATACCATGTTTTTGGACATGCAATACCATAAAACCAGGTTTTGTTGGCATATACTATAGAAATACCATGTTTTTGGACATTGTATTACGATAAAACCATTTAGGTTTTTGGATATTGTACCATGGTCATACCTTGGTTTACCGCACATATAAAAAAAACATTTAAAACATGTTTTAAAACCATGTTTTTTGGATATGTATCTTGTAAATACTATGGTAAATGTGGTAGTCATTCAGTACCATGGTGTTCCCACATGATACCATAAATGTACCAAGGTACCACCATAGTGCTTTTGTCCCTGAGCAGTGTCTTTTGCCATTCTCAAAACTGAAGCATTATCGTATTTTGATTTATTATATTATTTTGCATACATTTTTCTGTAAGGTGGGTGTACATTGACAGCAGGCATTTCTGAAACAAAGACTTGCTTTGACCTACAAACCTGCCCTCATTCCCAGATGTCAAATCTGAATCAGTTTCATTCTTAAACTGATGGTCTGTCACACTCTTGACTTCGAAAGACAACTTGTCTTTCTGATAAAAATTAAATGATAGATGGTTACATGCACTTTAAAATTAGATTTTTCAGTCAGACTAAAACAATATATATTTTTAAATGTCATGTAAAGTCATGCTTTAGTCCTACTGAAATCATAATCAAATTGTTAGTCATAATAGTTCGGAGCCCCTTAGTAAAGAAATAGTTTTGCATTTCACGCAATACATTTAACATGGTTTTACTACATTAATCATATTTTAACCTTAATATTCATAGTAAAACCATACAGGAAAACAAAAACTATGGTAATAAAAATCATAATTTTGTGGTTTTGGTTTTACTACAAATTCCATGGTAAAACCAACCACAAGATTAACCATGGTTCCCCGTCTGTCTCTCACTTCGACGTTGTGTCGAAGAAGCGACACTAGGGGTCTCTCTTGAGCGCCGAATATGCCTCTGATCTCTTGAGCGCCGAATATGCCTCACATGTTCTCACTGCGAGAGCATGACCATGGCAATGTTGCAGGCGTGGCTCGCTTTCATAGAAAGCTCAGCACTCCAGCCGCCCCCCCGCATTGCTCCTTCATCCCACGGGATTGAGGACGATGCGGCTGGCGATGGAGGCGATTTGGGGACGGCAGCAGGTGCAGTATGCCCCCTCGGACAACCCGCCCCCTAGCACGCTCGTTGACTCTTATCCTTTAGAGCTCGAGGTGGATGAGCTCGCCGCTGCACTGGAGAGCGCGGCATCTGACACAGATGACTCCCCTGGGCTGCCGCTTTCAGGCCAGCACGCCCAGGCTGAAGCTGACGCTCAGATGACCGCCGCTGCCAGCGTGGGGCTGGACTGGAACCCTCCGTCCTCCCCACAGCCATCGCGGTTTAATGACTGGTCCTGGGATCTGCGTGCCGCTCACAGACTCACCTCTCCCCGGTCCCGTTTTTCCCGGAAGTGCATGATTAGCTGACGTCTTCGTGGAGGGCACCCCTCTCCACTCATTACAAAGCCACTCGCTCATCCGCTCTCGCTACCCTCGACGACAGAGCGGCCCACGGGCACGACGATTCCCCAAGTGGACAGGGCTGTTGCGCTCCACCTGTGCCCTGGAAACCCTACCACCTGGCGGGGTCGCCCTGTGCTCCCCTCCAAGGCCTGTAGGACGACGTCTTCATTGACCACCAAAGCCTACAGTGCCACCGGACATGATGCTTCTGCCCTGCATGCCATGGCCCTCCTGCAAGTCCACCAGGCCAAGGCACTCCACGGAGGTAGCCCTAATCCCAATGTGTTGCAGGAACTGCGCTCAACGGCCGACCTCGCCCTCAGAGCCACGAAGGTCACAGCGCAGTCACTCGGGCAGGCGATGGCCACGCTCATGGTCCAGGAACATCATCTGTGGCTGAACTTGGACGAGATGCATGAGACCGACAAAGCTCGCTTTCTCAACGCCCCTGTCTCCCAGTTCGGCCTCTTTGGCGACACCGTCGAGGACTTCGCCCAGCAGTTCTCCGTGGTGAAGAAGCAGACGGAGGCCATGCGGACTCCCTGCCTTCAGCCCCACGATTGTTCCCCGGCCGGCCGGTTCTAGATCCTGTCCCTCCAACCGAAATGAAGAAGGGTCTCTGCAGCCCTTACTTCATTGTACCCAAGAAAGGCAGCGGCTTACAACCGATCTTGGACTTGCGTGTTCTCAAACAGGCTCTGTTCAAACTCCTGTTCAGAATGCACACGCAAAAATATATCTTAACTTGCATCCGGCATCTAGATTGGTCCACAGTGTCAGACTGCACAGGTGCTATGCAAGGTCAGGGAGGACAAGGAACAAGTCACCCTAGTGGCTCCCTATGGGACCACCCGGACCTGGTTCTTGGAACTCGTACCCCTCGTGACAGCCCCTCCCTGGCGAATTCCCCTGAGGAAAGACCTTCTTCCTCAGGGATGGGGCATGCTCTGGCATCCGCCCCCAGACCTTTGGAGCCTCTGGATGGAACACGGAAGATCTAGCTGGTCTACCACCTGCCATCATAACCACGATCAACCAAGCCAGAGCCCCTTCTACCAGGCAACTTTACGCCCTGAAGTGGCGCTTGTTCACGAATTGGTGTTCTTCCTTGGCTGAAGACCCACAGAGGTGCGCAGTTAGGTCAGTGCTCTTATTTCTGCAGGAGAGGCTGGAGGGGAGGCTGTCCCCTTCCACCCTGAAGGTGTATGTTTCCGCTATCATGGCCTACCACGACGCAGTAGACAGCATGTCTTTGGGTGGCCGTTCTTGCTATATGCGGTGAAACATAGAGAAAAAAAAAAGGTCCAGCCAGGCATGGCCCGTTCCCAGGTTGGCAAGCGTTGCCTTGTTCCCTTGTCTAGGGTAACCAGAAGGATTCCGATGACTTTTTTGCGGCATTGGGGAAGGGTACGTGCAGTCTGACACAGCTACCTTTGCACGTAAAATACCTGCCTGCTCCTGTGTCAGCAGTATACGTACACAGGTCAGCGCATGGCATGATTTAAATTGGACCCCTTGTGTTGCTTCTTCGACACAACGTCGAAGTGAGCGACAGACGGGGAATGTCTAGGTTACGTATGTAATCTCCATTCCCTTATTATGGGAACGAGACTTTGTGTCCTCTCGGCCACGTTGCTGAGCCGAGCCACTGTTGTGGCCGGACCATTTCCGGCTCCTCAGAAAAATCCTGAATGAAACAGACGTATTTCCCCGCCTTTATACCTGTATGTCTGGGGGCGGGGTATGCAAATACTGTCTGCCAACTTCTCATTGGCCTTTTTTCATAGATCAGAGGCATATTCGGCACTCAAGAGAGACCTCTAGTGTCTCTTCTTCGACACAACGTCTCGTTCCCTCCATCAGGGAACGGAGGTTACATACGTAACCTAGACATTAATCCACAGCAAAACCATGGTTACTATATGGATACAGTATACCGTATTAAAAAAACAATGTTTCCTAAAAAGCTATATGGTTATTTTTCATAGTTACTACAATAATACTATAGTAACAACACTTATTGCGAGGGAATGCAAAACTTATTGCAAGGGAAAGCAAAAATTATTGTGAGGGAACGCAAAACGTATTGCAAGGCAATACAAAGTATTTTGGAGGAACGCAAAATTTAGAATTTAGAGGAATTCTGACCAATTCTGGGTGTGTGCCTACCTCCTAAATGCAGGTAAGGTCTGACTACAGGACTTCCAAACCTTTTCATCCCAAAATTCTTATTGTCATTCCATTTTGTTGTGGTTTGGGTATTAAAGGAAAATTAACAGTTTGCTCATTGGAATTTTCTGTAGTCAGAAATCCTTGTGGTGCTTACACTACGTACTTTGCTGAAGTCAGGTATGCATCGGTTACGCCTAAGATTCATAGTTGAACACTAGATATTTTGTATTGATTAATTAAAGTGGCTTGATCCATATTGACCTGACAAATAAATCGTTAATCTAGATTCCATTCTGACTTATTCTGAAATTCTTGCATTTAGTAAATTATTTGAAGTCCTTGTTGACACAAATCTGAGATCAGTGTTAGTACAAACTAACAGCTCAGCTTTGACAGAGCATCGGGCATGTCTTCTTAGACCGTAGCGTTCTGGCTAACTATTTGGCATTAACTAAGTGTATGGACTAAATATAATCATTATTTAGAACAACAAAATGTTGCTTGACTCGCGTAAATAATGGTAGTCATTACCTCTGATTACTGTTAACATTATTCCGGCCAAGGGAATATAGGAAACTATGGATACTATTTAAAAGTACAATCTGGATATGGTTGGTCGACCTATCCAGATAGTATAAGTCTTTTAATTAAGTGTATGCAGGTTTAGGGGGACTAAACAAAACTATTATTCAGATAAAAGTATGCAGGGAGCAACTTGAATAATATAGTCAAGTACTTCTGGATAATGATCCAAAACTGACCAGTTTGTGGAATAATAACCCGGCCAGTGCGTAGACTCTACTGCAAGGAATCCAAATGAATGCTTTGAGTGAAATGTAAAAGTATAATATTAACTAGAATAATCAAATATCCAAATCTAGAGAAGATCTCAATTGATGATCAATAATAATTGGAATCTCATTCTAAATTCGAGGTCTAACATGATTGGAGTCAGATTAAATTATAAATGGAGTCAGACTCTGTCTTGTCTAAATCAAAGACAAATGCGCAGATACCTTCACCACATTCATGTTCCCTCACAATATGTTTAGCATGCTGTAAAAATGCAACCTCTCTGGCCCAATGGCGGAATCCAGCGAGGTTGCATTTTTACAGCACGCAAAACTTTTTGTGAGGGAACGCAAACTTATTGCGAGGGAACATAAACTATTTTGGGAGAATGCTAAATTTATTGTGAAGGCACAAAAGCTATTTTAGAAAAAAAATAGATTGTAAGAAACTGTATGAGTTAACTCATACAAATTATATATTTTTTAATAATAATAAACAAATTTAGTTTTTTTTCATGTTTTTCCTAAGTTTAGAAGTCAAACCTTCTAAGTCAAGTCATACGATTTCTAATGATTTCATCATCTCAACTGTTGTCATGAGACTTGTTGATGAATTGTACCAGTTCGTTTTTTACAAATCTAGAGCCGCTTCGTCCAGCATGTATACACATTAATCAAACCACAATTGGCCTCACCGTAGCCTGCTCCAACAGACGTCTGACGTACTTGTCACTCTTCCTTTAAATGTTTGATTAATGTTTGTGTTGTGTATTCTTGGACAGACAGATGAAAACTGTAGCTTGACTACATAAGACTAAGCCAAACTAAGAGCTCAATGTTTATTGCGCATACTGACTATTTAAGCACATTTATAGCACCTGGTTAAACTAGATTGCTGGTGGTTAGTAAATAAGATGCAGGTTTTTGCGTTGAAGTACAAAAGTGACACAACTAGTGAATTGGTCTCTTAATATTATTAAAAAGTCTTTTAAAGTACTTTACACGGATTCAGGATCCTCATTGAACTGTCAGTTGATTGATTGGACATGATGACTGATCTTCTGTTGTGTATCTGCCCTGAGGATTGTGAGGCGCTAGAAAATGAGAACAAACATGCTAAAATGGCAAATACATACAGGAGGGCATCTATTTAAATATGTGCATTTATCCAAATGACACTATTCTAACATTTCCTGAGTGATTGTAATCTCACGAGGCGTGTCGCCCAATCGCAGTTGTCACGAAAGTCTTCTGAAAACACATAAAGTGAAAGTGTACTAAGAGCCATGTGATGCTTACTTTAGGTGTGTGTGTTGCACACAGAATGTCACTCCTTTTGTTGAAACATGTTTTGGGATGAAACTGATTAGAGGCCCCTGGCACATTTTAAAGAGAGAATAATGACCCAAGTTACATTTTCATCCTTGTTTACTCTAAACTACAGTACAAATACACTACATGCTACTGTATGAGCTATTGAGTAATGGACTGCTAGCAAAAAGTACTACAATGTGTTTACTTTTTTTTCCAAACCTTGTGATTTAATAAATTATTCCTTAGTCTTGCTATAAAAATACAGTGTTTTAATACAGTGTATAAATGTAGCCTTTGAAATAATGACTTAAACTTTTAACACAAATAATACAGCTTCAAAGTATCTTCTCAAAACATGTCTCTCTTTATTCGCAAAAACCCATTCTTGTAAAACATCAGTACACAATTAGAAGGCAATTGGTAAAACAAAGCCCAAAGCTGATTTGGATAAATAAACTTACATTTCAGCCATATAAATAATAAATACATATTCTAACATATAATGTAAATAACTGAGAATGTAGCTGAATGAATGACTAAAAAAGTGTGCGTGTGTGTGTGTGTGTGTGTGTGTGTGTGTGTGTGTGTGTGTGAGAGAGAGAGAGAGAGAGAGAGAGAGAGAGAGAGAGAGAGAGAGAGAGAGAGAGAGAGAGAGACTGGGTTAACTGACTTATATAAAGTCCAACTCAAAGTCCATTTGTTTCTATATTAGACTGGAGACACGAGGGTTGACTGATGGCATCTTTTTCTGGGCAACTTTCCCCGTATGCTTTGACAGAACTTATCCTCGTCCATCCTTGATGCTTCTCTCAGGATTTATCCTGATGAAATGCCTGAAAAACAAATGTGTGTGTTCATAATTAGTATGGATAATTACATAATTATATTATATAAATATAGCAAAGTCTATTTTTGTATCAGGAAAACTGCCCTTTACTACAGTAGGTGTAGGTAATGTTACATTTTAGCATCTTTTTAGGAGTTATGTATTGTCACTGGTAAATCAATATATAAACATAAAGTGGTAATTTGCTTTGCCCTGATTAGTGTCAGGAGAGTTTTCTTAAAGGAATAGTTCACCCAAAAATAAAAATTCAATCATCATTTACTCACCTTAATGCCATGCCAGATGTGTATGATTTTCTATCACCATCAGAACAGAAGGAGAAGGAAATAAGGGTTCTGATGTGCTTACAATGCAAGGAAATGAATGCCAAAAATATGAAGTTCAAAAAACACAGAAAAGCAATTAAATGACTCCAATGATTTATTAAATGTCTTCTGAAGTTATATAATTGGTTTTAGTTGAGAACAGACCAAAATGAAACTCCTTTTTCACTGTACATCTTGCCATTGCAGTTTACAGGCATGATCGATTTCAAGCTTGATTGCACTTCCTTGAGACATCTAGTGGTTCTACCCATGTGTCAAGCACTAGGAAGTGTAATCAAGCTTGAAATCATGATCGCCAAGGAGACTGCTTCTGTCAAGATTTATAGTAAAAAAGGAGTTACATTTTGGTCTGTCGTCACCCAAAACTGATGAGATCGCTTCAGAAGACATTTAATAAATCATTGGAGTCGTTTGAATTGCTTTTCTTTGTTTTTTATCTTCATAGTTTTGGCACCCATTCACTTGCACTGCATGCCCCTCAGAGCTTAGATTTTCTTCTCAAAGTGTTACTTTGTGTTCTGCTGAAGAAGAAAAAAGTCATATATTTGGGATAGTATCAAGGTGAGTAAAAAGATGAGATAATTTTCATTTTGGGGTAAACACTTTCTTTAACAAGCTCCAGCAATTAGATCTTTTGGGCTGTTGTACGTGACCAGTGAAATGAGACATGAGCAACACAAGGTCCTCAAAATGCCCACATCACATAGTAACAGCTGAAGGATGTAAGCATCTAAGCAGCTAACCTCTGAATGAATTCCAGTGTGCATGCAGCATAATCTTGGTACTGAAGATTTAAGGTGTAGTAAGTAGAAAAGGCAGCAGCAAGCCCAGACAGAAAGGTTGGATGGATGCCTTCACAAATGATGTGCCCCTCAAGGCTGATCATCCAGTGGTGAATGTTTCATCATCCGGTGTTTCACCTGAAACTTTACAAAGAAACCCCATATCAGCATTGACATAAAAAAAATATTAATTTGCCAATGTCACATTGCAAATGAATGCAAGGGACATATTTTACCAATTCACAGATGAGCCCTGTTCTTTTAACATAAGAAATGCATTTTAATATGTTGATCATGGACTGGTCGGGACAGACATTAATGTCAAAAGGTGTCATTTTTCCACCAATATTGTTGAGTCTTTTGCTGAAATGCAGAAAACACCCTGGTGGCTTTTGTAATCATAAAAAGAAAAAATATATACTTCTATACATACCAAGTAGTATCAGTCGAGGAGTTGCTGGTAGATTAAGTGTGATTTCTATATCAGCTGTTGTCATTTCAGTGAGCTACAAAGACAGCGATGGAACATTATTTAAATAAAATTTGCATCATTGTTTGAAGGCTACACTTCACAGAATAAATATAATTTACGTTTTTATGAAACTCAGCTTGCAATATAAGATCCGATTCAGAAATCCAGCTGCACTCTATGTGTCACTGTTGCGGTTGGCTTCCCTCTGAAACAAGTGTTTAAAAAGTTAGATACCAGTATCACCAACGTTTTCAGATTAAAAGAGAAGGAATAGCATGCATCCTGCATAAAACTTTTGTTTCCCAAAAGCATTGTATACTTTGTATGCAACGTAAATGGATTGTAGAAATTATTGCCACCAATGGTTATTTAAGCTTACAATGCTTTTGCGATTCGCAGCCCAGATCTGAACTTTGAAGTTGTTAATGTTAGTTGACCATACTGTCTGCTTGAGGAAGGTGTTTCTGTCTGCAATGTTTTGTGTGTCAGCTCAGACTCCAATCTCAAATCTGTCATGAAAATGTAAAAAAAGTCCAGTGCATTACTCAGTCCGACAACAAATCACTTCAAGAAAACAAATTTAGTAAAAGAAACAAAGATATTGGGCTTAAAGACAGAAATATAACGTTACAAACTGTTTATTTAGTTGATATTGGGATCTGATGGCAGGTAGGCTACCAAAATCATTTTCACACCACAATATGAGTTCAACACAAATGTGATATATTCTGGCTATGATAAAAAGCAAAGCAAAAGGGCACTCACCTGTTAATTCAGAAGATGACGATGGGTGAAAAAATCAGCACTTAAACACATGTGGGCTCACTGTGGATTTGTGTTCCCAAAAAGCAATGCAAAAAATACTGTAAAGTACTGTTTTCTTTCCTTTGAGCAAACAATACTGTAAAATACCGTAATATTACGTCTAAGCCATTTAACCAACCAAAATTAACAGTAGTGTACTGCATTTAAATATAACAGGATTATACTGTTGATATTTTGAAGTAAATTAACAGCCATTTTTAAGAGTGTGCCGCAAAGCCACCCTGACATTATCCTGTACAATATCTTGACCAACTTGGGAATGAATTTTTCTCTCGATGATGAAGATGATGGCAAGCGGTCCAGGCCTTGAAGCAGCAAAGCAGCTCCAAATCATCATGCTCCCTCCACCTGACTTCACTGTTGGGATGATGTTTTCATGTTGGTATGCGGTGCCCTTTTTATGCCATAATTAGTGCTGCGTGTTCTTCCCAAACAATTCAACATTAGTTTCATCAGTCCACAAAACAGTTTCCGAGTACCATTGTGGAGTGTCAAGGTGGTCTTTTGCAAATTTCAGGTGTGCAGCAATGTTTTTGTTGGAAAGCAGCAGCTTCCTTCATTGTGTCCTTCCATGCACCATACCTGTTTAATGTTTTCTGTACAGTAGACTCATGAACAGAGATGTTAACCGGTTTCAGTGATTCCTTCAAGTCTTTAGCTGTCACTCCAGGGTTCTACCTCATTGAGCATTCTGCTGTGTGCCCTTTGTCATCTTGTCTAGATGGCCACTTCTAGGGAAAGTAGCCACAGTACTAAATCATCTCCATTTATAGACAGTTTGTCTAACCGTGGACAGATGAATATCTAACGGCCACTTCCAGTGAGAGTACCTATAGTACTAAATCATCTCCATTTATAGACAGTTTGTCTAACTGTGGACAGATGAATATCTAACGGTCACTTCTAGAGAGAGTACCTATAGTACTAAATCATCTCCATTTATAGACAGTTTGTCTAACCGTGGACAGATGAATATCTAACGGCCACTTCCAGTGAGAGTACCTATAGTACTAAATCATCTCCATTTATAGACAGTTTGTCTAACTGTGGACAGATGAATATCTAACGGTCACTTCTAGAGAGAGTACCTATAGTACTAAATCATCTCCATTTATAGACAGTTTGTCTAACCGTGGACAGATGAATATCTAACGGCCACTTCCAGTGAGAGTACCTATAGTACTAAATCATCTCCATTTATAGACAGTTTGTCTAACTGTGAACAGATGAATATCTAACGGCCACTTCTAGTGAGAGTACCTATAGTACTAAATCATCTCCATTTATAGACAGTTTGTCTAACTGTGAACAGATGAACATCTAACGGCCACTTCTAGTGAGAGTACCTATAGTACTAAATCATCTCCATTTATAGACAGTTTGTCTAACCGTGGACAGATGAATATCTAACGGCCACTTCCAGTGAGAGTACCTATAGTACTAAATCATCTCCATTTATAGACAGTTTGTCTAACTGTGGACAGATGAATATCTAACGGCCACTACCAGTGAGAGTACCTATAGTACTAAATCATCTCCATTTATAGACAGTTTGTCTAACCGTGGACAGATGAATATCTAACGGCCACTTCCAGTGAGAGTACCTATAGTACTAAATCATCTCCATTTATAGACAGTTTGTCTAACTGTGGACAGATGAATATCTAACGGCCACTTCCAGTGAGAGTACCTATAGTACTAAATCATCTCCATTTATAGACAGTTTGTCTAACTGTGGACAGATGAATATCTAACGGCCACTTCCAGTGAGAGTACCTATAGTACTAAATCATCTCCATTTATAGACAGTTTGTCTAACTGTGGACAGATGAATATCTAACGGCCACTACCAGTGAGAGTACCTATAGTACTAAATCATCTCCATTTATAGACAGTTTGTCTAACTGTGGACAGATGAATATCTAACGGCCACTTCCAGTGAGAGTACCTATAGTACTAAATCATCTCCATTTATAGACAGTTTGTCTAACTGTGGACAGATGAATATCTAATGGCCACTTCCAGTGAGAGTACCTGTAGTACTAAATCACCTCCATTTATAGACAGTTTGTCTAACTGTGGACAGATGAATATCTAACGGTCACTTCTAGAGAGAGTACCTATAGTACTAAATCATCTCCATTTATAGACAGTTTGTCTAACTGTGGACAGATGAATATCTAACGGCCACTTCCAGTGAGAGTACCTATAGTACTAAATCATCTCCATTTATAGACAGTTTGTCTAACTGTGGACAGATGAATATCTAATGGCCACTTCCAGTGAGAGTACCTGTAGTACTAAATCACCTCCATTTATAGACAGTTTGTCTAACTGTGGACAGATGAATATCTAACGGTCACTTCTAGAGAGAGTACCTATAGTACTATATCATCTCCATTTATAGACAGTTTGTCTAACCGTGGACAGATGAATATCTAACGGCCACTTCCAGTGAGAGTACCTATAGTACTAAATCATCTCCATTTATAGACAGTTTGTCTAACTGTGGACAGATGAATATCTAACGGCCACTTCTATTGAGAGTACTGTAAGCCCATTTATCGGTCCAATGGCGGTCTCCAATAATACGGGTGAAGGTCTCTGCGCGTTACTGTCTTTCTTTTACGCAACACAACCAGATTAAATGAAATACATTTTCTCTCATGTATTACCTCGTTATTTCATCTGACTCCATAAATGAAAAAGGTTTTAATGATATCTGAGCATCATTAAAAGTGAGCGAAGGTTTGATTATTCTTTTTAACTCTTTAATTATATTTTACCTGTTCAGATTAGGATACTATGTCGCTTTGAGGTCCTCGTGTGTTTTCTCTACACTGCGGGTCTCACGATCACAAGCGGCCAGTATTGGATCATCAAACAGAGGTAATTGCTATATACTTGAGATCGGTCACATTCACGTATACACAATCAAAGATACGTCAGTATAGCCCCCATGGAATTGCATACACTTGAATTTAACTGAACGTTTTCTTCAGTAGAGGTCACGGCCACTATCACAGATATAAGTTGACCAACATAACTTCTCTTATAATAGCTTTGGATTGGCCATGTCGTGGTTTCCCGCGTACACTTATCTGGAGAAACATCAAATTAAAACAGAGGTAAGACACACCCGAATCTAGATTGGTCAAGCAGCATTAAGCTGTTCTAAATGGAAACACACTTTCTGTCTTTGCAAACCAAGTACACTTGAACTGATGCCAAATATTAGTCGTCACTAATCTGACGCAGACTTGCGGTAACATACAAATCTGTTTGGGAAAACAATTTCAGAGTCAGTCAGAATAAAATCAAATGTTCACAATTTATTGATAGGTAACATAACAAGTTCATCGCAGTTACCAGATATAAACTACACACAGTAAACTGTGTGGGATCGTCTGACTACAGAGAACCACGAACGATGTGCCACATCTCCTTAAATACCCAGATAATTCAATAACCAAATGGTGGTGTCTGTCCTTCTAATTAGATTTGGGTCCCCTATTGAGGGGGTTCCTGTACATTTACATATAGTTTGTATGGAGGATCTGGGGAGGGCACACCTTTAAGGGGCACACCACATCTCTCATATCTATAACTTCTTCTAGCTTTTCATTATGGCTGGGAGGATGAGACCAGTTTACCAGGCACACTGAGACACTTTAAATGATACCAAACATGTATTGTTACTTTTTTGTACACACTTGACATTGTATAGGTTTTTAGTTAGTTCTAAGTGAGGTGGAGAAGGGGGGAGTAGGGGGAGATAGTCAGACGGTAGAAGGGAGGTGCGAGCCCCTGCTGGCTGCGTCTCGGATGTTGCAGTTACATGTGCAAGAGACAGTTCAAATGTTGATTCTCATGAGAGCCTTTTGTTCTCCCGAGGAGTATCCCAGACTCGCTGGCACCTTACAGTACCTATAGTACTAAATCGTCTCCATTTATAGACAGTTTGTCTAACTGTGGACAGATGAATATCTAAGCTCTTTGAGATATCAAAGTTCACCACTATCCTTCCAGGTGTTAATAATGCATTGGACAGTTCTTAACCCAATTCCAATGATTTCAGCGATCTCCTTAGTTGTGTTCTTTGCTTGATGCAGACTAATAATTCTGAAACACAGTAACATCTTTTCCACGACCATGTGATACATCTTCTGACATGGTTGTTTAAGAAATGAGAAGCTGCACACTGCATCAGATAGGATTTAAAGAACTGTTGCCAGCTGAAACATTATTCACTTCAATAATGATTAAAGATAAAAAGTATCTGCTTATTTAAATCCAAACAGCGACTTTTGTGTTGGCCAGGCAGTGTATTTTAATAAATTCAACACATTTTTGTTTTTGTAGATCACAAATTGACAACCAAACTTCTTGGTTGGAATACTCTGCATAAGCAAATTGTTTTAATAGTTGCAGCTACATGATACATTTATTAACCTGTCAAGCTTTACTCTCAAACATTTTCACAATGATGTTTAAAAGACATGCTCTGTCTGTCCCAACACATTCAGGACAGTGGATGCTAGCCTGCAGCTAAAACGGCAACACAAACTGTAGACAAACATAACTGTGGTTAACAACAAGTATGCAAATCATAACATCCACACTTTTGGTTACTTGTAACACATCCTGGTGAGATTTTATTCACAGAAGCAGTCAAAAGTTTGGACACACCTACTCATTCTTTATTTTTACCATTTTATACGTTTTCTTATAATAGTCGATTGTGCCGAGATGCGCCATATTGTGGGCAAAATTAACTCATTATCAAGTTTATCCATTAGAAATATATTACATTTTAGTGTCTTATAAAACTGATCAATCATCTTAAACAAACCTTTTTATCAAATGTTTTTTAAGATTATGACAAACTTTCAAATTCTGTCAGCACTACCATGTATCGTTTGGCAGTTCACCCTTTTTTATTGACTTTATGCACACTTCATAAATGATTGTAAATACTGTACAGTACACTTGAGACATGTACAGCATCACCACTGAATGTGTATTTATTCAAAGCTTAATTTACTTGATTATACTTGTTTAACAGGAAAAACTATTCTTCATTACATGTGACTTTAATGTTCTAGTGCTTGTGGCTTGTAGATGTAATAATGGATTGTGAATGACTCATTAGAAAGACTCTTGATTGATGTGGTATTGGAAGTTCTACAAAAGGATAATAAAAGGTCTTGTCACAGCACACACAAGCTGTATTTAAAGGAATAGTTCACCCCAAAATGAACAAACAATTTTTGGGTGAAATTAACCTAAAATGGCTATTTATTGTACAGTTGTCTGCAAATTAAACTGGGATTAGCAAAAGTATATTCAACCTTTAAAATGACACACATCATGTTCTAAACATGTGATGCAAAGCTGTTTTGAAACTTCCATTGGATTGAGTGTAATCACTATACAGAGATAAAACTCCAGCCAGGAATTCTGTTGACTGAGACCAAGAGAATGCCGGCTCTATAAGGACAAAGTTCACGTTTTGTGTGCTGCTGTTATTGTGTGTGTAGGTCTCACACTAAAGTCAGATCATTCGGCATCTGTTGCAGTGGTTAAAACAAACTCAGATTAAGAGAAGTTGATTTGATTAAGGTTACACTGATGGATCGCACAACCCATTTTCCTCGACTCACTAATCCACGCACATCCGTTCATTAGCACTGATGTGATGCTCTGGACCAGTGGACCTCAACTGGTTTTACTTCAGGAAGATTTTACATTGGACATCAACTGGCAACCCAAGACAGTGCCAATGTAGTTTATCATACATAATCAAAAATGCCTTCAAAATTAAAATCTGTAGCCAATATTTCACTGCACAACACATTGGGGTTGGCAAAAACCACATTATCCTCGTTTAATGTAGTCCTGGTTTTCTGGGTTGTAGGTTTTTTGATTCATTGATGACCATTTATTTTCATTCTGGGTAAAACATTTTTAAACGGGGCTAAAAAGAGGCAGTAAATAAGACAGTCTGTTCTAATTATTCCGATAGCGAGCTCGTTTTTCAGTGAGTAACATTTTCTATCAACGTCTGTGAGTTTTATGTAAATGAGATTAATGTAATCTCAACTGCAGGGCTGCAAAAGTGAATCTCCCTTTCTGTTTTCTTCATTTCCATCTAGAATTTTTATTTTGTTAACGTTGTTTAGATCTCTACATAAACCTCATCTACTGTATGTGGTCTAATTTACCTCTGGGACCACTCATAAATCTTTCTGCTATTTTATGTCTTTACTAAACTTTGCCATAATAGAGTCAAATGATAATAAAGCTTCCAGTTAGAACCAAAAAGGGTTTTACACTCTGATGTCATAGGAGAACATTTTTAAGATTAGAAAACACTTTATGAGACATGAGGAATTTTCTCCCCCCGAAAATCTCCAAAAATAAAAATTATTATTATTATTAATGATCATTTTCTCTTCCCCTGATTGGCTGCAACGTATATACGTATAGCTCATTAGAATGCGGTGGGCGTGTCCGCGGCGTATCTGTCAGAGGAATGACTGTGGAGCGGCAGTCTAATATCAGGCAGTGAGCGTGTGAGATCTCAGCCGTTCAGCGCGTTCAGAATGCGGCCGCTACTGTAGACTCGTCCCGCTCCCGTTCCCTGTGACGCCAACACTGAACGGGAAACATGTGCAACACTAAACGGACAACCTGCCTTTACAGAAAACGAGAGTTATGGGTAAGTTTTTTTTGACTGAGAAAGAGTTATCCGTGTTTATCAAGATATATCAAATGCTCATATTAATTGTAAAATAATTGGTCATTATAATAATTTTCATTAACAACATTATGAAACATTATTAAAATATGTAATTCATAGCAGATCACTAGGTAACTACATTCAAATACTTAATGTCATTAAACTTTGATTCACATACTTTATACGCATAGTTTGCCATCTATTTATTATTATTTTCAATGATTCGTTCATTATTTAATATGTGTATTAGATATAGTAACTGATTTGTGTTGAGTGTTTTCAGGCGTTTGCTGACTAGCAGTCCCCTACAAAATTCACCATGGTAGTTTCTGTCAAAATACCGTAGATATTAAAATTAAAATGTTGTCATAATTTACTTACATGTTGTTACAAACTTGTAAAACTTTTTTCTGTGGAAGACAAAATTAAATGTTGGGCAAAATGTTAGCCTCAGTCACCATTTACTATCATTGCATTTTGTTTCCATACAATATGTGAATGGTGACTGAGGATGTTGTTCTATGTTCCACAGAAAGAGAGTCATTCATTAGGTATGGAACAACATGAGATGACAGAGTAAATGAGACAGCATTTAATTAAATTTTGGGTGAACTATCATGTAAAAAAAAAAAAAAAGTATAACTATGGTAAATGTATATGTGGATGTACATTAGATTCAGTCAGACATACGTGTTAAACCCAACTGCTTTTAATGTACTGAATGCATAATTTATGATATACAGTATATATGCACTTAAATGTATTCACTGCATGGCGACAACATTTATCTTTAACTGATATTTGATTCTAAAATAAAATATCTGTTATGTTGATTCTTATTAAGTGTATGATTTTCTGTTGATTATTTCAGGGTTGGTTCATTCTCCTACTTTTCACCTGCCCCCTCACCTGCTCATCAAATTTCAGTCACCTCATCTATAAAATAAAAGAAGGCTTACCTCAAGGGATGCTCATAGGGGCTATCGGTGTAGATTTAAACTTGGATCTAACAGTAGAGCCCCCTCGTTCATTCAACCTGGAACTAAAGACGGCAAGCCAGCAGTATGTAAATTTGAATAGCACAACAGGGGAGCTTTTCACATCTGCTGTGGAGATTGACAGAGAGGCTCTATGTTTAGAGTCCCATGAGGGTCAGGGCTGCGAAATCTTCCTGGACGTGCTGATCCTTCCCCAACAGTACTTCCAGTTGGTTAAGATCAGAATCATCATTGAAGATGTTAACGACAACCATCCACATTTTCCCATAGATGAAATCAGACTATCTGTGCCAGAGAATGCACCGGTTAACGCCAGGTTTGCCGTGGAGCTGTCTGCAGTTGATCCTGACATCGGGATTTATGGCATTCAGACATATTGGCTTGTTAATGACTATGGGGTTTTCACTCTAGACGTTGAGGAGAACGAAGGGGGTGAACTGACACCCTTCCTCATCATTACAGAGTCTCTCGATAGAGAAACGCAAGCTGAGTATGTGACTGACATCATAGCGGAGGACGGGGGCTCACCGCCACTTTTAGGCACTGCAACTCTGAGGATTATTATAACGGACGTCAATGACAACTGCCCCAAGTTCACAGAGTCGCAAGTAAACGTTACGCTTTATGGGAACGCTACTAAAGGCACCCAGCTGGCTCGTCTCCAAGCCTATGATCCAGACGAGGGGGTCAATGCCCTGATCACATATACCTTCAGTGAACGGGTCAACCAAGAAAGCAGGAACCTGTTCCATTTGGATAGAATTACAGGGGTCCTTAAACTAGCAGGAAAAATAGACAACAACACTGGAAAGCTCTACAAACTAATCATACTCGCCAATGGGCCGACATGTATTCCAGAAGTTGCAACAGTTTCTGTTCATGTTATTAAAGAGTTATCTGGCCCACCAGTAGTTATTCCACGCTACATTGCATCAGAAAAGGATGGTGTCGTCAATCTAAGCGAATTAGAGCCACCGTTTTCACCCATAGCATTTTTTACCATAAAAAACACTGACCCACGACAGGAAATAGAGTGTTGTTTAGAGGGTACTGGTCCATTCCGGCTTGTACCCTATGAGCATGTCAAAAACGAGTATCTGCTTGAGACCACTGAACTACTGGATTATGAGCTGCAACATGATTATGAAATGATTGTAGTGGTTCGCAACACTCATGGATTAATAGTTAAGACCACTGTGAAAGTCCATGTATTGGACGTTAATGATAACGCTCCAGTTTTCAAACAATCTCTCATCGGCATTACTGTAGAGGAGAACAACCCTCCAAATACATTCCTCACCCAACTTCAGGCGACTGATGCGGACAGCGACATCAGGGGCGAGGTGTATTACCTACTTGGCGGCGACGCTCCCACCATTTTCCACCTGGGCAGGTTGACCGGAGTCTTGACTGTGTGTACCTCTCTTGACCGAGAGGAAAAGGAAATGTATCGATTCACGGTGCGAGCCGTGGACTGTGGATCGCCAAGAAAGGAGTCAGTCGCCACCGTGATAATCACAGTGCAGGATCGTAATGACAACAGTCCTCGCTTCATTAACAAGGATTTCACTTTCTTTGTTCCAGAGAACTTTCCAGGTTTTGGGGAAATTGGTGTGCTTACTGTCACGGATGCAGATGCAGGGCAGAATGGCTGGGTAGCTCTGTCCATCCTCAACGGAAGTGACATCTTTGTGATTGACACGGGACGAGGGGCATTAAGGGCAAAGACGTCTCTAGACAGGGAGCAGCAGGGAACGTACTATGTCTGGATTGAGGCCATTGATGGTGGTGAACCCGCCCTTTCTTGTGTCACTATGGTAACTGTTCTCCTCCTGGACGTCAATGATAACCCTCCAACAGTTCTTTTCCCCCAGTCCAACCAGTCTTACATGCTGGTTCTTCCCAGCACGCTCCCAGGAACATCTATAACGGAAGTCTATGCCGTGGACCGGGACACGGGAATGAACGCTGTTATTGATTACAGCATCGTCAAGAGAACGGATGGAGAGCCAGGCTCATTTGACATTGATCCATACACTGGAAACATCACCCTGAAGAAAGCCCTGAGCAACCGAGGCCTCTACAGTCTTTGGGTCAAAGTCAGGGATCATGGTCAACCAGAGCTGTACTCTACAGTGCTGGTCAACCTTTTTGTGAATGAGACAGTGAGCAATGAGTCCCTCATTCAGAGTATGTTGCCCAGAGGGGCAGAAATTGAGGAGGAGGTCCCTCCTGTCAAGAAACCCAGGGAGGCTGATCGAGTGCCAATTACATGCAGAGAGTACCAGGTGGTACTGCTCGCTCTTACAGCTACCTGCCTGGGACTGTTTCTCACAGTCTTATCATTGGTTACATACATTTGCTGCAAGAAGATGAAAAAGCATAAAAAGAAACGGTTAGACGTTGAGATTCCTTTAAAACTGAACCTTGAAACACTGGATAAGAATTCAATGGAAATTTCAAATATATGACACTGGCCTGCTCAGAGACTATGAAAGACTGCTTTTACTGCCCAAATTAATGTGTTTACAATGTGTGTCTTTTTATCTTTTGAGACTAAACTTATTTGAAAATATAATGTATATATTGTGCATACAGTGTTTTATAACTATGACAAAATCTATAAATATATATACACTATATACTGTATATGAGACTAGATTATTGCAGTATATATGAAGATTTTGCTATTTGCTTTTGCTGCCCAACAAGCTTTAAATGTAACTTATCTTACACACGTAAATTGTGCCCTCAGCAGTGTGTTGTGTCAAAATTTCAAACCGTTTAAATGCATCTTTGAAAGCCCAATGCAGTCATTTACAAGAACAATGTTCTGCCCTTGAAATACTGTTCCCATTGAGACATAATACAACTCATGTTTGTTAACACTCTCCTGAAGATGAGGTACAAATGAGCTTTTGCACACCGAGAGGATTTCTTGTGTTTCTCAACGAGTCGGTACGTTTACGTGAAATTTTAAAGTTCAATTTCATTTGTACTAAAACAATAGTTTGTCCCATTTGTTCATCATATTATAGTTCAGTCCTACTTTTTTATATCAGCTTCATAACGCATGTATACACATCAGTCGGGCCACGATTGGCCTCAGCATTTTGCATGCTTTTGGAAGGACAGAAGTGATGTGTATTAAAGGCACATGTTCAGCTGATGTTCTTCCTTTCAATATTTGACATGCATTGTGTCATGTATACTTGGACAAACAGATGAAGACTGAAGCTCAATAATGACTGCGCATGTAAACACACTGGGTGACATGTTGCTTGGCGACTTTCTTGTGTTTTCTGTAGGATACTGTGTTCGTATCTATAGATTCTAGGCTGGTATGAAATGTTCTAACACGTCTTGTAAGCCAGGTGCACACTGCTTTGTTGCTTGTCAGATTGATTGATATAACCCCAGTGACATCTTAAAAGCCAAGGCAGACTGTGCGACATCAACTACCTTTTATGTCATACTCTACGATATACATCTAAAGACCTTGGCCACAGTTGACAGCATTGGCTGGACATTTTCAAATCCTTATTTAAATGGTACCACATACACTTTAGCTAAATGTTGGTAATGTTTTGCCTGGAAAAAGAGGCAAGGTTAGGGTTAGGTTATGTTAGGTAAGTTTCTGGAGTGTAACTAAATTATATTTGATTTGTATAGTGCTTTTTACAGACCAACGTTTGTCATTGCTCTGCAATTTTTGGACTGCTCATTATTAATTAACAAGATATTTATGTTGCATGTCATATGACAAGCTAGTATCGACATTTTTAACTGGACATTTTCTCTCTTGTTGGTTCTTTATTAGATGGCTTTCAATGGAGCAGTCACTACATAAATGCGACCCAAAATTTCAGACACTGACAGAACTTCATCAAAGGCTAAGAATAATGACAATGGCAATTAATCGTCCATCAATACGTGATCAAAGCCCTATGATGAAATAAGCCTTTTATAATTCCCACAGTGTGCAACCTGCTTTACTTGAAACCAGCTCAGATTTTTCCCTCAAAGGCACTTCAACAACACTAAACTTCTCAGAATTTGTTTCTCTCATGTGTAAGAAAGTATAAAGAAATTGATAAACATTAAAGTGCTTTATTTTCTTATTAATGGCTTGGATCTGTCATGAATTTGCAACTTAACTGGTATTTGAAGCTGAAATGTCTTATTGTCAAATGCTTAATCTACCTGACAATGTTATTGTTAAAAGTAGTGATACGTGATGGGGAGAATCCAAAGACCTGATATGCTGTGTTTCATCCTGGAAGCACATCTGTCTTGGAATGTGTTCATGCATTTGATGGGTTCAAGATTTGTTTTGGAAGCGATCAAATATAAAGAGAATTGACATGAACACAAAGAATGTCATGGTACCTTTGAGGCCTCTCGTAATCTTTGCATGAAGGTAGTGTTATCATCAGAAAACATTCTGCTGGTGAATTACAATATTGAAAGGAAAAGATCTTGTCTGCTTTAGATTTTAACTTCTAAGGAGTTTTTGCACAAGTTCGCCAGTATGAAAACATTTAATTGAGGTTAGGGTTAGGTTAGGGTTTGGTTAATCGATATCGGTTTATTTTATAATTCCTTCAAGTTCTCTTCAAGCACCTAGCATTACATAAAGGGGGCGTTGACCGAGTCTTTATATATTTGAGATATTAGCATTCCATTCTGTTCTTTCTAATCTTACTCTTTGTTTCCAAAGCCAATGGGATGGCTTCTACAGTGTCCCAACCCATCACAGAGGTCAAAGCAGGAGTGTGTGCTTAGCTTGTCATCACTCGAAGAACTTCATTCACCTGTCCAAAACAGACGAGTGTAGCATTATCCACTTGCCAATTCTTTTATTCCGAAAACCAGTTGGGTTTCATTTTTCCATTTCTCTCTCTGGAACACACTCTTTTACTCACAATGGAAACCAGTCATTTAAAACCACGGGGATCCGTAAGAGAGATAAAATATCAAGGTTTTGCAGTGCACAGGTTGCGAGCAGGGCCTGCCGACTGGGGTCAGGTTCACCAGTTAAGCTGCTTACGCCACCAGCAACATGTGTTCAGAATTTGTCAACATTTCAATCGGCAGGTCAAGTTCAAATGTTGCATCCAATTGCTAACGCAATGTTTTGAAGTTGACATTGTAAAAAGTGAAACTTTAAAGTTGTTTACTTGCAGTGTAGATAGCTTCTTTTATTATAATGGGAGTGTTCTAGTTTCTTGTCAAGTGTTCTTACCTAGAGTCCTTCAATGTAAGTCTACAGGATTTTGGTTCAAATCATTAAACCTAAGGGATGAGCAGCAGTAGCTTGCCTTAACGATCACCACTAAAGCATTATATTGTATTGTTGATTGAACATCAAACAGATTGGACTAAATAGATTAAAACAACACATGTATTAAATCTTATTTGTCTTTTTGACAATCACAGTTTGTACAACTCCTTTGTTTAACATAGTAATCTCTCAAATAGTTAGTATGACATATTATGTAAGAACGAGTCAGCAGTGCAGGAGAATACAAATGTTTTTTCTCAATCCTTCATTTGCTCAATACATTCACCTCCGTCATTGGGTACAATCGAGACGTTTTTAAATCACAGCTTTCTTTTGTGTTGATGTCTTATGTCACTTTATAAGTATGTTATCACCCCTACAGCGTACAATCAGCTTTCCTCGCTGCTCGCCCCCCTGGCCAGGCGGTTCTGTGCCTCCTGTGGCCCCTCACCCTTTACAACAGAAACATTAGCCTGCAGATGTTCAGCCTGATTGCACTCGCTGTCATGATGGAGACCTCTGAGAGTCACCCAAAAAAGTGTCAGATTATTAAAACACAGTCATCCACTTCCTGTTACAGCTCTCCTGTCTTATTGCTGCTTGGAGTTTGGAGAACATCTAGTTACCAAAATAGACTGTTCAAATTGAATTATGATTCTTTTGACTGCTGCTCCTGTAGTGTTTAAATTATTAGTGCTTGCTTAGGCAGGCATTACTTTTACCATTTCTTTTACTAAGGGCTAGGGACTTGAACAAACCCCTAATTATTAAAGCTGAAATATGTTACTTTTTCGAAGTTACAGTACTTTCTCCAGTCCCTGAGACAACATACACTTACTGTGAACTTTATTAGGAACACTATGGTGCACATGCTCTTCTGCTTTTGTAGCTCTTCCGCCTCAAGGTTCGACATGTTGTGTATTCTGAGATGCTATTCTGCTCACTTCAATTGTAGAGAGTGGTTATCTGAGTTACCATAGACTTTCTGTCAGCTTGAACCAGTCTGGCCATTCTCCTTTGACCTCTCTCATCAACAAGATGTTTTTTTTTATGACAAAATTCTGAGTAAATTCTAGAGACTGTTGCATGAAAATCCCAGGAGATCAGCAGTTACAGAAATCCTCAAACCAGCCCATCATGGCACCAACAATCATGCCACGTTTCAAATCACGGACATATAATTTTTTCCACATTCTGATGGTTGATGTGAACATTAACTGAAGCTCCTGACCCATATCTGCATTATTTTATGCACTGCACTGCTGCCACACGATTGGCAGCAGTGCAGTGCATAAGTATTCAGTATAATATCAGTGAGTATTCAGTATAATATCCAGAAATAACTTGAAAACTGTACACACAGTGTTTCTGCTGCACTATAAAAATCGTTCTGTTTGTTTGAGCAGCCCATCCAATGATGTAAGTTTGGGGCAAAATTATCAGATGGAGGGTGTATTCAGGAATTTCGGTTTGGTGACGCAGCAATTTCCGTTCAGGTTTAAAGATAAAATGTACAATTTCTGTGCTACTAGCATCACGAAAAGGAACTGCAAAAATAATTATGATTTTCACAAAGCTTTCCCAAGCACTCCTGCCATCTTGGATTGGTTGGACAAACAGATAGTCCCGTTCCAAACTCATCCCATTGGAGTCAATATTGCTGTATCAGACTGGTCGGAATGCTCAAACAGAGACACTAAAAAGTTTCATCACTTTTGCGTGTGGTATTTCATGATACTTCAAAAAACGCACGGCTTGTTGTGGTAAGGCGTGCAATTACTTTTCTAAGGGATCAGATTTACCATTTTACTGGCGGACAATAAAACAAGCAAAAAAAATCCCACCGACTTATACTAAAGGAGTCATATCTAAAGACCAGGATGTCATAGACATAGTTTCTTTTGATTTGGGCCAGTAAACAAACACTTAGCAACCATCCAGAACTCCCCAGTAACTGCATAGCAACGCAAAACACAATCAAACATCACTCACATTTTCTTTAGAAAATGTAACAATTTACTTTGAAATTTTATTTAATTTGTCTTTCAAAATGGTGCTCAATTATCACACTTATATAATTTCCAATGGGCTTGGCTTGGGCGCTATCTGCATGTTATCCCGACCTGCATGTTTGTGCAGCGTTTGGTAATGACTCTTGACACAGTGTTCCAAATAACATGATAACTGTCTTTGTAGATGAAAGGCAATTCAAATGATCCGATGCTGTTGGATCATGCACACGGCCGGAGATTTTCTTTTCAGATTGTGAGGTGTGACTTGTCGAGACCAAAGTGTCGTGGCTTGTTGTAGTGAGGCGTGCAGTTACTTTTCTAAGAGATCAGATTTACGGTAGACAAAGAAAAACAAATCACACTGACTTATATTGAAGGAGCCAGGATGTCAAAAGACCCTTTCCCATTGCAGGAACTAAAGAACTGCTACTTTTTGTCGCTTTTGTATTTGAGGACTATAGCTCCTCTTAGCCATTTAGAGATACTTTTTTAGCTCCTACTCAAGGGTAGGTACTTGCTGGTGGTTCTGCTACCTCTGATTGGTCAAACACATGTGACGTACAAAGCAATGAGATACTCGAGGAGTCGGCAGCCAACATGACATGAGTAAACAAACTTGTAGCTGCTAGCATGCTACTCAAAGGATTGCGCTAAGTTTCCAATTAAGTTAAATTAAATAACATATAACCAACCAAGAATCAAAAGAGTATCGGCTGTTTCACATATTATGTGTGTGCAAAGGGTGAGCAGAGCTGCTGCATGACTTCAATGGGAGAAGCTTTAAGTCATCACAGATCCAAGCTGGGAGACCAGCTTAGACCAGCTAGTCATACCAGCTCATGCTGGTCAAGCTGGTTTTTGGAACGTGGTAGCTGGTTGACCAGCTCATGAACAACTTGGACCAGCTCCCATGTTCCAAAACAGCTTGAGCTGGATTTTCGGTAAAATAATCCCAGGTTTAGATCAAATTTTGTGAATCTGAACTTTCTTTGAGCCCTTGGCTTTAATTATCATTGTGTCTCAAGATCTCAGTGTGTCTGAAAATGTTGGTCATGTAAGAAATTGTGTATTTAAATGTTCCTCGGACACCGTAGCCTCTCGTTTGTTGCAAACATATTTTTGTGAGGGACATAAAAAATGACACAATGTAAATGGATTGTCCATATTTTTATTCAAGATTGTAATATAGGATTACAGGCTCGCTAATGTCACCAGTTGTGTTGCATTTAGTTAGGTATTCCAGGTATTCCAATCAATTCCTTTTAAAAATCCCAGATAGACTACAGCTGTATTTCTGGATAATTATTCAGCACAGCTACACATTTTCTGATGGGTTATTTACACGTGACATTAGTGTGAAATTGCATTGAGTTTACGTACCCATCTCTGGGATCTCTAAAGACATCCCTTATCCCGTGCAAATCGAAAGTAAACATTACATCCGCAGTAATAACTACTCTACAGTCAGACATTTGTCTGGAAAACTAATCACGTTCAAACAGGGCTTTCCTTAATATCACCATCTACTGTTGGATATGGTAAATGCATTCAGTCTGACTAGAAACTGATAAAAGGTATCACCTCTTGACATTTTTTGTACCCTTCTCCTAACCTGTGCTTTTTCCACAATTTGACCTTTTGAAAGCACCTTTCCAACCATGGTGAATTATTGAAACAATTACCGTGCACTACTAGTAATGGAATATCCTAATTGAATATCTGTTTTTATTCGTAAGCAATCAAAAACACTTTTTTGTCAGGTTGGGGCCAATAGACCTTTTTCCCAGACTGTGATGACGCGCTTCCGTCTTATTTAGCAGTAAATCTAGAAAACTTGATTATATGATCATTGTTTTTTAATATTGAGTGTAAGTCTATAACATTATTCTTTGTGTCATATTACCCTGGAATCAGTTTTTAAAAATAAATTACTCCAGCTGTGAGGGGGTTTCTATCACAGCTGCTGAGCGAGAGTAAATTTGGCATCTTATCCCATCTGTCTTAATCCACCACTCTCTAATATTCAACTCTTCTGGAAAGTCATTCAAATGAAATAAGTGGATTTTTTCTTTTGTTCTTGGAGCAAATGGATAAGATAAAATAATATGTGCTGTGATCTCCCATTCACTCCCGTTCACTGCTGTCGAAGTTTACCCTGCAAACGTTTATTTCTGCGTTTCCAAAACCCGGAGTGTGAAAAAGGTCTATTAGGTCTATATTAGGCATGTGATCTGACAGGTGATTGGTTGCACCTGAGCAAGTTTATAATGGTTACTCTTAGTGGACTGATCATATTTCTGAACCAGGTATTTTATCAATAAATTTTGTAATAATTGTTCAGATATTTTTTTTTTACTTGCTATTTTCACTTTGGTGTTGAAGGTTATAATGTGTAAATACAGCTGGAAAATGTTAGATTGAATTTATTTACATTTCCAGGGTGTAATGTGACAAATATTAAGGATTTTGGTGTGATGACTTTCTATAGGCACGGTATGTGGGAAAGGGGCTAAAGAGAGTTCTTTTCACTTGGTGACCACCCAGAACACCCCATAAACTGCATAGAAATGCAATTTAATGTCATTTAATTTGTTAAAAATGGTGCTCAGTCATCACACTGATATAAGTTTCGCTGAGCCTTTTTCAGGCGCATTTCACTAATGTTTATCATAAATGTTTTTCTTAAAAACATTGTGTATCATTCCAAATAACTAGATAACCAACTACTTTGTTAATGAAAGGTAATTCAAATGACTCAATGCTGCTGTATCATGCACACCGCCACAGATTTTCTTTTCAGATGGTGAGGTGTGATTTTGTGCCACAATGTGGTAAGATCACAACCCGAGTCAAATGAGTGTGCAAAGCAGAACAGCTCACTGCATAGAAATGAGAAATTATGTCTAGTGTTACAGGTCCATTTCAAAAGATCAATCACTTTGATACTATTTTAAAATAAAAGGCTTGCAAATGGGAACTATAAATCATCTGGTTATATTTTATAGATTTTTATGGAGTTCGTTCACTACATTGTTTACCCCTACATGGCACGTTCACATAAAAGTACGGTGGCCGCATTGTGTCAATGCTCGTTAGCATAAAATTAAACTCTGCCCAGCTTTGCGGCTTCCATTGAAAATGTATCGTCATATTTTATATTGTATTTATTATCAAATATTGTTGTAACATCATGTACAAAGAATACAAAGTCCTCGAGCGTTTCGCAACTTCAATCCGGGACGTCTTCGCTGGCTACCTTGCAGACCACATGTATAGTTCATCACATTAACTACAGACATGTTCCACTAACATTTGATGACCACAAAGTGTCCAAATACTAATTGTCATCATGCTGAACAGAATATCTATTGTCTTTATCATCAAATTAAACCAAAAATGTGTTACTTGCAAAGTGAGCTAGTTGTATCTTTCTTCAAAATAAACGACATTTGCTTTTATATATTTTGTTCATATCTAATGCATTGACATTGACATTTGTAAGTGCAGGATTCTGGGGATTTTAGCACATAAATTAGCACTTAAACCGCAGTTAACCCTGCCTGACCTCTAGCAAAAGTGTAAACACCGAAATTACATTCTGTGCGCTGTTCTTGGAGTTCACTCAAGCTTCTAATGAGGAGATATCTCCACAAACATGATGTCTGTTCTGATATTCTTGGCTCGCTGGGGTCCGAAAAAGGAAATTGAAAACTTTTCTATTTTTTACAGAATCACAGATATGCGAGGCGTGTTTTAGAACCATTCATTTGGGGATTTGAAGTTTGGCTGAGCAACCTTTCCAGGGTGTTTTGCCCTGTTGTGTTAAGACAAGCACAGTATATCCTGTACTGCGTTACAGCTTGAATTTGTGCCATACTGTTTCTCTGGAAAGTGCTAGTTCTGAAATTACGTTCAATTATTAATCTTGTAGACAGCAAGTAATTACTATCAGTCATGGGCTGATCCCGTTTCCAGATTGCCTTTATAGTTCCTCCTATGCTTTGAATCCAACCAAACGTGGGCACACAATGCAGCTCGGGTTTGGGTTTCACAGTCACGGAGTGCCCTGTGGTCCCCGCTGCGCTGTTATGACACAAGATCCACCTTCATCATCTCGCTGCCGTCCCCCGCGCTTCAATAATGCATTCAGATATTATTCTCCCCCCAAAAATCTCAGCCTTTGATCTAATAGGTCTTTCAGGCCTGTGATGCAATAGAAAATAATCCAGTCCAAGTCTTTTGATCCTTGCCTGGATTATGTTGCTTATTTCTTTTCTGTTTCCCACCCCAGTTCACTTAATATCTCACTCTCCCTCAGTACATGTAATATATTGGGCTTATTCAGGAACCACACATTTGTGACCGCCAAACTGGGTTTCAGAAGTATTTTTCGCATTTATTTTATAGATTTCTTTGATATATGCAAATATTTACGTAGTTTGAGAGTGTTCGGAGTGCAATTCCATTGCATCATTCATGGGCGATCGCTGCAGAGCTCTTTTGCTGCACTTTGTGTGCTGTGATTCTCTAATTGGAGGATTTTTTCTCTTCAGGGTCATGGGTAGTTTAGTTCGATACCAGGAATTCCAATATGAAACTTTTTTTTTTTTAATAATGAAATAATGTGGACTGATAACTTCAAATGAAGCATATATTTAAGCAATATCACACGAGCAAGAGTCCTATAGGGCCCTACATCAGCATTGATGTGATTCAGCTGCAGGTAATCACATCAGTGCTGATTTAGGGTCGTATCACACGATTGTGAGTGTGAAATTTCTTATATACAACAGTTCAATGAACAAGCTAAATTGAAAACATTAGGAAAAACGGAATACGGTCACAAAAATGGCATTTGTAAATGGTAAATCTCTTACATGAAGGATCAGAATCTGCCATTGCTGGTTCAAATAAAACAGTGCATCCAAGCCTCTCAAAAACATCACTTCAGAACTACTAATATCACAGATTGGGCTGTTTCTAACACGTTATTGGACAAACAAGGGTGTGTGTGTGTGTGTGTGTGTGTGTGTGTGTGTGTGTGTGTGTGTGTGTGTGTGTGAGTGAGTGAGTGAGTGAGTGAGTGAGAGAGAGAGAGAGAGAGAGAGAGAGAGCATGTGCGATCACCTGTTGATGAAGCTGTAGTGTGTTAAGTTAGCTTTCTAATGTCATTTTGGTGAAATTCATTCTAATTTCTCTGTGGAAAAATAGCTATCCAAGCAGAAGTATTCCTCCCTGTTTTGCGGTAGCCGGTGCACAAGAATCATTCACTACAGAAACCGCAATGTTGTCCACCATTTTAAACAGCATGTCCTCTCCAATGTGGAAAGTCCGATAAGAGTCAAGCGCCTTGAGTTTGTGTAATTAATCAGTCTGTTGGGTCTCTCAGCTGTGATGAGCCATAATTCTGAAGTTGTTCCACAGGACACCTTCAGAGGTCTTGTAGAGTCGGTGGTTCGGGCTGTTTTGGCACCACGCGGTGGCCCAACAGCATATTGGCTTATTGGTGTATCTTTTAATAACCCCCCCAATACACTTGCCCCACTGACCTCCAATGTAAGTGCATTAAACGTGAATTTTGTTTTAGGTTGCGTGATGTACCAGATGCATTGTTTTATGAACCCACAAGAGAATGTGACCTTGTCTTGAAAACAAGCCCATAATAATTGACCACATTTAAAATAATCTCTTTTTAATATTTTTAATATTTAAATATATTAAATGTCACAACTGCGATTAGTCACAATTTATAGTGCTATGGGGTCATGATAAACCTCCACTCTGGTTACAAAATAACTAGTTAAAAATGGCTTTTATACTCTAAAATTTATCAAATTATCAAAAGAGAAGTTTGTACGCCAGGAAAAGTAGTCCCACTTATAAAAGATTGGTTTAGATAACTTAACATCTTAAATAACACACACTTTTTTAATGTAGGAATTAATTCGTATTGAACCTGGAATATTCTCTGAACCTCTATACGCAGAAATCTGCATCTGTTGTGTCTGGAGCTTACGTGGAAAGCAATCAGTGGCTAATGTAAAAAATAAGTGGAGGTATAGCTGCGTTTGAGGGGGTCAGGATGGCTGAATAGGGATTAAATGCCCCTGAATGTGAGATTAAGATTAACACTGCATTTGTGGTTCTAATGATGCGTGGAAATAAGCCTTCCACAGATAATACTGAGTCGAGACCAGAGGGCAAAATGTCCCATGTGCTGCTACAGGCATAAGGCTCAAAGCATCTGTCAGATATCATCAGACTCTCACAGTATGGCTCTACGTGTGCAACATCACAGTTTAGAAAAAAATGTAAAGCTGATGTGTGATTTTAGGGAAAAAAATGAAAATAGGTTACAGTTAGTTAACTCTGCATATTGAACTGGGACACTAGAAAAGTAGTTAATATGGAACAGATTTCCACAACTTGACTTTAAAGATCTGTTTTGTGTTCAGTCAGACCTAGCCGCTAATTAGGGTTCATCGTGTACAGTGTATTTTTTTGTTGTCCTGAAGGCGAAGAACACAAACAGTTTTATCAAAAGGATTTCAAGAGGAATATGTGTGTGATCCATTAGAATATCAAAATCTGACTTCAAATAAAACACTTTCATTACTAAACTGGCATTTGTCCTCTCTCTAATAACCCATGCAGAAATGACCACATCTGGTGTGCTGACCACAGAGACACGTAAATCTAAAGGGCAGAATTCAAACCAAAGTCTTGCACTTTTAAGTCTTTTTCATTTTTCTCGCTGCATTCAGATTATTGCTGCACTTTCTTCCCTTTTTAGGCCACACAGACAGAATTTGATTTGTAACGGTTCATTTGCTTGTGTGATGGCATCTTCTAATGTTTTAATGTATAAAGGAGTTTAATATGCATATTTACCTTAAAAGGGTTTGAAAGTAAGAGCTGGAAGATGGTCTCCTTTTGAGCATGTCAACGTCAAAGAGAGCATTCTGACAGACGTGACAGGTGTCACATGCAGATATTTTCCCACATGAAATATTGAAATGGTTGTTTATTTCACTCCTTGTTTAGATGATCATAGTTTTAAACATTATTTGTGTTTTTATAATGGATTTTCATAGTTTAATATTGAAAGTCTGGGACAAGTAAATCAAAATGATGAGATACAAAGTAATAATCATGAAATAAAAAAAAAGTCATAATTATGAGATAATAAATCATCTCATAATTATGATTTTTTTTAATATAATCATTTTTACTTTTTATCTAAAAAATATTTACTTTATCTCAAAATGTGGACTAATCACAATTATGATTTAGCATATCGTAATTGTAACTTTTTATGTTTTAACTCATAATTAGGACTATCTCTTAATTTTGACTTTTTAATCTAATAATTTTGAGTTTTATCTCTTAATTTTGAATTTGATCTAATAATTTTGACTTTTATTTCAAATTATGACTTTTTATCCCATAATTTTGAATTTTATCTAATAATTTTGACTTTTATTTCAAATTATGACTTTTTATCTCATCATTTTGAATTTTATCTCTTAATTTTGACTTATTTCAAATTATGACTTTTTTTCTCATAATTTTGAATTCTATCTCTTAATTTTGACTTATTTCAAATTATGACTTTTTATCTCATAATTCTGAATTTTATCTCTTAATTTTGACTTTTATTTCAAATTATGACTTTTTATCTCATAATTCTGAATTTTATCTCTTAATTTTGACTTTTATTTCAAATTATGACTTTTTATCCCATAATTCTGAATTTTATCTAATAATTTTGACTTTTATTTCAAATTATGACTTTTTATCTCATCATTTTGAATTTTATCTAATAAGTTTGACTATTTCAAATTCTGACTTTTTTCTCATAATTTTGAATTCTATCTCTTAATTTTGACTTTTATTTCAAATTATGACTTTTTATCTCATAATTCTGAATTTTATCTCTTAATTTTGACTTTTATTTCAAATTATGACTTTTTATCCCATAAGTCTGAATTTTATCTAATAATTGTGACTTTTATTTCAAATTATGACTTTTTATCTCATCATTTTGAATTTTAATTTGGACTTTTATTTCAAATTATGACTTTTTATCCCATAATTCTGAATTTTATCTAATAATTTTGACTTTTATTTCAAATTATGACTTTTTATCCCATAATTCTGAATTTTATCTAATAATTTTGACTTTTATTTATAATTATGACTTTTGTATCATAAAACTGACAAATGTAAATGTATCAATGATTTTTTCCTATGTGGTGGAAATGGGCTCCCGTACATATTACACAGTAAAATCTCTATAAAAAAAAAATCATTTGAAAAGTACCAAAAATAAATGAAGGATAAAAAGTTTCAAATTGAGTGTTAATGAAACCTTCATAAACAAAAAAGGAAAAAGTTTTGTTTTAATATACTGTATCTACATACATTTAAAAAAACAAAAACTATTTTTACTAACATTTGACACTTGGCAAGTGTTGATTTTGGACCTTGCTTACATGTCAAAAGTTAAAACCTCAAAAGCTCTCACACAATTGTGTCAGTATTCACTGGAAATGGCAGTCTGTTCTGAACACAAAGCTATCGTATGCCTTCAAAAGGCTTGTCAGACATATGGACTACTTTTATGATACATTTATAATGCTTTACGCTCAAGAGCAACCAGAATATTTGCTCGTATTTTTTCTTTTGTCTTCCACAGAAGACATAAGAATGAGTAAATGATGAAAACAATGAGTTTTTGGTGTCCATGTACATATCAGTGTTGAACAACTCGACTTCTGGCCTATCGGCCGTTTTATCCTCATAGACAATCTTAAAGCTAAAAGACGTTTAACTGTTTTGCTACTAATCATCTAGTCATCTATCGGTGTCATGATGATGTATTACACTTATAAACTCCATTTCGAACTGTGTGTTTATATCCTTTTAAGGGTTTTCCTTTTTTTTCTCACTCTTGTGTGATGTGGCCTCTCCGGAGCCCATAAGAGAGCTGATGGGGCATTTAGGCTTTTTCACCTCAGCCAATCAGATGCTTCCCTGAGAGAGTCAGGATCATGGCACACACTGGCGTGGTGACACAGTGGACAGCTGGCCGCAATGCATCAGTGGGTGGAATTAACGAGGAGTCCAGTCACAACGTGGGTCACTAATGCGATCTGAAGTCACAGAAGTCAGTGTGACCATATGAGGCCTGATTCATTTAAACCTGCTCACACAGTCAATTCTGTGAGTATCTGTATGTGTGAGACAGAAGAGAAAAAGTGGAAAAAGTTTTATATCACTTTTCAGAACTTTTAAACAGGTCAAATTAGACGGCCTGGAAAAAAGCTGACAAAAAAAAAAGAAGTACTTGTTAAAACTTTACAATAACGTTTTATTTGTTAACATTAGTTCATACATTTGGTGTCGTGAACTAACCATGAATAATCATTTTGCATCATTTATTATTTTATCATTAAATTCTTGGATGATTTATAATTACACTATTGTTCATCGTATTTAATAATGCATTAGCACATGTTAAGTTAAACACAAATATTAATCCATAACAAATTGCAAATTACTTCTATTAAATTGTAATCATATTACTGATTACTTCATGGAAAAGCAATTACATAACTAATTAAGTTTTAAGTTACTTTCTAAAACTCTTTTCTCACTGAGGTTTTTGTTATTCTGCTCAATAAACTCAAAATAATGATTTATTTCCTCATTTATTGTTGTTGTGCCTTTAGCTGTCACAGAAACCCAAATAAACGTAGATACACCAATCAGCCATAACATTAAAACCACATGCCTAATATCGTGTTTGTCCCCCTCGTGCCTCCAAAACAGCTGACCCGTCGAGGCATGGACTCCACAAGACCTCTGAAGGTGTCCTGTGGTGTCTGGCACTAAGACATTAGCAGCAGATCCTTTAAATCATGAAAATTGGGAAATTGTGAGGTGGGGCCTCCATGGCCATCAGGGATTACTGTTGCCATGAAGGGGTGTACCTGGCCTGCAACAATCTTTAGATAGGTGGTACATGTCAAAGTAACATCCACATGAATGCCATGACCCAAGGTGTCCCAGCAGAACATCGTCCAGAGCATCACGCTGACTCCACCGGCCTGCCTTCTTCCCATAGTGCATCCTGCTGCCATCTCTTCCCCAGCTAAACCACGCACACGCACCCGGCCGTCCACATGATCTAAAAGAACATGATTCATCAGACCAGTCCACCTTCTTCCATTGCTCCATGGTCCAGTTCTGACCCTCACGTGCCCATTGTAGGCGCTTTCGGCGGTGGACAGGGGTCAGCATGGGCACTCTGATCGGTCTGCGGCTACGCAGCCCCATACGCAGCAACACTGTTTGTTCTGACACCTTACTATCATTGCCAGAATTAAGGTTTTCAGCAATTTGTGCCACAGTAGCTCTTCTGTGGGATGGGTCCAGGCGGGCTATCCTTCACTCCCCTCGCGCATCAGTGATCCTTGTGCGCACATGACTCTGTCGCCGGTTCACCGGTTGTCCTTCCTTGGACCACTTTTGGTAGGTACTAACCACTGCATACCGGGAACACCCCACAAGACCCGCCATTTTACAGATGCTCTGACCCAGTCGTCTGGCCATCACAATTTGGCCATCACAAGTCCCTCAGATCCTTACGCTTGCCCAATTGTCCTGTTTCCAACACATGAAATTCAAGAACTGACTGTTCACTTGCTGCCTAATATATCCCACCCCTTGACAGGTGCCATTGTAATGAGATAATCGATGATATTCACTCCACCTGTCAGTGTCTGATCAGTGTATGAACATGATTCATGTTTTAAATGTATTCAGAAATATGTGTAACCCAAGTAGTGTGCTTAAAAGTAATTATCTGTAATCTGATTTCACAAATTTGAATTGTAATGTTACACTACTTATTGTAAATTAGTTTTTACATTGTAGTTTGATTACACCAGACACTAAAGTTAATATGTACACATTACATACAGCACATACAGCACATATATATATATATATATAAAAATATTAAAATAACCCAAGATTAAAAAATGCTTATAAAGTATTATCAATTGGGTTAACTAATGTTCATGTATATAACTTTTTTGAAAATGTTACCAAAATAGCAGGTTTTAATATTTTCTGAAGAATTTACGAGTGGTGCATGCCCATGCAAAGATAGCCACTATAATGCTAGAGTGTTGGATGGTTGGATTATTAGGGTGTTCTGGGTCAAAAGTCAAAAGAGTTAACCCCAAGTCTCTATGACATTCTGGTCTCTAGATGAGGCTTGTGTTTCCCCTTCAATGAAAGTCTATAGGATTTTTAGGTGCATTTTATTGTTTATATTGGGGAAAATCTTGTCTTGTCACTTCGAAAAGTAAATGAACATCTCTTCTCAACAAGCCACATTATTTGAGGTATCATTCATTTCTGTAGCACAATGATGTGATATTATTTACGTGCAAAATTTAATACAAAGGCTTAGGGGCTTGTTGAAATTAAGATTGTCTGACATTTCCCAACACAAACTCGGGACACTTGAGCATTTCGAGTGCTTCAATATGGACCAGCATATGGCAACCCTAGATGAAATCCCTAACTTTAAACATGAGCATGGAGTGGTGGTAGAACTTGTAATCAGAAGGTTGCTGGTTCAATCCCCACGGCCACCACCATTGTGTCCTTGAGTAAGGCACTTAACTCCAGGTTGCTCCGGGGGGATTGTCCCTGTAATAAGTGCACTGTAAGTTGCTTTGGATAAAAGCGTCTGCCAAATGCATAAATGTAAATGTAACTGCAATAGTGATGATAACCTTAGCAAACACAAATCATAAATATAGCTGTGTGCAGCAATTATGGAGCCAAGCACGGCAACAGTAACTATGCAATATGATCAAGGAGGTTTAAAAGTAAGTAGAAAGTAGATTGACGTAAAAAGTTAATAAAAACTGCTTCTGTTTACCACTAGGTGGTGCTATCACTAAATTTACATGGTCGTAATAATGCATGGAAAGTATTTTTGGTATCTTTTCATCAAAATCAAAAATGCATTAAACGGGAAAAGTTTGGTCTAGCAAAAAGCTTTTTGTACATCTTTGCCAGCATTGTCTGAAGATGATCCAACACAAATTTTGGAAAGATCCGATGAACGCTGTAGGATGAGTTAGATAACGTATATTTTCAATTGAATATAAAATTCAATGCAGTTCATGCAATATTGGTAAAGTTGTACTCAGAATTATCAACGAATGTTAAGTAAGCATATGTCAAAGTAATCAAAATTTATAAGCATTTTTAAAAATCTCTTTATATTTTTTTACCACTAGGCTCCAAACTTCTCAGGTACCTTCAGCGCATATTGCTGGTGAGACATACCAAGTTTTGCAAATATACGCTAATGTGTTCATAAAATACAGCACTATATGACAAAATTAAAAATGGCTGATGTTCAATTTGTCCAACAAAGAAAAATTGGTCATTTTTGGACTGTATGCCCCAAGAAATCCAAATTCCAAGAAGAGTCAAGTCTCATGATATTAGGCCATACTTTCAAAAGATATGAGCAAAATTGGCCTTTTTTCATATTTCGTAAATAGTAGGTGGCGCTGTGGGGAAACTTCTCAGGTACCCTCAGGGCATGATGCCAATGATATCTGCCAAGTTTTGGTTCAATACGCTAAAGAGTGGCCAAGATATAGCTTTGTGTACATTCTGTCAAATTCATTGACGTGTTGTTCGAGAGCGGTTTGGTATGTGTGAAATGCATTCGACTTGGCATGAGCCAAGGAATCAATTCAGGCAATTCAGTTCAAAAGTTATTAGCACCTTAGTGCAAATTTGAGTTTTTGGTGGCTCTAGAGGGTTTGAGATTTGTCGATGTTTGTGAGTTTTTATTGATGCCCTGACGTACAACAGAGCTGACTAGAGGAAAAACACATCTTTAAGATGCTCGATAAACTCTAAATTACAATAGTTCCCATTTATTAACAAAAGATGGATTTGTATTGTGAGCTAAACTCTCATTCAGCACGTACTTGCGGTTTTCTGTGCTCTGTTGAAGTTGAAAACTTAGCTTGATTTTCTCCTTCGAACCTCTCGAGGACTGACAGCCTGTCGCCACTAACATCATGCTCCATTTTAAGAGTGCAGAATGTCAGCTGTCAAAGCTCATGAATTTAAGCCCTCTCAATCTGTGCTCAGTCAGGACTAATGGCTTTAAGTATAGACCTTTCAACTTGGCCCACCGACTGACCGCCTCTCCGTCGCCAAGGTGACTGGCCAATAGCAAGCCACACCTACTGGTTTCTAACAATTCAACACAATGGCTGACAGGAAGGGTGTTACTGACATATGGTATTATTAAGAAAATCTTTGTGCAATCTTGAACCATCGAGAGCAACATGAAGTCACCAAAAAAACAAATAAACAGTTGGAATGATTTACTCATGCAAGGCAAAAAGGCTTTACAAATACTTCATAATACTAATTAGATCAGAGGTGTTTTTACATGATATACAATCTTTATTTTTCCACATTTAAATGGAAGGGGAAAAAAAAGTTAAATTAGCAAGAATAAAAACCTACTTTTGATACATTCAATATTCCCTGTACACTGTTTTATGCAATGCCATAACTGACCAGCAATAAGTCTTATAGGTTATGCATTTTTAATCAGCTCCCATATCTAATGCTTTTAGAACTCAGAATAAAAAATAAAAAAAAACACTTTGACATGAGCTATTAGTTATAGATCTGAATCTGTACTTTAAATGAACAAAAACATGAGGTCATTTTATCGAACCAACTCTATGACTTCGCTTCAGAATGGACTGCTCTAAAACGTGACCGGTCCAATGTTTTGTCCATCCCTAGGGAAAAAGAACAATTACTTTTAAGCAGTTCTGCGGACACACTTTGACATTATTCACAAGTCCAGATAACAGGATTTTTTTTTTTGGGGTGGTGGAATCACTCACGGAATTGTAATGGCAAAAAGTTGGATGATCAAGTGATGCACCTTCACATTCAGGAAGACCATGTTTAAGTGAATAGTTCACCCAAAAATGAAAATTCATTCTGATTCATGTCATTCTAAAACTGTATGATAGGTTACATTCACACTAATACGTTTCCGCCTCTCATACACACTAGAACAGCATTTTTCTTCACCAAAAACTAAGTGTTTTGGAAATGCTTTCCATTAACACACTTTGGAAAATGATGATAAGTTTTTAGTGTGGATGTGGGCTTACTTTCTTTTGTGGTACACTAAACAATAAATAGGGACTGGAGCTAATCAATCTTCAATAAGGATCAAAAACACCATAAATGTATCATAAACGTAGTCCATACGACTTGTGCGCTACATTACGAGTATTCTGAAGCCACACGATAGCTTTATGCGGGAATGTTGCATTACGAATTGTATTCTGACACACATTCGAAACACCACAACGCACAAAATCAGGTGTTTGCATTCAGTTATTTGAGTATGTTTTGAGCCTGAAGGCTACGCAAGCTCAATTTTGTGCATTACTGCATTCCAAAATGTGTCAGGCCCCAGTTCCTAACACAAGGCTCCAAGCTTTTCAGGTACCTTCAGGGCATGTTGCCGGTGAGACATACCAAGTTTCGTCAAGATACGCCAATGCCATCATAAAATATTGCATTTTACGACAAAATTCTAAATGGCTGATGCCCAATTTGGCTGACAAAGGAAAATTGGGAATTTTTGGACTCTATTTGCCCAAAAAAATCCAATGAGACATGTCTTCTAATTTTAGGCCAAACTATTTAAAAGTTATAAGCAAAGTTGGTGCTATGCCTGTAGCCTCAGGGCATGTTTCATTGTGCTTAATCGCTGCCAAGATATAGCTTCACAACCTCTTTGGCGTACTTTCTGCCAATGTCATTGACACGTTGTACGAGAACAGTTTGGTATGCGTGAAATGCATTCAACTTGGCATGAGCGTTTTGTAGAATTTTGTAGAGTTTTAGCACATTTGGTTCAAAAGTTATTAGCATAAACCTTTGTGCAAATTTGAGCTATTGGTGGCGCTAGAGGTTTTGAGATTTGTCGATGTTTGTGAGTTTTTATTGATGCCCTGCCGTACAACAGAGCTGACTAGAGAACTTTTTTTTTTCCAAGTCAACTGCTGTCGTGACAGAGAAAAAGTTTGAAGATAATATTGCTGAGCAAGTAAGTTAAAAGTCAATATATTTAAAGTTAGTTCCTGGAATAATAACACATTCAGTTGAATGGCACAGACATTTGAAGGTAACTCTATCGCCCCTTTTTGTACTGAGGGTTATTACCTCCAGAGTAACGCTCACATTTGCGTATGCGTACTTGCGTAAAGTATGTTTCTAGCCTTAATGAATGTCGGTTCACGCGTCCATTTTACAAGGAGCAAATGATCTGGCAGCCTTTCAACTTTCAGTGGATATATGGTTTCCCTTATGTTATAAAGCCTAATAAGATGAGACTCGGAGACAGAATGGATAGGACAGAAGGGACTTTATAAAGAGTTAGCCAAGAGGATGATTTCTGCCCATGGACTGCATTAAACATTTAGTGAGAATACTAGTAGAGAATAAACAATGTTAATAGGAGGTTTCCAGAAGACATAAAGCTTCTGTCAGAGCGCCAGGAGAGATTTATTTAAATAAAACCAGAGACAAGACGTTAATGGGAAGCTTGTTTAGCAGGATCTGAACTTCCTCTTTCCTGCATCAACACAGCCTTTTAGATGGTACGAAACGGCTTGAAACATGATCTGCAAAAGAGCAAAATTCACATAACACATATTATTACCTCTGTCAAACATCAGTTGAATATTGGCACGGTATTTGCATATCCTAGTGAAAGTGTCTGCAATTATGTCCTGAGTAACTGCATAAGTTTCTCTCACAAATATGAAATGAACCAACATATTCTCATGACAAATTGAAATAAATCCTAGAAGATGGAGTAATTGTAAGATATCGCACAACACGTCTTGTACCAATGGGTACGAAATGAATGGACCCACTTTGTATGACGTTCATGACAGTCCATATATTTCTGAGGCCACTGTATGTTTATTTTAAAGTGTATGTTATGCTGAATACACTCAATACAACAATGTAGTTTCACTTGATGAACTGTCCTGAATGTCATTGCATTACATGGGTCATTCTGTTTTGCAATGCTTTTTGAACTCCAATTAATTAACCACCAAAAAAAAGTAAATGTTTTTTTTTTAATGTTTTCTTTCACCTTTCTAAAAATATATGTCCACATATGTGGACAGCCGTACTAACTTAATAATACCAAACTATAGATAGTCCGATTTTGTTCATCAAATAGTTTATTATATTTCCAGGAGTGTTTATTCATGTTTTGAGACGTTACAGACATTACATCAGAAATGTGCATAATTTATTCAGATTCACAGTAATGTCCAGCATCATCCAATCACTGTCAATCATGTTCAAATAAAATGACACATTATACATTGTCCCGTGTGTGTCAAACAGGTTGAGTGATCCAAACATCATCTGCAGCCTGAAACTGAACTTTTGATCTGATTTTAGGAGTGAACGCACTTAACTGCATAGAGAGATATAAGATGCTCCCTATGTAGTGAATGACTTAACCTCCAGTGTGCTGTCTGTCTGCACTGGTCTCAGAACAGTTTGAAATGCACCTTATTTTCATCCTAACTCCATATAAAGCCTCTGAAAGCAACATTTTCCAGTTTTTGGATGAATTTATTAATTCTCAGAGTGATCATTCACAGTGAATATATGAATGCATTTACAATGTTAATGAGTAGAACCGTATTGTACAGTAATAACCAAATAAAATAAGACAACATTTATTTTAAAATGAAGTGAAATGACCCACAGATGTGTCATAATAGTTAACATGTTTTTTTCTACTTTTGATGGAATAATGTCCCAAAATCCACACATGTGGACATCATGTTTATCAGCTCGCTGATGCACGAAGAAATGTATTAATTATTTAAAGCGGCATATCAAACGAAACTAGAGATGCTACTTTTTACACACAAACAGGTTTCAATTAAAAATATGCAAATACTGTGGCAATATTCAACTGATGTTTGACAGAGGTAATAATATGTGTTATGTGAATTTTGCTCTTTTGCAGATCATGTTTCAAGCCGTTTCGTACCATCTAAAGAGGAAGTTCAGATCCTGCTAAACAATGTAGCTTCTCTTGATAAACTGATCTTTTCTGTCAAAAAAAGAGATACAACGTGAGATTTTAATAATGTTATTTGATATTACATAACACACAGTGAGAGGCGGCATGTCCTGTATTCAGCATGAACATCCATGACAACTAGAGAAATAATCACGACCTCTGGGTCAGAGGAATAATCAAAAGATTAGAAGTACATTCTGCCTCCCTCAACCCTCCTCTCGTTTCTCCTCTCTTTCTCAAAAACAATGTGTCTGTCAATCAGTAAAACTGTCTTACACTTGAAAGTGTAAAACCATTTTAATCCAAAGACATCATCCCAAAACTCTGCCTAATAATCTCAAAGAGAGAGGCCAGACTACAGATTCAAATCAGCATCCACAGTGGCCCTGATTTAGATTCATCGCACTAATGTCTATATGTCTGAGTAAACCAACTTAAATTCAAAAGTAAAAAAGTAAAAAAAAAGTAATCCTTAAAGGGATCATTTTGGGAAATAATTCAGAAATTCAAAAAAAAAGGATGAAGTCGTTTAAATGCGTAAATATGATTAAAGCCAGAATATTCTCTTTTTATGAAGGTACACAGTGTATATGAATATATTTATACTTAAGTGAAAGATATATGGATATACTGTATATAGGTTAAATGTATAGATTTGATATTAAACACTCTCATATAGAATCCCCATCGAGCACAAAACATTTTATAAAATTTCTCATCATTACACTGTGGTTGCAATTAGATTGTCATGTTATAAAAACATTCTAGATGCTGAAAAATAAAAATGGAAACAAAACATGATTTTCATGCAGTATTTGGAATATCAAGTGGGATGTAACAAGGGAGAACTATAATGGACATTAGTTAATAGAATCCCCAGTAGTATTTTAGTCAAAAATGTCTTAATTTTACACAACTAAAATGAAAGGCTTTTCAAACTTTGTAAAAATATACAATTTAAAACATTTATTTAAAACTAGAGCTGTCGATTTAAAGCGTTAATAACATACAATTCATTTTACAAAAAATAATAAAATGCTTTCCTGAGAAATTCCTGAGAAATGCAAGCTTGTAGTACCACCTGTTTACTCCAGAGGGCAGTAAGTGAAATTTCAGCTGTATGAGCAACACACAGTTTATACAGTGAAGAAACACTTCAGCAGACAGAACAACAAACATGCGTTACGTTCTTGCATTCAAAACACTAGATGGAGCACAAATGCGATCTAAGGGATCACATATACCATGTGTTTAAATATTGAGTATTAAACTATATTTAACATGACACAGTGACCTAAACATTTTATGTTTATGACACAACACACCCAAGACGCGACACAAGCATGTCTGACGCAGGTCGTATGGTCTTTACCTCACAAATATTGAATTACCAACAAGGTTAAGGACGTGTCCTTTAAACTGTTACACCGTTTTTACCCAGTCAATCTTTATTTAAGAAACATGCTCTCTGAAATAGATCCACTTTGCTGCTTCTGTAATGCTGTAGATGAATCTGCCCCTCACCTTTTTTGGGAATGTGTCCACGCTGTAGTATTTTGGAGAACATTTTGTTTGTTTGTACGTACCTCTATTTTAACTAGTTTTTCTTTGCTTTATAAAGACGTTTTATTTGGTTTCCACAATTTTGATAATTTAAAAAGTGAATATTTTCTGGTTAATCTGTTTATTTTTCTTGCCAAGGTTTTTATACATAAGTGTAAATTTATGTCTATAAAGCCCCTATTTGCACTTTTTTGTAAAGACTTGAAATATTATTTAAATACTCTTTGTACCTCCAACAACTCCAAAGCATTGAAAAGCATTGCACTTTAATATACTTTAATATAATATAATGTCTTGGCATTATTGTAAAATATATCTCTAGTATTGTGTACCATGTATACCCCTGGCTTGTTTCTAAAAAAAAATATATATATGTCTGACGCAGGTGTACATTGACGGGTCCTTAAACAAGCCATCATAATAAATCTCCAACTGATTGATTAATTCACTTGTGTAATGGATTACTGTGAACTGTGTGTCAATGATTGACTTATGATCAATAATAAGGTAGTAAACAATACATTGTATTCTAAAGCCACTTTTTGAATGGTCTTATCAATGATTAACCTTCTGCCTCAAGAATGTAATACATTTTAATTATCTCAATATTTATATATATATAATTTTTTAATATTTAAAGATAACTATGTATAATTATTTCCCCGTCTGTCGCTCAATTCGATGTTGTGTCGAAGAAGCGACACTAGGGGTCTCTCTTGAGTGCCAAATATGCATCTGATCTATGAAAAAAGGCCAATGTGAAGTTGGCAGACACTATTTGCATACCCCGCCTCCGGACATACGGTTATAAAAGCAGGGGGGAAATACGTGGAATTCATTCCGAAATTTTCTTCGGAGCCGATGGTTATGTCTGCAGTGAGCTGCGAGTCACACACCTGTTCCTGTTCCTCTGACGCTCTCTGCTGTTGGATCTACAGTGCACTACAGCAGCTTTCTCCTTCCCTGCATGGCAGTGCAGTTTGCCCCTGAGTGCTTTGACAGCGCAAGAGCTTAAAAGAGTTGTAAAAGAGTGATATTTCTTATAAAAGAGTATTTTCCTCTATTAGAGCAATACACAGCGGCGTTGAACGTCCTTTTTAGGACGCGTCTTTTTAAAGATGCTTTTCCGCCCCTGTGTAGTTCCTGGATGCGGTAGAGTGCTCTCCGCTTCAGACGGCCACAGGCGTCGTCTCGTGTGCCTGGGCAGCGATCACACTGAGGCAGCGTTTGTGGATGGTTCATGCTCTCACTGCGAGAGAATGACCATGGCAACGTTGCGGTTGCGGCTTGCTTTCAGTAGAAAGCATGCCACTCCAGCCGCCCCCTGCATTGCTCCTCCTTCGCACGGGATTGAGGACGATGCGACTGGCAATAGAGGCGATCTGGGGATGGCAGCGGGTGCAGCTCCGACGGGTACACCCCTTCGGACCACCCGGCTCCCAGCACGCTCCTTGACTCCCGTCCGTGCTCGAGGCAACAGCGGCTCACCTCAAAGCCAGCCTGCTTATCCTCTAGAGCTCAAGGTGGATGAGCTCGCCGCTGCATCGGAGAGCACGGCGTCTGACGCAAATGACTACCCTGAGCTGCCACATTCGGGCCAGCATGCCCAGGCTGAGGCTGACGCTCAGATGACCGACATGCTTTCCCGGGCCAGCGTGGGTGGGGTTGAAATGGAACCCTCCGTCCTCCACACAGCCATCACGGTTGGAACATCATCTGTGGCTGAACTTGGTCGAGATTCGCGAGACCGACAAAGCTCGCTTTCTCAACGCCCCTGTCTCCCTGTTCAGCCTCTTCGGCGACACCGACGAGGACTTCGCCCAGCAGTTCTCCACATTGAAGAAACAGACGGAGGCCATCTCTCACATCCTGCCCCGCTGCAAGCCTGCCGCCATGGGCCATGCCATGTCTGCTCGCCTAGGGCGTCCACCTGCGTCTAAGAAACACCCTGCTCCGCCTCAATCCGGGCCCAGCTCTCAGCCCCTGCGTCGAGCACCCCACAGGAAGCAGACGCCCCACGTCTCACGGACCCCCTCGAGGACCCGGAAGGTTCCCAGGCACTCCTGAGACGTCCAACCCAGAGACCGAGATGTTAGCTCCGGAGATGGTAAGAAGACCACTCCATCTTAAAAAAGTTATTTCATTTGCCGCCCCCCCTAGACGGGGCTGCGTTACCCACATTCTCAATAGCAGAGCTATTTCCTTTGTCTCTGGGTCACCTGGCCCGCAAATGCCGTTCTCACGGCAACCTGCCGCCAGATCTCAACAGTCCCGGCATGCTGGAAGCGGACCCCCCCCCGCCTTCAGCCCCACGACTGTTCCCCGGCCAGCTGGTTCTGATGAGTCTAGAGGACGCCTACACCGGACCTTCTCCTCAGTCACTAACCCGCCCCCTGGCCGGGTGTGCGGAGCAAGGTAAGTGCTTTGAGTCATTTCTCAGCACTAGAGCCTCGGGGGGCCCCTCACCTCCTGATGCCGTACTACCTGCTCCGCCCCACTGCAAAGCCCCGCCGGGTACGTCAAAAATACTCATCCCCTTGGTGCCCCTAGTACGGAGCTTGGATGCGTGGCTTTCACTTCCCAACCCGTCATGCTGGTTGGCCCGGACCATCTGACTTGGTTACTCAATTCAGTTTGCCAGGCCTCCGCCCACTTTTGCGGGCATCAGCTTTACCACAGTACACGGCGAGCATGCCAAATCCCTGCACGTGGAAATCGCTACTCTTTTACTCAGATGCGATAGAGCCTGTCCCTCCAACTGAAATGAAGAAGGGTTTCTACAGCCCTTACTTCAATGTACCCAAGAAAGGCGGCGGCTTACGACCGATCTTGGACTTGCGAGTTTTCAACCGGGCTCTGCTCAAACTCCCATTCAAAATGCTCACGCAAAAACAGATCTTGACTTGCGTACAGCATCTAGATTGGTTCACAGCAGTAGACCTGAAGGACGCGTACATTCACGTCTCAATTCCGCCTCGACACTGACCCTTTCTACAGTTTGCGTTCGACAGTCAGGCGTATCAGTACAAAGTCCTCCCCTTCGGCATGTCTCTGTCCCCTCGCGTCTTCACGAAAGTCGCAGAGGCAGCCCTTGCCCCGCTCAGAGAAGCCGGCATTTGCATACTCAATTACCTCGATGACTGGCTCATTCTGGCCCACTCCCGAGAGTTACTATGCACTCACAGAGACCAGGTGCTCAGGCACCTCAGCCGCCTAGGGCTTCAGGTCAACTGGGAAAAGAGCAAGCTCACCCCGGTTCACAGCATCTCTTTTCTCGGCATGTGTGTTTGTGTATGTGTGTGTGTGTGTGTGTGAGAGAATGAGATGCAGATGAAATTATATATTTGTTTATTTTTTAGCTTGATCTGAGGTAAAGAAGCACAATTAATGATGCAGTTATTGTCAGATTTTTCTGCTGATTTGAAACATGTTTTTTGATCGCAATCTTGACAAACTGTTTTGAAGTCTTTCTCCATTCAAGTAAACAGGAGCAGTACTTTAATGCTGCTTGTATCCATAGAAAATAGTCAGAGGGCAATTCATAACACAACGCATGTCCACGATGCATTCTCAGCAATGCCACAAGGTGATATTAGCACAAGCCATCTTCTTCTACGGTCAAATTTCTCTATCAATTACTGTTATTTGTATTAAACACAATATAGTATGCACCCCTCAACTAACTATTTATGTTTATAGCTAACTACCAGAAGAAAAACACATGCAAAATGGCACAGACGTTTGAAGGAAACTCTATCGCCCCCTTGAGTATGGAGGTTTGTTACCGCCACAGTAACACATGTTAAGTATGTATGATACATGCATGACCGAGCATTCGTGTCTGTGTTTGCGTACTTGTGTTGGCCTAAGAAAGAATTTATTACCATGTTATTTTAGACAACAAATTATGTTGGCAATGGTTTCCGTGCTATTTTTTATTTATTTATGTTTTGCTGTTTTTTCACATTGAAATACAGCCAACTGCCTGACAGATTTGGCAAGATAATCTGAAACGTTGGAATGTACTTTCACTGCTGGTAAAGTCTGTTTTTATGTGTACTAATATATTACTCGGTATCTATTTATTAGGAATGACTTTTATAATTGTAAGGCTGAACTCTTGGATTCCAGCAAAACGTTGTCCTGGATTAAATTACTCCATAATTATTTAAACCATTTTAGTTCAGGGACAATAACTTGGGTATAAATGGCCTCTATAGCTCTCCATGGTTGCTTTAGCTGTTAAGAAGTTCCTTTATATATTGTACATTTAGTCAGACCACCCACTAGTAAGAAAAATCACATTTGAGCATCTCCTAGACAGCAATGAGATTAAATGGAGATTAGATTGAGGCTTTTGCTGAAGTCGCCTGGTGCTCAAATGGTTCACTTGAGAAAAAGACCCCACACTGTCATAATATCTCATCCTATATGTCTCTTTCAGTTTCAAAAGAGATCTCAACAAGGCCTAAAACTGTGCTCAGATTCACCAGTATACATAAATCTGCCACCAAAAGCCTTCTAAATACGAACTCAAACATTTCTCATCAAATTCCTCTAGGGTCAAATGATGCGAGATATGCTAATATTTGTATTGCTCCTTGGGAATTTTGGGGTCAGGCTGATACTCAAGTAACTCCATCAAATATCCTGAACTATGAAACAGCATCCTCTGAGAAATAAACTATTCTGCTGGTCATCAAGCATGTTTAATCCAGATTTTCATGAAAATGTATTGTCATCTCATATCCGCAGCTAGGCCGCATACACAAAAAGAGATGTAGCAAACGAAATAGCACACTAAAATCTCAGGAGGAAGCATATACTGTACTGAGCATTGATGCACATGTGTTCGGGTGGCCAAATCTTTGACCCAACAACTACATAACCAGCGACCTATTTACTGCGAAAAATCCATTTGATACTTCATCGTTGTTAATGATATGTACAGAGTTGCCACATGGCAACATATTTTTAAAAAAATCAAACATATTTCAAAATCAAAAGTAACAATCAGTATCTGGTGTGGCCGCCAGCAGCATTAAGTACTGCAGTGCAGTCCACCTCATGGACTGCACCAGATGAGCCAGTTCTTGCTGTGAGATGTTACCCCACTCTTCCACCAAAGCACTTGCAATTTCCCGGACATATCTGGGAGGAATGGCCCTAGCCCTCACCCTCCGATCCAACAGGTCCCAGACATGCTCAATGGGATTGAGATCCGAGCTCTTCGCTGGCCATGGCAGAACACTGACATTCCTGTCTTGCAGGAAATCACACACAGATGAGCAGTATGGCTGGTGGCATTGTCATGCTGGAGGGTCAGGTCAGGATAAGCCTGCAGGAAGGGAACCACATGAGGGAGGAGGATGTCTTCCCTGTAATGCAGATTGCCTGCAATGACAACAAGCTCAGTCCGATGATGCGGTGACACACCGCCCCAGACCATGACGGACCCTCCACCTCCAAATCGATCCAGCTCCAGAGTACAGGCCTCTGTGTAACGCTCATTCCTTCGACGATAAACGCGAGTCCGACCATCACCCCTGGTGAGACAAATCCACGACTCGTCAGTGAAGAGCACTTTTTGGTCCTGTCTGGTCCAGCGAAGGCGAGTTTGTGCCCATCGGTGACGTTGTTGCCTACAAACCTTCAGTCCAGCCTATTGCGGACAGTCTGAGCACTGATGGAGGGATTGTGCATTCTTGGTGTAACTCGGGCATCCTGTACTTGTCCCGCAGGTGTGATATTCGGATATACTGATCCTGTGCAGGTGTTGTTACACGTGGTCTGCCACTGCGAGGACAACCAGCTGTCCTTCCTGTCTCCCTGTAGCGCAGCCTTAGGCGTCTCACAGTACGGACATCGCAATATATTGCCCTGGCCACATCTGCAGTCCTCATGCAGCATGCCTAAGCACATTCATGCAGATGAGCAGGACCCATCTTTCTTTTGGTGTTTTTCAGAGTCAGTAGAAAGTGTCATAACTCATTATAACTGTGACCTTAATTACCTACCGTCTGTAAGCTGTTAGTGTCTTAACAACTGTTCCACAGGTGCATGTTCATCAATTGTTTATGGTTCATTGAACAAGCATGGAAAACTTTGTTTAAACCCTTTACAATAAAGATCTGTAAAGTTATTTGGATTTTTGGAAAATTATCTTTAAAATACAGTGTCCTGAAAAAGGGACGTTTCTTTTTTTGCTGAGGTTATTTTTTTAACATTCTGTAGTGGTACAAAATTACAATATGACAACATTTCAAAAGATTTGTACTATATTTTCTTTCCCTAAAATTCAGTGTGATTTCACAAGTATTCGTATGAATTTTTAAATAAAGTGTGTTTCTAGCACATATACGTCTGCATAGACACCATAATGTACAATATATAAACAGCTTGTATATTGTAATCATTTTACGTTTGAGACGTACACATTTTTACAAATCCTTTTTGAATCCCTGAATATTGAATTAATGGGATTGGTTGATATTATTGTATTTATAATCAATGAGATTAATTAAATGTTCAATGCCAACACATTACTTAACACAGTTGATGCTTTATCTAATTCAAAATAACACTTTCAGTCTGTTCTGTGAGATTTCTGATGCGCATTCAACTTGTTTTGAAGGATTACATCACTTTAACCAAGACTAAACTTTAAAATGTTAAATTGAATAAAAATGGTTCAATTGTTTAATCATTAGTTCCTTCATTGTTGCATTCGGTGTATCACAGACAGTTATCACTCATAAAACTATAGGAGAGCTTGTGTGTCAGATGTGTTTGTTGAACAAAAGACGTGTCATTAAAGCACATCATCACCCCATTTTCCATTTAGCCAAAACATATTTACACTAGTGTTCATATCCTCTGTAGTGTGCAGGACACCTTATAAATCAAACTTGTGGTGACATGTTTGCACAGTGGTTGGATTTACAGCTGTGGCAGATGAAAGTGTGCTTATAAAAGCACATAATTCCGGCTGGCTGGATAAGCCATATTCAAAACAGTTGTAAAATAGGCATCATGTGCAACACCTGCAACTGCAAATCAACTGAATTCTATATTAATCCGCAGAGCCTTCAGAACGAAATACTAGAACAGCATACTGTGCAGTGTAAACTTCACATTACTTACCGTTTCTTAGAATAGCATGAATACAATGAATATATTACCCTTTACTGCTATCAATAGCATGTTACGCGAGCAACCTCAGAGACATGGGTTCTGGTCCTATGGGAACAGGAAGTAATCTTGTTCGCATAATCAATTATATTCTAAATTTGGTGGCTTGAATTCACTTTAAAATGACAATAGTAAAACCCAAATGCCCTAATACCCTAAACCCAAATGTCCACTGACAGTTGGGTTTAGGGTAGGGGATTGGAATAGGTCGAAGGTTCAATAAAATAGCCATACTTGTTGTATTATATCATTTAAAACAAAAAAATCCAACTTGCTTTTGGCGCCACTCTGTGGACATTTCACCTGGAAACTAGAGTTCACCGTTTAACAACACTTCCAGCTTTAGCCACTGGGGGGCAGTGATTCCAATTTTTGTAAGAAAAAAATGTGAAATCGCCACACGTATCCATTTCATTTTTACCTTAATCACTTCAATACACACAGTGACTTCTGAGTTCATCGGTAGATACTTTTGGGAGGATTTAAAGGCAGCAAAAGCTTTCTACCAACAGTTGTGAGTAAAGTTGCCAGGTCTCAGTGTTCCTTACAGTCAGCGTGTGTATAGATCATTTCTGCGCTCTCACATCATTAACGTTGTGTAAGTCCACAGTAACAGGTGGTGGTGATTAGGATCTGTACACATACACCCTCTAAAACAGACCTGACACACGGCTTATCACTCACTTTAATTAACACACGCTTTAGTGCACAAATAGCTTGTCAAAAACACTAACTTTACAGTTAGGCATTTAACCTCAGTTTGCCCCCGTCGGTACAGTCTGCTATGATATTTTAACATTGTCCTGAGCTTTAGCGATCACTAAAACATTATTCTGGCTGGAGGATTTCTTGCAGTATAACTAAAAAACTGATCTGAAGGGTCGTAAACCTATTTTCATGGCACAGAAGATTTTTGGTATGATTAGAGGAGGACTGTGTCACAACACACAGGACATCGCAATAAAACATGACCGCCGAGTGACCTGACTTGACTTAAAGGGACTTTCTATATAGATATAAAATAAACTGTCAAATAAAAAGTTTTGCCTCTAAGGGGAGTTTTTGTGACACCTCTTGTGCGTATTGACATCTGCACATTGAAAGGAGACACCAAAGACAGTACATCCCTGTCCTAAAGGCAAATCATACAGATTGCTTCACTAACAGAAAAGTACCAGAGAGTACCATGCCACTACCATGATTTTAGAAACGTACATTGGTAATATGATTGTATTCTCAAAATAAAGTATTTTAAGTACCATGTAAATACCATGTTATACACATACAGTCATCATTCAGTACCATGGGAAAAGATTTCTGTAAAATAGAGACTGAGTGACAAAGTTTAAAACTTAAGGTTAGAGTTTGTTCAAGTCACTCAGTAAGGGTTATGCTAAAGGTCTGAGCTTTTATTGGGTTTATTACATTGTTTACATTTTCAAAAAAGTAAACAATCTAAGTTCATATCTGAACAACCTTGAAAGAATCAATCCAAAAGTAACTTTTTGAACTTTCCGGAAACGTATCATCTGTTTTGTAAGTTGCAGCCTCACTCTGCCTTTATTCCAGATGACTTGGCGATCGTTTGCCTATCAGTAAATCAAAGACGACAAGCATCAAGGACTTTCTACAAGCAGCAGAGCAGATCTTCCCTTAGTGACTCTGAGTCAGTCCTGTTTGAAGTCTGACTGTCTCCATCTGCGATTCACTTTATCACACAAACAAACCTTGACTTCAATGACTGGAATCGAAGACAACTAGATTTTTACATATTTTGAAAATGCAAGGGGTGTTTGATTTCCAAAAAAATTACTCTCATGAGCCATTTCCTTTGAATTGAAAGCAGAATCATACAGCGCCACCAGTGCAGTTGATTCCCGAAGAAATTACACATATGAGCCGGTCCTTTTGAATCTATAGCACAAAACATTTTAGTCCAGAACAATTGACTCTTTTGAGTCTTTTTCTTCATCGTAAGTGCGAAACACACAGTGTGACGAGTGTAGTCCGATTCCTAAATAAATGACTCTCATGAGCCGGTTATTTTGAATCTATACCACAAAACTTTGTATTCTGAATCCTCTTGAATGACTCTTTTGAGCCATTTCTTTTGAATCTACAGCATGAAACATACAGCTTGACGAGTGTAATATGATTCCCCACAAATGACTCGTATAAGGTGGTTCTTTTGAATCTACAGCGTGAAAAACACAAAGTGACGAGTGTAGTTGATTCCTGAACGAATGAATCATATGAGCTTTTTCTTTTGAATCTACAGCAAGAAACATAGTGACTGGAGTAGTTTAATTACAGAACAAATTAATTTTGAGCGATTTCTTTTGCAAAACACACAACATGACCAGTGTAGTCCAATTTTCCTCAACAAGTCACACAATTTGAGATCTCAGTCATGCCTGTATCACAAACGGTGTGAATTTTAACTCTTAGTTTCCCACTAGTTAGGCAGTTACTGACAAATATGAGCACATTTTTCCAAACATCAAATTAAGTCATCATATGAAGAACCTACTGCCTACTCTTCAATGGAGCTGAAATCTGTGCCAAAGATCATTCCACACATTCTTTCTCAGACCAACATTCGTCTTTCGTGGAAATGAACTCTTGCAACAAAAATTGTGAAAGTATGCGCAAAGTTCTCACAGGTTATAGCATTACATTCTGGCTTTTGTCCAGCTGTGTGTGTGTTTAACAATCACATGCCTCTTTCTTTAAACTTCGAACAATCTAATCTCAATTGAGGAGGTATCATGCATGCATCAGTACGCACACGCATGTCAGGCATGCACACACTGGGACCGCTAGTGCAGACGAAGCCCTGAGGACTCCTCTCTCTCAATCCAACACAGTAAACACGTTTATCTTTGCTAGCAAAACCTTCCTCATGTAACCTCAGTTTGAGAATATTTCTGGACTGCTTCATTTGCACATCACAGGCTGGGCAAACTTTCACACTTCCCTCATCCGTAGCTGACCCTGGACCAGAATCACGGTGCTCATATATCTTCATACAAAAGCTGATAATGAGCAGTGTTGAATTTCAGGGACAAAAAACAAAACTTTAAAGTAACCTCCAGAGTTACACAAGGACTTGTTGTCTGTTAAATAAGAGCATTTTTTATGTAAAAGTTCCCAGTAGGTTGATTCCCCCAAAAAGTGTGAACACAAAGCTGAGCTACAATTACATTTGCTAGGTCTGTAAGTCCAACGATGCAAAAAATGGACTGGTATGAGTAACAATAATAGTTAAGTACAAATTAATGAAGTAACGAAGAACAATTAAAAGTACAAAAAAAAAAAAAACATTCTGCACAAATGTAGGTACAGTGATTCATGGTTATTTCAGCAGCTGAACATGAAAACCTCAGCTCAAATGCTCTGCCATGTTAAAGCCAATGTGACTCAGTGTGGTAAGTCCATTCGTGAAACTTGTTTTGTGCCTGTTGCCAACATTCCCAAGCCACAAGCCAACATGCAAATAGGGTTTAGCTGAGACAAAAACAGCCACTTCAGAATATTAGAATATGTTATACTTTAAAAGGCAAAGTCAATGTAGTAACGCAGTATCAGCTTCCATAAAACTGTCGTAAAACTTTCCATCATTTCTAATTTCAAGACTCACGGGGGGATTTAAATGAGGTGTTGAAGTTCTTTCACACCAACACAAACTAAAAATATTCATGTGTAGTCTTGGAGTGCCAGATTTTTGACTTAATCACACAGGAAATCAACATGTTGCTTCCGAAAGTTCATGTACCCTGAAATCAACACCACTGAGCAGAGTTACTAACAAACGGCATCGCCAATCAGACATTTTTGCTTCATTTAGCCTTATGTGACCCCCTGTAAATGTGTGGACATTATATTTTTGGCTTTGCCATAAGCAACGCATAATTTGAATGAATTTAAACCAACTGATCTCAGTTCAGGATGCTCTGTGCTGTCAGTAAATGGTCATTTGACCAAACAACATGCTCCGACCGCAGCAGATTATGTCTTTGGGAGAAATGCCAACAAAACTACATTTGGTAAGAAACCTAATTAAGTTTTTACATGAAACCTGTTTGAGTGAAAAGATTAGTCCCAAGTTTCATCCAATATACCATTTTTAAAATGTGAGCATTTAAAATGTGAGATTTATCACTAAAATAATACGCTGATGAACACAATGTACACTTAAGCACATTTAATCCTATCATTGAGAATTAATGTGTTCATCCAAAAGCAGAAAAAAAAATTGTTGGGATGAAAATAAGGTGCATTTCAAACTGTTCTGAGACCAGTGCAGACAGACAGGGGGCAGGCAGTGTATTATACTGTATGGTTAAATGCATTCATTTTTACATGAAAAAATTTGCAAAAACTCAAAACAAACAACAACAACAACTACCACTAACTGAGCAATTCAGCCTTGAAATACCACCTACATGCAACTACATGTGACAATTCTTTGCCAAGACACAGCGTGACTCAGTGCGGAGTCGCCATTCACTATCAAAACATGGCAAAATGCCATTTGAGCATTTTTTTTTATTTTCCCTTGTGTGCTCCTCTGAAGAAAGTCATTAGGGTGAGTAAATAATGATCATTTTTATTTTTGGATGAACTATCACTTTCAGTCATACACTCATAGTTCAACTGATGTTAAAAGGTGCAAAGAGTTCAAAAAGATCGAACAAAAACAAACCCAGCGACAGACGCCCTGTTGAACATGAACTTTCCCCGTCTGATCTTAACGAAATGCCAAAAGATAACATGCTATGAATGCCTCATCTGATGTGTAAATATGTGACTTTGCCATAACCGGGTCACATTTCAATCAAAAAATCTTTTTGCATGAAGAAAATTGTGATTATTTTAAGCAACATTCTGATTTTTTGCATTGCCATTTTCTACTGTAATGCACCAGATGTTTTTGTAATTCCCATCATTCTTATTGGTGTTTCTCATTACTGTCATTTTAAGGTATTTCAAAATATTATTTCTTATGACTTTCTTTTGATTTCTGCGGTGAAGTATGACCTGGACATGCCCTTTCACCCAAAAAAAACATTTTGCTGAGACGTAATTTGAAACTAAATGTCACATTGAAAGGTTGTGCATTAGAAGTTGCTACATTAGTTTCATTGCAAGAACCAAAATAAAGCACAAGCATTTTGGCACTTTCTTCTGCGCAGTAAATTAACACATCAGGGGCCACAAAGGAAGCGTAAATGTCTTTGTGGGGGGCCACTAATTTAAGATGAGTTAAGGAATCGATATCCTGCCCTTAAACCGCTGGAATGAGCCCTCCTCCGTCTCGATCTATAGAGCTCCGCTCAACTGGATGAAACACTTTTACCTCTCGACAAATTCTCCCACCCCTCTGCTTCAATAACGTCCCATAAACTAAACCCGGGACTAACAAATCTATTGTGTCTGGGTCCTTTGCACTTCTGCGCTGACTGGCTTCTGTCCCACAATGCTTCTCTGTTCAGCACCCTAACAAGAGAACAAGACATAAAGGATGGTGCAGCCTATATCACAAGGCTCATATAACGGCGTGACCGTAACTCAGGGTACCGAATCCACGACAAGGGAACAAGTCCAAAGAGAGAGAAGTGAAGAATGGGGTTTCCACACCCGGCCAGAAAAGCATTCTTCTTTCTGTTAATGCCGCTTATCGGGTTCCAGAGTGGAGCTATGAAAGAGAGAACAGCATGGGAAAGACAACAAGAAAGAAAGAGGCCTTCATAAACAGAGAGAGAGAGAGAGAGAGAGAGAGAGAGAGAGTTCCTCAGACAATGAGAGAACAAGTATGAGAGAGAATGAGTTCACAGAAACTGTATAAGATCCCTCATTACAGTTACGTGTCCCTCTTGGGCTCTGAAAGAGTAAAAAATAGAGTATATTTGTTATCATTTAAAGGAGTGTTCCAGGTCCAATATAGAGTACCACAAAAAAAAGCTTACACTATTGGCAGTTTTACTCAATCCTCCCATGTTCATATTCCACAAAACATTAATGTAACTAAGGAAACAGATTAACGAGTCGATTCAACTATAAATAGTGTCAGCTTTCCTTAAGACATTTGCGTTGGGGCAACATGCATCATTTTTCTTTGGTTTACTGAAGCTGGACAGAGGATTTCTAGTGTCTAGCATGCGTTCATAGGACTCGACAGGGAGAGTAATGGCAAAATTAAGTGTTATTTTATGTGTTTTTGTCATGGATGAAAATAAATGGGGAAACTTGTTAGTGTGTAATGTGTTGTTGATATTTAAACAAAAAATTAGCTGACTAGAGTCGCGAGTTTGAATCCAGGGAGTGTTGAGTGACTCCAGTCAGGTCTCCTAAGCAACCAAATTGTCCCGGTTGCTAGGGACGGTAGAGTCACATGGGGTAACCAAATTGTCCCGGTTGCTAGGGAGGGTAGAGTCACATGGGGTAACCTCCTCGTGGTGGTGATTAGTGGTTCTCTCAATGGGGCATGTGGTGAGTTGTGTGTGGATCGTGGAGAGTAGCATGAGTCTCCACATGCTGTGAGTCTCTGCGGTGTCATGCACAACGAGTCACGTGATAATATGCACAGATTGACGGTCTCAGAAGCGGAGGAAACTTGAGGTGAGAAACTTGAGGTGAGAAACCGTGCAACCACAAGGGCCTACTAAGTAGTGGGAATTGGGCATTCCAAATTGGGAGAAAAGGGGATAAAAATAAAATTGTAAAAAATTCTGTAGTTTTGTGGTTTTTGAGAGAAGATTGAGTGTAGTTTGAGGACCAATACATTGAGTATTCTACACCTCAGTACATCCCACCAGCATGTATTTAGCCATACATTTCCTGTCACTAGCTAGCATATCTCTTGAGTTATTTTGACATTTCAAATTGTGTTGGGTTTACTTGATTCAGTTAGGTTCCCTCTACTTGATGTAATTAAGTTGAAATTACATGCTAATTTTAAGTTACAAAAACAAATTTCAAACATGTGGAATCAAACATGTGGAACCATGTGGAACCATGTCCATGATTCACAGGTAACCTGTGAAGCTCTGGTGAACTCCATGCCCAAGAGGGTTAAAGCAGTGCTGGAAAATAATGCTGGCCACACAAAATATTGACACTTTGGGCCCAATTTGGACATTTTCACTTAGGGGTGTACTCACTTTTGTTGCCAGCGGTTTAGACATTAATGGCTGTGTGTTGAGTTATTTTAGGGGACAGCAAATTTACACTGTTATACAAGCTGTACACTCACTACTTTACATTGTAGCAAAGTGTCATTTCTTCAGTGTTGTCACATGAAAAGATATAATCAAATATTTACAAAAATGTGAGTGGTGTACTCACTTTTGTGAGCTACAGTACATACAATATATCAGAAATGTTGTTGCCATGATGATGTAATGCCAATAAACCCTGTAACTGATTTGATCACACTAAAATCATGTTAACACATATTTGTGTCTTGTTGCAATGCTTATGTAAATGTATTTTAATACTTACACACTGGCAGTCTTGAGTGTGATCGGATTACAAAGTAATTCGTTACTGTAATCTAATAACATTTAGACACAAAAAGTAGTGTAAAGCATTACACTTTTAATACTTGTTATTAGAATACAGTTACTGCAATTTATTATGTCCCTGAATCATAATATGCAACTTTCCTGAGCAATTCAAGCTATAAGCACCACTTGTTTTCTCCAGGGGGCAGTAAGCGAAACTCCAGCTGTATAGGCAACATGCAGCTTATACAGAGAACAAACCACACTTACCTTCAGCAGGCAACACGAGCACGAGTTCTTACATTCAAAACACAGCTTGGAGTGCAAATCTGAATTTAGGGATCTCAAGACATGTTTTTCTAAGAATTTCAGTAAACTGTGTTTAACTTGACACAGCGACCTAAAAACGGTATGTTTATGATCTGACACAACCAAAGTGAGACGCTTCAAAAATGTCCGTCTGACACAGGTGTACATTGACGCATCCTTAAACAAGCTCTCGTAAAAAACCTCTGCCAAATTAAAATGCAAAATGGATTGCAGTGAACTGTAGGCCAATGTATGGCTTATGTTCAATAATATGCAAATAAACAATATATTGTATTCTAAAGCCACTTTTTATATTGTCTTATCAATGTTTAACTCCTCTGCCAAAATAATGCAATGCATTTTAATTATCTGAATATTATTTTGTATAATAATATGTATATCATTTATAATTTAAATATAACTATTTATAATTATTTCATCATTATATATTGAATTGTTATTTGAGGGGCTTTCTTACCAAATATTTGTATACGATTAATTAGATTAACTAATCGGCACACCATGTAATTAATTTAATTAAAACAATTAATGATTGACAGCCCAATTAATTGCTGCTCATTGAGGAACTTAGAGTTAACCTGCATGTGTCAACTTGAAGCACATTTACATATTTTTGTAACCATCTTTTGACATTTTTATATTATCGTACCGATTTCTGTCATTTTATTAAACGGGTGGAAAGCTTTCTAGTGAGACAAACCAACTATCACCACAAAACATCACAGAATTGATCAAATACAGTATATTAAGGGTGCCCACAGTCAACATCCACTTTCACTGTATGGAGAAAAGATCCAATGAAAGGGAATTCTGCCTTGCATCTTTTGCACTTCATGGGGCGGGGGAACGTTTGTTCACTAGAATTCTCTGCTGAAACTGAGAACTGTGGTTTAAACCCTGAATGATGGTACCATGACCACTGCAATCCCATTAACACAGAGATGTTTTAATGCTTTTAGGAAACTAGGTCTAAAAATAAGAGAACTAGTAGCCCACTTAAAGTCTGGCATTCCGTTTGGTTGTCCTTACTGCTGCGCTTTGTTCTATCACAGGGGGGTGAACTAGCAGGCTACTCTCATAGTTTTACTTTCAACATTAAAATAAGTTCAGTTTCATGTTCAGAGGCATTCATAACTAGACAAAAAATATGATGAAATTTATCTGCAAACTTCTCTTGGTCATAATAATGGCCCTGATCACACGAAACACTTTATACATTTATATGAAGCGGTTTACAGAGTTGAGACAACAATTAAAAAACAAATGCAAATGTGATTATATTTGCATTAAACGTGACTCTTTTACAAACTAGTTATATGCTTCTTTCATTTTGTCTCCTAAGAAATACAGTGATTCATGAACAATGAACATTGCATATTAATAAGATGAATGGAGCATGTAACTTTGATTTTAATATTTCTACAAAACCATTGTACTTAAAGGCACTTATATGTGAAGATATTGTGTTTTTGTGAAACAATTCTGGGGCAAAAAATACTTCACGTCCATTTGTCAACTACCTAATTGTATAAGCAATGTTTAAGGCTGTGTTCTTTAGGCCAGTTGTCGTCACACTCCTAACCTAATTTGCCCGACTTATCAGTACAAGCGCTCCATCAGGCCGAGTCTCTGAGCACTCGACTTTCAGCCATTCAGAGATGGGCTCCTTATCACACGCTATGAATTATTTATACCCCGATCAGCCACAACCTTAAAACCACCTGCCTAATATTGTGTAGGTCCCCCTCTGCCACCGATACAGTGCCAACCCGCATCTCAGAGATGATATTCTTCTCAGCACAATTGTACAGAGCAGTTATCTGAGTTACTGTAGACTTTATCTGTTCCAACCAGTCTGGCCATTCTCTGTTGACCTCTCATCAACAAGACATTTCTGTCCACATATCTGACGCTCACTGGATGATTTTTGTTTTTGGCACCATTCAGAGTAAATTCTAGAGACTGTTGAGTGTGAAAATCCCAGAAATACTCAAACCAGCCAATCTGGCACCAACAATCATGCCACGGTCCAAATCACTGAGATCACATTTTTTCCCCATTCTGATGGTTGATGTGAACATTAACTGAAGCTCCTGACCCGTATCTGCTTGATTTTATGCTCTGCTGACACATGATTGGCTGATTAGATAATCACATGGATGATTGTTGGAGTCAGACGGGCTGATTTGAGTATTTCTGTGATTTTCACACACAAACAGTCTCTAGAATTTACTCAGAATGGTGCCAAAACAAAAATCATCCAGTGAGCGGCAGATCTGTGGACAGAAATGTCTTGTTGATGAGAGAGGTCAACAGAGAATGGACAGACTGGTTCGAACTGATAAAGTCTACAGTAACTCAGATAACTGCTCTGTATAATTGTGATGAGAAGAATATAAACTCTGAATGCTGTTCTGAGATGTGGGTTGGCACTGTTTTGGTGGTACGAGGGGGACCTACACAATATTAGGCAGGTGGTTTCAATGTTATGGCTGATTGGTGTATATGCAAATGCAGACCTTCAACATGCAAACACTAAACCCCTCCTCAACAACACATTCATATTCAGTAATAAAATACTATCTGACATCGTATTCCTGGGTTCTTTACATGAATCTTAAAATATGTTGACTGTTTGAAATGTTTTGACTTGGATACTTTAAGCAAGGCTATGGTTGAAATGTTGGTCATAATGGTTTTTTTTGTAATGTGGAAAATGATATCGCTCCACCTCCGAGATCTCAATTTCAAGCGGATGCTATCGACTTACTATGTGCTTGCTTGACTGGCTACAACAAATGAACTTGGATGATTTGCTGATAAGGAATGGCACAGAACCCTAGCTTGGGTTATATTACTCACGATAGTCCGCACATATGTGCTTTCCATTTGGGATGCGTTAAGTCTGGACTACTAAATAAAAATACCTCATCAAAATTGGTGCAAGTCAGATGGCAGACTGCACCAAGAATGCTTTAAGCTCAGATGGGCCCGCAAGAAGAACAACAAAATACAGTCTTGACCAAAAAGCTTAGAAGCTGTTCTTTACAATGCATGTAGGTATAATCACCAAAACTGAACAAGAGCTTTGAAATTTGCAGACAAATCAGAAGTGTGCCATTTTGATAATTTATTTAAAAAAAAAAAAAAAATAGCAATAGATCATCAGATAATTGACACAAAGTACAATGTGCAAACAGCATCTTGCAATTTGCCTGAAAACACATTTGCTTTCCTGGATCAGATGACATCATCAGAAATGATGTAGTGTCATGGAATGCTAAACCAATCGACTGGGTTCAGATCAGCGCATAAATCATCCATATTTGGGCAGAGAGACATGTGATTGGTGACTGTTACATATGGCCACCATGAGATAGTGTAAAGTACACAGTACATAGACTCAATAATGACTCAAATGGGACAAAATTTAACTCATTCTGTGAAATCTCATGACTAAAATCATGTCTGCATGCTATGCAAACCTTTAGTCATTGTTGTTTGCATGTGTAATTACTTCTTATGGACAATTATGTTTTATTTGTTTGGAGAGGCTTTTGAACAACAGGATAATTTTTGCAATGCCTAAATTATGATCGCTTTGTCGTATGAACACAAAAACTTTTTCAGTTAGTTTGTATGATTGGGAACTAAACAAAAACAGTTTTTCCAGAGTCTTTCTTTCAGCAGTTTCTTAGGCTGAGCCTCAGAATTGATCATAATCTACAGCTGAAGTCAGAAGTTTACATACACTTAGGTTGCAGACATTAAAACACATTTTTTAGCCATTCCACAGAGTTCATGTTAGCAAACTAGTTTTGGCAAGTCGTTTAGGACATCTTTGTACATGACAAGTAATTTTTCCAACAATTGTTTACAGAAAGATTGTTTTACTATATCACAATTCCAGTGGGTCAGAAGTTTACTTAAACCATGTTAACTGCACCTTAAAGCAGCTTGTAATATTCCAGAAAATGCTGTCATGCCTTTATGCAATTAGCTTCTGAAAGGAGGTGTGCTGAATTGGAGGTGTACCTGTGGATGTATTTTAAGGCCTACCTTCAAACTCTGTGCCTCTTTGCTCAGAATCAGAAATAAATCAGCCGAGACCTCAGAAAAAAATTGTGGACCTCCACAAGTCTGGTTCATCCTTGGGAGCAATTTTCAAACGCCTGAAGTTACCACGTTCATCTGTACAATCAATAGTACGCAAGTATAAACACCATGGGACCATAAGATACGCATTCGGTCTCCTAGAGATGAACGTAGTTTGGTGCAAAAAGTGTAAATCAATCCCAGAACAACAGCAAAGGAACTTGTGAAGATGCCAGGGGAGAACATGTAAACAAGTATCTATATCCACAGTAAAACGAGTCCTATATCAACATGACCTGAAAGGCTGCTCAGCAAGGAAGAAGCCACTGCTCCAAAACCACCACAAAAAAGCCAGACTACAGATTGCAAGTGCACATTAAGATCTTACTTTTTGGGGAAATGTTTTTTTTTTTAACCGTTTGGCCATAACGACCAGGGAAACATTACCATGAATCATGGGGGTTGCAGCATCATTTTGTGCACTGGTGCACTTCACAAAATAGATGGCATCATAAGGAAGGAAAATTATGTTGATATATTGAAGCAACATCCCAACTAACAAAGTATATGTAAATTTCTGACTTCAACAAATATCTATATCTTTACAAATTGTGACGTTTTCTTCAAACACTTGACCCTCCAAATTTTTTTGGTAAAGTTATAAGCCTTTAATTTTGGGTATGCCACTGAAACAGGACATTTAAAAAAAAACATTTACAGAGTTAAAGGGTTAATGGTGGAATTCCTGGTGAAGAACTACATTACCCATGATTCTAAGGGGGAAAATCCACCAATCAGAGAATCACAGAAAATAAATAGCGCAAAAAGTCCACTGCAGTTAGAATCAAGTCACTCCACCGACACTCTCAAACAAATATTTAAAATTTAAATATATTTTCGATACTTAATAAACAACTTTAAATCAACAGTTTTATTGTTTTCTACAGTTTTTAATTTGATTGTCGTTATCAATGCATCATGGGATTGTAGTTCATTCCCTAGGAAAACGTAGAAATCTTTTATGATGGACTTTATGAAATCCCTATGGAAAAAATTAATGGGAAAATACTTCCAGAACCAAGAAGGCTGAAAAAGTGGGCAGATACTGTTGTGCTCTATTGGGCGCCCTGACTGGGTCAACCAATGCCGTGAATTTAGGCCAAGACTACCTGTTTACTGAACAACAGTAGTGTTTGAAAACAGTTCATAATTGAGCAATACCACAAGTGGTGCAGAAATTACACAACGCAGCTTTAAAGTCAACATGAAACAGTGTTCACAACCAATTGTACTTCTATAATATGAAAATTTAGGTGAAACATTGAGATAAAAATTTGGGTCATCACCGGAAGGTGAAAAGTGGTCTTTATATGAGAGGTGGGTTGAAAAATAAGAGGGCTTGTTTACGTCAAATGGAAAAGTGGTTTCAGAGGCAGAGCCATTATTTGATGGATAAGGCAAAGAACTTAAATTGGATTTCACGTTGACTTTACATAAACTCAACATATCAACTGTAAAAAAGCAGAAAAAAACAACGCATTGAACTTTGAACAAGAGTGCAGCGCTTTTATAATTATTTTTATCATCAAGTCTTTTACAAATATTTACCATGTACAGCAACTGTTTGCTTTGCAAGTTAAACACAGAGATCAGATTTCATAGATGCAACTTGTGCTGCAAGCCCTTATAGATCCGTCACCCATGCGGAGACCGAGATCAGTTAGTTGAGAGATATGCGCTTTCATCTCTTAAAGCAGAGATCAGATTATTATTCCTAGAGATTAAAAACTGTTTTTGCTAACAAACACGAAAGTATCAGTTATGATTCTGTTTCCATTTAACTCATTAGAGCATGTAAAGCATGAGTTAGTAATTATCTCACAAACACATTAAACAGAGGCGTGTAACCAACATGATGCCCCGGGATAAATACAAATGTTGCATCATTTTATCGAGTACGCTTTAGGATGAATCTCACAAAAACATTTTGAGTTCACATTTCAGCCCAAAATCAAAAGAAACTAAAAATAAATCATATTTTGCATAAAACAGGAAGTCTATTTTTAGGACCTTTTTTTGCATTTTAACATTATTTTGTTTGACAATTAAGTATTTTTCATTACCGTAATGCATCTGGATGTTGTACTTGTAGTTTTTTCTAATTCACATTATTCTTAATGGTGATTTGTATTGGCATAATACAGTCAAAATTACTGTATGAAAGAAATTACCACAAATAATACCATGATGTATTAATCCTTATAATACAACAGAAATATTAGCATCATTTATTGCATCACATTTTATTTACATTACGTAATATGATTTTCTTTAAGAAAAATGTCATTTCTTGTTTCTTTCTTTTGATTTTAGATTGTGGGATTCACCCCATTAGCATTTCTTCTATTCATCTATAGTCAAGTGTTAATAATGTTACTTCTGGAAAGATACAACAAACCAAACCTTGTTTTGTCCAATTATTTTGCCCAAGAAAAGACTCATGATAGTTACCTGCAAGGAGGGAGAGAACATTGCATTTTTATTTTATACATTAGAAAGCTTTTAGGGATTTTAAGCTGAAGAAGAGTAACACCCAAATTCAGACCCTGATCTAATCCTGAATCCTAAAACAAAAAACAAAAAAATCTAGTTATATTTTCAGGAGAAACGAACAAATAACATGAAACAGGAAGGTTGTGAATATCCATTTGTGTGTGTGTGTGTGTGTGTCAGTCTCTTGCTCTAGGCGGTTGGTAATATTGTTGTGTCGGTCGAGAGCGGCGATGATGCCCGTCTCCTCCTCTTCGAAATTCTAGAGAATTTTCATAGTAAACATCTTCCTCATCCTGAAGACAAATTACCAAGAGAGACGTTACAACAAAACAAATTTACTTTGTCGAGATAGGCCAGTCTTTAAATACACAGAACACCTCCAAAAGTACATTTCAACAGTAAATTTGGACATGCATAATTGCAAATGTTGTTCTGAACACATATAACTTTCTTCTGTGTACAGGTTTGGAACAACATCGGTGAACTATACCTGCTTTGGATGGTATTTGTGCCATAATATCCATTACCACTGAAAATTACTTCGACTCAGTTTGTAAAATGAAAAGTCCAAAAAATAAAATTGCATTTACAGTAATGTGCTGCTCATGGAATTCTATGGGGCAAGTGTATTTACATGGTTATGATCGGAGTAAAAAGACTGGATAAAACACTGTACAGATGTGTATCAAGGTCATGGGTTAAGTTCCCTAGGAAGACACATTTATATCAGTTATAAATGTACATCTTAAAATCACTTTGTATACAATGCATAACTGTAAATACTTACAGAACTAACACAACACAAGTGGAGAATCTTTGGTCATTCACGGCTTACCCACACATCCATGTGCAGAGGTTTGATATTATGAAGTAGAACTTCTTCACAGTTGCCGTAATCACTGAACACGACCACAGCCGTGGAGCCAGAGGGGTGGACAGCGTCTATTCTCGCCCGATAAAACTGAGGATATTTCCCAGAGAGAAAATGGAAAATTTTTAATGAAAATATACATACATAAAATAATAGAAAGTTATTTGACCTTGTATGCAGTTTGTCTTATTGACCTAAAGAGTAAATAGTGATCTTTTTTTTTTTACATTAATGAACTTAAAGTCTAAGGTGCAAGTGTACCTGGAGGTTTTAAGAATCGAAATGTGCAGCTTGAATTATTTATTTATTTATTACATCACTTATGTGTGTTTCTTTAATTTTGTGCACTTTTATGTCCCAGGGGTTTATTTTTATTCGAATTAACAGATTTCAATTTATTTTATTTTTTTTAATCAATAAACCAGGCCTTCATTTATTTTTTGGTACTTTTCAAATGGCTTTTATGTATAGATTTGACTGTTTTACCTTTGTCCCAGACTTCAATATTACACTATGAAAAGCCATTTAAAAGAACAAATTTGTACATGTTTAAAAATATGACAACATAAACAGAGTGAAATATACAAAGTGTGCTTTCTATCTATTTTCCCAAAAATTAGACTGTCCCACAATCGTGGTGTCATTTCCACTGGAGGTAGACCAATATATCGGTTTTACCAATTAATCGGTACCAAATCGATTTTTTGGAACTATCGTTTATTGGCAAAAGTCTATGCCGATTTTTGGTGATAGTTTTTTATTAGTCTGTGTACCTCTGATACATTTTTAGGGGGCCTGGTGCTCAGCGAGTATTGACACTGGCTACCACCCCTGGAGTCGTGAGTTTGAATCCAGGGTGTGCTGAGTGACTCCAGTCAGGTCTCCTAAGCAACCAAATTGGCCCAGTTGCTAGGGAGGGTAGAGTCACATGGGGTAACCTCCTCGTGGTCACTATAATGTGGTTTTCGCTCTCGGTGTGTTGTGTTTGGATGCCGCGGAGAATAGCGTGAAGCCTCCACACGCGCTATGTCTCTGCAATAATGTGCTAAACAAGCCATGTGATAAAATGTCATGGTTAATATAACCATAAAAAGTTAGTATCCATGGTTAAAACTTGGCAAAAATATTACATATAACGTATAAAATAGTTATAAGATTTTGTAAGCCTAATGAAAAACTCTTGTTTATGGGTGGGTAGTGGAGCTGTTACTATGGTTACTGATGGTGGCCGTGTGGCGTCAGGTGTCATAGACAGAACATGAAATTTCAATCCACTTGAAACTGGGGCTATCACACACAAACTCCAATATATAACAGGCGTAATTTCAAATCAAGTTGTAATTTTGCCAAATTATGCCAAAAAAATTGAAAAATAGGGTCAGGTTCTGAACCTCCTCTGTAGCAGTGGAACTTTTCTAGGTGAATGAACTTCTGGTTATGGATTACCAGCGTAATTCTTGGGTTTGGATTTTTATCCATGTAAAAAGAATGTTCTTGTTCCATATAATAAGGGCTTTTATGCATAAATTATGAACTTTAACTGACCTTATTATCTTCCCAGTAAAGCGCTAGACACTGGTCACCAGCTTTCCAGCTCACATAATTATCCACTGGTTCAGATGCTCTTGGGCCTTTGACTGGGCCTGATCGTCTCCTAGAGGCAGAGTTATGCATGTTGGTTTGCTTCTGAGGTGGGCCTGAAGACTGCAGTTTGATTGGACCAGTCCGTCTGCATTCCAAATCACCGTTAGGGAGGTGCATGTTTGAAACTCCTCCCCCTTTGATGAACTGACCTGCTCCTCCATCCTGTGCAATGTCTTTTTTTGCTGTTGTGCCGCCCAATGCATCTTGGGAACGGTCAAAGTAGCCAGAATTGGGTCTTTCTGACTTGTCTTTCCTTTTATTGTTGGGCTCGTATCGACCTTTTGGATCTAAACTTGTAACAACAGAATTTGAGGATTTGGGTCCAGATTGTCCATTTGCCTGGTTCTTCCTATACAAAGAAGAATCAGATCGCACTACGCCACCCTGCTCTCTCCAAATGCCATTATGAGTGACCTGCTGGACATTTTTTGATCCTCCATGTTCCTTTGAACCCTGATGGATGTTTCCAGAGGGAGAGTTTAAATGTGAGCTTCGACCATCTTGACCGTCAATCTTCCATCGTTCTGACTCTCCTCTTCCTGTTCTCTCTCTGTCTTTCCATTTTTGCGGCCCTGAGAAAGCAGAAGAGGATGCTGGGATTGGTTTAGGAAAGTCCCCTTCTTTTTGGAACCGTGGAGGTCTGTCGTTTCTCTGTGTTCTTCCTTCATTTCGGGGAGGGTACCGTTCTCTGAACGTTTGATCTGTGTTGGGGAAGCTCTTAGCTTGATGGTCTAGTTGTGAAGGATGGCACTTTGAATCTAAGGGGAGTAATTATAAGATAATTATAATAAGATAAACTTTTTCCAAGTAGATATGCACTGATATCTGCCAAGAAAAGGAACTTGCAAAGCTTTGTACAGATAAAATTTCACAAGATTTCAAACTTTAACACAACCAATTTGATTACTTACCTTAAAGCTAAACATGGCAGAAATATGATAAATATGAGTGGAGGCTGCTTCAGCTTCATCATTCACAATTCAGTTAAACATTAAAAAATAACAGATCTTGCCAATTTAATGTGAGCTTGACAGGAGGCTATTCAGAATTCCAATTTATATTTGAAAAACGCATCGATCCCTAGCCTATTAATAATAAGAATTATTATTACTATAATTTTTTATATTTGTTTTTTTATCCCCCTTTCTCCCAATTTGAATATGATTTGAAGATTTGATGCCCAATTCCCACTACTTAGTAGGTCCTCATGGTGGCGTGGTTACTCACCTCAATCAAGGTGACAGAGGACAAGTCTTAGTTGCCTCCGCTTCTGAGACCGTCAATCCGCACATTTTATCACGTGGCTTGTTGTGCATGACACCGTGGAAACTTGCAGCATGTGGAGGCTCATGCTATTCTCCGCGATCCACACACAACTTACCACACGCCCAATTGAGAGCGAGAACCACTAAATCGAACGAACGTTACAGCCCTTTCCTGACACTACACTCAAAGTGCTTTACACAGTGAACAGGGGACTCTCCTCAACCTCCACCAGTGTGCAGCATCCACCTGGATGATGTGACGGCAGCCAGTGTGCCAGTACTCTCACCACACACCAGCTACTGAAGGAGAGGAGAGAGTAGAGTTATATAGCCAATAAACGGATAGGGATTATTAGGAAGCCATGATTGAGATGGGCCAATGGAGGGAATTTGGCCAGGACACCGGGGTTACACCCCTACTCTTTTCGAAAAGTGTCCTGGGATTTTTAATGTCCACAGAGAGTCAGGACCTCGGTTTAAAGTCTCATCAGAAGGACGGTGCCTTTTAACAGTATAGTGCCCCCAGCACTATACAGGGGCATTAGGACCCACACAGACCACAGGGTGAGCACCCCCTGCTGGACTACCTAATACCTCTTCCAGAAGCAACCTTTAGTTTTCTCAGTAGGCAAACATTCTTGAGCTACAGGGTGATATGGCTGCTGGCAACCAAGAGGAGGTTACCCCATGTGACTCTACCCTCCCTAGCAACAGAGAGAGCTGAGATATTCTTCTAAAAATCTTTGTGTCTTACAGAAGAAATAGTCATACACATCTGGGATCAACAATTAGTATCGGCAGGTGTTGTTCTAAATTATCTGATATCGGCAACAAATTTGGTATTGGTGCATCACAAATCAAATAAAATCTTAATATATTTTTTGTATTTGCTCTAAAATGGCTTGAAGAAAAAAAAAAATGGGAGAAAAATATATAATTTTAACCAAACATCGAGTTTTGGCAAGTAAATTCAGAATGTTTAATGCCATAAGTAAAACCTTTTCCACAACATTTCACAGCTCAACACAACGCATAGCAATAATAAACACTTCCATGGACATTTTAGAGTGGCAAAATAATGATTGAATCAGACTTATGAACTGATTCATTGCAAGTGATCGTTTGAAACGGTCCATTTCAGACAGTTTTTAAAGGTGAAGTGTGTAATGTCTGCGCTCCTAGTGGCACCAAATGGAATTACAAAAATAAGTTTTAAAACAGTCTTTGGCTACACCCTTTAAGACTCATCACTGCCTTTCACACTCTCTTATTCCCTATGAACAAATAGGCCATACTAAATGAATGGTGATAAACGTTTAACATCATAATGAACATGATCCCTATAACATATACACATCAGACTGAAAGTGTGGCACAGGAATCGGCTCGTCCAAAAACATCACCAGATTGATCGGCAGCTGGGTGTGCGGTGTGGGATATCCAACACGATATAGGATTGTTCTTCGTGTAACAGCAGCACTGTTAGTGACCATTTTGGAGCCCTAGGAGAGGGGGGGGGGGGGGGGGGTGGCGGGGTGAGTGGTACTACACATCTGCCATGTTTTTTCATAATCTACTGGCTGAACAAGTAGCCATGCCCCAAACACACACTATAGGTTGAGCAAGAAAGGGGTGGTTGGAGCCGAGCGGGCCACTCAAAATATAAACATCAATGTTTTGATAGAGTTTGGGAGTCTCTGTGTTTCTACTTTTGATGTCAAAATACATTCTGCTATCCCAGTTTATTGTTCATTGACAACTATATGCAAAATGGCTTGTCAATTTACAATAAACTGCGATAGCAGAATGTATTTTGACATCAAAAGATACACACTTTACTTTTAAGATGCAAATGGAAGTGAACGTGACTGACTGATTGATCGATCATTCCGGCTAACATTCCGGCTAATCTCTTTTTGTGTTCCATTAAAATATGTCATATAGGTTTGGACCAACATCAAGATGAGTAAATGATGACATAATGTTAATTTTTGGGTGAACGATCACTTTAAGCCCTGCACTATATTTTTCATGTTAAATATCCTGTTTGACTTGGAAATACCAGCCAAACAACGCATTTAATTCATTGCAAAATTCATGAAGTTTATTAATTTTATATTGCCAGGAATATAAATCCCAAATATAATGAATATTCAATATATCTACAAGCACAAGAAAAAAAAAAAAAAAAATAAGTTTGTTTTTATGAAAAAAAAAAACTTATGTTTAATTTGAAACTGAAGTACCACTGCATGCATTTTAATAACCTTTTAGAAAACTATTGGAAATAGCAGGATGCAATAACTAAAAGGTCACTTTTGAAATAACTGGAAAGCTCAGTTTTGTCGAGGAATAAATATCAAGTAATTCAAATGCGGGACACAGTAATGTCAAAATGACCTGAAACACAAAGCAAGACCCTGATTCTGACTGTAAAAATAACCACAGAGGAAAAGTGGAAGACAAACACATTTTCTCCACATATTAGCCCTGTCTGTTTTCTCCTAAAGCCATATGTCAGGCAGAGCTTACCAGCCAGAGACTTATCTAAAGCTGACTAATAGAACTGCCTTAATTTGAGACCAGCCATCTGTTTGACAGGAGTTCTACAGCCCACTGGGACTTCCACATAAGGACAGATTAAAAATCCTGATACAAATGTTTCCATTCCAATTATTCATGTACAATTGCACATGCTGAAGGGATGCAGCGAAATATAAGTCTCATGATACAGTAGTCGATCAATAAGGGATAATCTACAGTCAGCCGGTCATTAGCACAACATAACCCAGACAAGGTGATCAGGACTTGGATCATCCTGAAGGAGTTTATTTTGTGATAATGACTGACTAACTGTACATTATCCTGCTTTTTACATGACTACATTTCAAATAAAACACATAAATGAACATGAAATACTAAAATATGATAAGAAAGTTTGGTTTTATGCAAGACAAAATAGATTATGGTGTGATACAAGAGACATGAAACTAGCATAGCTATGTAGGGAGCCAGAGAGGATGGTCAATTATACAGTTTAGCGGTCATTATTTAGCGGACAGGGTAAGAATATCAATTTTCCAATGCATCACTATCTAACAATCTCAAAATCGATTCTTAAATCCCAAGGTCGAAATGTACTCTATGCGCAGCTCTCTTCAATGTAAATCACTCTCATATGCGTCCAAATTTCATGGTATGAAATGTCTGAAATAAGCCATTGGCAGGCAAACGTTCAGATTTCACTAACCAGTGTTTGAGTAACAGAGTGGTAAAAAGGTTCAGCTCCGAGATCCTTTAACTGCGTGTTAAGAGTAAAAGATTGGTTTAACTCGTTCTGTGTGTCCAAAGACAAGATCCACGCAATCCACTTGTCACTGAATAATGTTTCATTTAAAACCCTTTCTGTTGTTTAGTCAGTTGTTGATTAAAAAAAACAATAAAAAAAAATAAACATTTAATTCAAAATCACACATGGCACAATAAGCTGAAAAAAAAAAAAACTGTGCATGTCCCCTCCTGTTAAAATATGCTTACTGGCTGATGCCGGTAGTCTTAAAGAGACAGTACGGATTTGCCACTTGTTCAACATATTCATATAAATACTTGTAATTACAAATTATGGATGCAACAGTAAACATGTAACAAAAAAAACATCTAGGGCCCTATGACTTCCACGGACTGAATTGCAGAATCCACTGATAAAAATGAAAATCAACTATAAAATGCAGAATGTCGTGGAATTTGACATATTAGGGATGAAATTAATCTATAAATACACAATCAAATTAAAATCATGATATGTCCTAATGTGACGATTAAACCACACAAATAGCTTATATGCTCTGCATAAGCTTGAACAGAAAGTGAATGTGAGAAGTCACTGCGTACACACTAACCTCATGATTAACGTCACGTGTGTGTATTAATGACAAAGAGCAGATCGCTTTATTCAATGTGACCACATATACACTACATATACATTTATATAATTCAATCATAGCCTTCTGCAGTTTAACAATCACATTAGCCCATTTAGCGTACTGCTTTCTGGATGTGAGAAGTGAAGCCGTCAAAAACATCCAAAATAAAAGCTCCATTTAACTAGACTCGTGAAATTGAATAAATGTGACAAATAATTTATTTCTGTATAATGTAATATTCAATGTAGTTGTAGTAGTAGTAATAATAATAATAATAATAAATCAATAATAATTAAATTATATTTAAGCAATATCATAAGAGTTTCATCCCTGCTTTCATTAATACTGTGATGCTCTACTGTGCGTCACTGTATTTGACCATAATAATAATAATAATAATAAACAAAAAATAATTTGGGTTTTGGGTTGTGCTGTAAAGATCAGAAGAGATGCTCTTCGTTTCATAAAAATTATGCAATGGTGTGGTTAAAAAGTAATTGTTCTGTTTTCATTTCATCAAAATTCTATTAAAGACTTTTAAAGTTTTTAAATGTTCAATCATAATATGCAAGTGAGTTGTATTGTTTCGAATGGCAAAAACAGAAGAGCAAAAATGTTTTAAAAGTGAAAAATAACCTTTTTTCCATCTCATCAATCGTCATATTATCATGTTTTTTTTTTTTTCAATCTTGTATTTAACATTCATTTTGGCTTTTATAACTTTGGCCTATCATGTGTTCAACAGATCCGATTCATGTTCAATGGGAATTATTTATTGTTAGAACAATAACAAAGGCTTTTGTAACCGTTTGTAAAGTTTTTAAAGCAGAATTCCTAATCTAAACACTGATCTGATACAAAAATAAAAGTGGTAAAATAATCGATCTGTAGATTTTGGTAAAAAAATTGGTATAACTGGATAACCGTTTAGTAATCTGACAAAAAAAACTGACAAAAAAGAAAAGAAAAAAAAGTATACACAATTTTGCAAAGATATTATTTGCTTCAAATTCACTGCAATAATTATAAAGTTACATACTGTAAATCTCTAATACATTACACAATTTTTTAGTTAGTAAACGATAGTAAAAGGGAATTTTACCATCAATGGAGAATGTTCCCATTTTTGACTCCAGGAAGTCAAACAGCGTGCTTGGTCCTGAAGGTCTTCCTCCTGACTCCACATCCTCATCCTGTCTGGAACGTCCCCGTCCACGACCCTTACCTGAAAGAGACCACACAAACTGTCAACTACAAGAACACTGGTTTACATTGTCTGAAACAGGCGTTACATAATAAAGCATCAAGTGGTAAATCACATCTTCACATTGGGACGCTCCACACACAGTATCTTATTGGTCCATAGGTGTATATTAAATATAAAATTTGTTCTGATTGGCTTTGAATTTGGCTGATTTTTCTTCTCTGAAATATGTTTGTACCCCGAGGTGGTGGGTGACTCTGCTCCATTTGTGCCACATTGGGCTGGTTGGTTCCAGTAAGCAGGAAGTTGAGGGCCACCTCCACATTATTATTGTTATCTAGCAGGGCCTGTCGGGCGGCCTCTCGGTTAAACCCCATCTCCATGATGTCCTTCAGAGCTCGCTCGTCAACCTTAACAAACAAAAGACAGCAGAGATAAACTTGAACGTCATCATACAATGCATTAAAATCCAAAAAAAGACACAAAATGTACTAATGCATGCACGGCATACTCAAAAACGGTTAGCATGACCTCATAAGGTCAATAATCCAAAATTAAAGACATTAACACAAAACAAAAGAGGAGAAACAAATAGGGGTCACATCTATTGGTGTTGACGTCAGCCATTAGTTCATGTTTTATCCAGAGGTGGCACACAGAGGAAATAATGCCACATAATTACAAATAAAAGCCCACATACAAATGTTGGGGCACTTCAGATGTTTTAACAGAATGTTTTCAAAGAAACAGAAAAGTTAATGCACTGCAAACATTTTTAATCCACAATTACTAAAAATATAGAAATGTTCAAGATCTCTTTTTTTTTTACCTAAACTCTTCTCAAAGTATCAACTCAAAATTTTATGTGGCTTGTATAGTTGGCCATGTATCCATCCATTCAGTTTCCTATTTTATTCTCTTTGGATATACAGTTGAAGTCAGAAGTTTACAAACACTTTGGTTGAAGACAATAAAACACATTTTTTAGCCACTCCACAGATTTCATATTAGCAAACTATAGTTTTGGCAAGTCGTTTAAGACATCTTTGTGCATGACAAGTTATTTTTCCAACAATTGTTCACAGACAGATTATTTCATTTTTAATTGACTCACAATTCCAGTGGGTCAGAAGTTTATATACACTAAGTTAACTGTGCCTTTAAGCAGCTTGGAAAATACCAGAAAATTATGTCAAGCCTTTAGACAATTAGCTTCTGATAGGAGGTGTACTTGTGGATGTATTTTAAGGCCTACATTCAAACTCATTACCTCTTTGCTTGACATTATGGAAAAATCTAAATAAATCAGCCAAGACCTCAGAAAAACAATGTGGACCTCCACAAGTCTGGTTCATCCTTGGGAGCCATTTCCAAACACCTGAAGTTACCACGTTCATCTGTATAAACAATAGTACGCAATTATAAACCCCAATGGTCCACGCAGCCATCATACCGCTCAGGAGATGCATTCCTTCTCCTAGAGAAGAGTGTAACTTGGTGTGAAAAGTGAAAATAAATCCCAGAACAACAGTAAAGGACCTTGTGAAGATACTGGTGGAAACAGGTAGACGAGTATCTATATCCACAGTAAAAACGAGTCCTATATCGACCTGAAAAGCTGCTCAGCAAGGAAGAAGTCACTGCTCCATAAAAAAAAGTCAGACTACAGATTGCAAATGCACATGGGGACAAAGATCTTACTTTTTGGCGAAATGCTTTGCTGCAGGAGGGACTGGTGCACTTCACAAAATCGATGGCATCATGAGGAAGGAAAATTATGTGAATATATTGAAGCAACATCTCAAGACATCAGACAGGAAGTTAAAGCTTGGTTGCAAATGGGTCTTCCAAATGGACAATGACCCCAAGCACACCTCAAAAGTTGTGGCAAAATGGATTAAGGACAACAAAGTCAAGATATTGGAGTGGCCATCACAAAGCCCTGACCTCAATCCCACAGAACATATGTGGGCAGAACTGAAAAACATGTGCAAGCAAGGAGGTCTACAAACCTGATGCAGTTACACCAGTTCTGTCTGGAGGAATAGGCCAAAATTCCAGCAACTTATTGTGAGAAGCTTCTGGAAGGCCACCCAAAAAGTTTCACCCAAGTAAAACATTTTAAAGGCAATGCTACCAAATACTAACAAAGTGTATGTAAACTTCTGACTTCAACTGTATGTGCATTGGGTTTCACTCTGAAGAAAACAAACAGGAGACCAAAAGATTATGATCATATCACAGCAGTTCCTTTCCCAGTCCGGGAAATATAAAAACCATAGCATAATTCACTAAACTAGATGTAAAATTCCATAAATTGTGGCAAAGATTTTTAGATGATAGACAGTAATAAGAACAAAATTACATTTTGGAAATGTACAAATGTCCCATTGCATTAAATTATGGTCAGTGGTTATCCCATTTGGACCTTCTCCCAGTGTTTTACTGCATTAACTGTTCATTTCGTTTCATAAGGAAACAATTTTGTGAATCACTTCCCAAAACAAAAAAAATATTGCTGCAATCAGTAATTACTAGTCCCTAGATGTAACATGGCAAATTTCACACAAGTCGGATGTGCGACCTAGGAGGAGTTCGCAAAAGTAGTTTTACAATGAAATTCAATATTACGGACAGGACAATGGCAAATTTGCCATCATCACACTCGGCCCAAGAAAGGAATCAAAACAAGTTTCATGGCAATAGGCTAAATTAATCAACAGTTATAAGCATTTCATTATATATTTTGATCACTACATGGTGCTGTCCCCAAACGTTTTAAGTATCTTAAAGGCATGACCCCGATGACACACAACAAATTTCACAACGATAGACCAATGCATTTGTAAAATATAGCATGGCCGACACCCAATAAGGCTGAAACATTTGGTATAATTCGACTCGGTATGCACCAAAGAATCTAAAAAGACAAGTCTCATGATTTTAGGCCAAACAATTGAGAAGTTATGAGCACATACGAGCCATTTTCCTATTTCTTGATCAGTAGATGGCGCTGTGCCGAAACTGCTCCGGTACCCTCAGGGCATATTGACTATGACATATACCAAGTTTCATTTCAATAAGCCAAAGCATTGCGAAGATACAGCCTCACATCCATTTTGTTGTGCTCCCCGTTGAATTCGTTAAAGCATTATACGAGAACTTTGATCAATCATCATGAATTCCACAACTTTTTGTCAAAAGTGTCTCTAGATGATACAAAGGGCTGGACTGGAAATCTGGCATACTGGGCATTTTCCCGGTGGGCCGACGCACTTTGGGGACGATCAGGGGCGGACTGGCCATCAGGAAAACCGAGTGGGCCAGTGGGTCGGCCGCGAAACATGCCAAATGGGCCGTGATAAGCTAAAATGAACCGGCATGTTATGCAGAACAGACCACAAAACGGTGCCGCGATATGCAGAAAAGACCAGTTGCCATATAAAATCCCAGGTCGATTTCTCGTCCCAGTCCAGCCCTGATGATACATGCCAAATTTCGAGCGAATCGGACATACGTTGTAGGAGTTTGAAAAAGTAGGGTTTTGTGGGAAATGGCAGAAAATCTAGTCAGACGGAAATTGCAACCATGGTATCCATTCTGACTCAACATGAGCCAATGACTTTTGTTTCTAGGACTCATGATTCAAAAGTTATGAGCATAAACATAAGAGCAACTTTGAACTGTTGGTGGCACTAAAGTAAAGATTAAGTTAGAGACCCCAAATGGGTCAGTTACATTTGAGAGTATCCTCCATCTGTGTGCCAAATTTCATAACTTTCCTATATACGGTTCTATGGCCTGCCATAGACTTCAAGAGCAGAAGAAGAAAACTAACAGATACCTTCGGTGCTTGGCCCCTAAAAAAGCTGCAAGATGTTTTTCCCATTCTTTGTTTCTTACCAGGTCTCTATAAACTCCTTCTGGTTTGTTCTCCATCCACTGCTTCTCTTTCTCCTCTCTTTTTTTCTGATATGTGTCTCGACTCCTGTAGTTGGAGCTTGGATTGGTGAGATTTCCACCTACATTACTTCCACCGCCAAACGTTCGAGTCTACCAGAAACCATTTAAAGACAACAATTTTAATTTAGAGTACGCAAAGAAAAATTGTTATGATCATTTTTTTCCAATTCTTTAGTTAAGTGAAAACCATTGTTTTATTTCATAACCTAGTGAGCGGTCTACCTATACAGATGTCTATGTTTTGAAACATTGAGTATTAAATCATTAAAATTCATTTGTTAATGACATAACATACTCAAAATCAAACATATCTTAATTAAATCTGGGTGAACATTAAAGTTACACATGGCCTCAAGAAAGAGTTATATGAATTAACAAATTCAATTGCATATTGCTTTAATGTATCTACTTTTTTATCAGAAGGTGGTAATTTATTACAGGGGATGAAAAAAATATTTATTCTGAATTAAAATGCCAAACTAATTGGACACACTGAAATTTGAGGGGTGTATGTGCATTGCATCTGCATAAAGTCTGGTACGCATTGCAGCTTGTTCTGGTCAAGAACATCCTACTTAGACATGAAGAGAGAGTCTAACTGACATGTAAATAGTTTATGGGCTGTTAAATCTGAAATTGAATATAACACTGAGAAGAAAGAGGAATTAAGGCAGATTAGTCTTCTAAATTTTGTACATTACTTAGTGTCTCAAACAAAACTCTTGAATGCCTTATATAATGTTGACGCGTGTTTAAATCATTTACATATTTGATATAAAATTGGTGACGTCAACAGCATACTTCTTTACTCTTGGCAACCTCTGCAATAGCAGCGGTTCTTTGTTTCTCAAACTCATCGTTGTCCTCTGCGGTTTTGGCGGCATTGATGCTCTGGAGGGTTTTCCGCTGGTCTAGAGCTCTGCTGTCGACCTGCTCCTTATGAGCGCATTTCTACAGAGAGATGACATCACAACAGATCATGAGAATACTTTACAGTGTGGCATGGTCTAGATCTAAAATTAAAAAGTTACATTTTTAAAATGATATTCCTTTGTTTTTTAATCACCAAACAATTCCATCCAGCCATCTATTTATCCATATATATATATATATATATATATATATATATATATATATATATAAACAGAATATTGAAAGGTCGAAAGGTCAGTAACTGTGATTTACCTGTCCAAAGGGAACAAACGGAGGTGGTCCACCTTCAGCACCGATGTTTCTTCGGCTGTGTTTGGCGAGGCTCTTTGCAAAGAAAAGAGTTCAATATTTCTTATGTGCCAATATATTATATACATTGTAACACTTGATTGTAATTAGACAAATCACACCATTTTGTAGTCAAATATTTTTGTATATGTATTTTTGCACTGGGGGGGGGGTGCCAGTTGTGACGTCACGATCTCATGAATATTAATTAGGTTCTGCACAGTTAATTTCAATCATTTACTGTCATCATTCTTGACCAATTCAAGCTCTCAAAAAAATATTTCAAATATGTAATTCAACAACTTTATCCTTATTTCTGAAAATGTTAAAACTCCTTAAGAATTGCCAATGTTTCTTCTGATTTAGACACTTACCTGACAAAAGCCATTTAAAAAATAGGTAGAGTCATGAACTACCCGTCCCACCCATAAAGGACAACTATGGTCCAGGCAACAGATTTCCTATTTAGCTCTGCTAGTTTCTTGACTTTCGTGCCCCCTTGTGATCTTTCTTCACAAATAATTCAATTATTTCAACTCAAATAAATATTGGAAGTCACATGACGCCATGCGAGGTGGTGTGAGCGACGAGCTCTGCACACTTCGCTGGTTTTTAATTATTTTTGTGTTATAATCCGGCGAGATTTGATACACCCTGCTACATATTTGCGCTTTGAAGATAATATGTCAAACACTTAAAAATCCTCCGGCTCTGGAGATATTGAAAGACACTTACGTGCTCAAGCTGAAACCACTGATGGGCCTTCGGACCGGGGACTTTATTTGAACGGTGCAGCACCGGTTGGCGCTGTCGTCCGAGGGGTTAATGCGCATGATTTTGGGGGGATTCAGGGTTTTATTGTTGCACTAATTTAGAAATAACTGAACTAACATACGCTTGGTCTTAAAGATACACCCACCTGCTGCCAATTTTACAACAAATTTTGAATGTGCAATGACAAGGTTTTTTCTTATTTTAAAGGAGGGATGAGTCCAAATTACTTTTGTAGTAATCAACATTATGCCACAAAACGGTCGATTGAGCTTATTTTGTATTGAACCCGGAATATTCCTTTAAGATTTTATTAATTTCTATTATATTTCCAAGCCTGTTCAAAAAAAACTTAATTTCCCACAGAAATGTTTCAGACTGTGGGAAACATAGTCCTTGTACATTGAAAATGCTCTCTGGACTGAAGTCATTTCCTCATCAAGAACAACAACTGACACCAGAGTAATAAATTAATTTGTCTTCATGGTAACAGGCTTTCGGATTCATATTCAGAAGAAAATATCAGTTGCAAATCTGTCATTCATCACTGATCAACTGTAACAGATGATATTAACAGATGGTTACAAGTTTTAATTAACCAAGTTTTAAGGGGCCAAATTTATGTATCACTTGTGAAATATTCCTTAAGATCCATTTATAATGTTATATCATCCTTAATTTTAACAAGTCCAATTACCACCCTCTCTTGAACACAAATGAAACTGTGATCTAAAAGTTAAGTCCTGTTTTGCCTGATATGGCCTCTTTAATTCAGATATTATATTCAGATCATCATTTCTATGTATAATAAAGGCACCTCACCCTCTGCAACTCCCATTTCTCGATCATGTGATCCACCTCGCCACCGAGAACAGCGACCTTGGAATCGTCCAATAGCAGGATGCCGTTCTTAACCTGAACGTTTCCTAGGAGTTTCACTTTGGTTCCAGGTGGAGTGTTCAGACTGAAAGTGAAGCAGAAATCAGATCAAAAGAGGATCAGTCACTGATCAACAGCAGATTATCAATCACTTCTTTTTAAATACATAGAGTACATGAAAAGTATAAAAGGGTGAATCTCATGAAGACATATACAGTATATAACTAAAAATGATTACCCAAAAAATAAAAACAAAAAAAACACAGCATAAACTGTGCATACTTGTACTTTAAAATGTAACTTATATACTATTTATTTTGTATTATTTGCACTAATGAGATTTTATGCACATAGTAGACTACTGAACATAGGAGTGTGCATGCTCCCTTTTTATGAAAATAAAGCTCCAATGCAAAAAAGGGAGAAAAAAAAATAAAAACAGGCTTAACTTTCTTGATGCTCAACAGAAATTATTTATTTTTTGGGGTTAAATATGACCCGGAGTGTTTTTTGACAGTTTTCGTGAGATTCAAACCCACAAATTGGTCATTTTTCCTTATTTTGTCTCTGAGAAGATTTTCCAAAAAGTGTTAAGTGACTAAAATTCTGTATTTATCATAATTACACTTCTCTGCTTAGTTCCATTTTCTGGCTGTCAATCAGGGGGTTTCAGCTGAGTTTTAGTAAGTGCGGGGCATTCACTGTAAGTTGGGATTAAGAACTGCCTGTTTGACTTTAATTAAAGAGGCGAGGGAGAGAGAGAGAGAGTGCGAGAGGATGGGAGAACTATTTTGCTCACAAACATTCCAACACCCGAGGAGAGAATTTCCCAAATTGTGAGCTTATTTCCTCAAATGTGTCCCCCTGCCTGCACCCTGATCAAATGTTAATGTAACACTCTGCATTGCAGAAATGCTCCAGCTAAAATATCACACTCATGCCTCCCTGCTCTTCTACACTGCCCTATAAACTCCTTTAACAATCCTGAGATCAAAAATATGAAAAGTATCAATAAAAGGATGAAATTATTGACCTTTAAAGTCAACAGGTAAGGCATTATTTTATCTCTTAATGCATGTTACTGATCTTATAGAGTGAACCATCTGGATCCAGAAGTAAAAAGTTGCATTTATTTTCTATATATGTAAATTGATTTTTAACGATTACTTCTAAAGTTTTAAAGACACCACTACTTTGAGCTCCGAGGTTGTTGAAGCCATCAGTCTGCGTTAGACGTCTAACAAACAGAGGATCGAAACGTCGCACACAAAGAATACATATTTCAAAGCTGTGTGTTTTTATTGTTGCAGGAAAGTGAGTAGATGGTATTTTAACGTTATGAATATAATATGTTATTTGTGATATTTCAATGGGTAAGACCAAAGAATATATAGTAGTTCTAATGTGTGGTAAAAGGTTGTTGAGCTTCAAAAAAATGGGAAGTGGCTATTAGAAAATAGCTATGAAAACGCCCATTTCCACCATCAGGGCAATAATGAAGAAGTTCCAATCAAAGGGAGATGTTAAGAATCGTCCTGGAAGAGGACGTGTGTCTATATTGTGTAACACTGTGATTGGTTTGAGTGGCCAGAAATTCTCCTAGGATCGCAGCTGGAGAATTGTAAAAATGTGTTGGTTCTTGGGGTCAGAAAGTCTCAAACTACAATCAGACATCATCTATATCACCACAAGTTGCTTGGGAGGGTTTCAAGAAAAAAAGACTCTGTTCTAATCCAACAATAAACTCAAGCATCTTCAGTTTTCCAGACACTACTGGAGCTTCAAATGGGACTGGGTTCTGTGGTCAGATAAAACAGAAACGGAGCTTTTTGGCAGCAAACACCAGAGATGAGTTTGGCGCACACAGAGAGGTAGCCATATGGAAAAGTACCTCATGGCCACGTGTATATATATATATATATATATATATATATATATATATATATATATATATATATATATATGGTGGTGGATCTTTAAAGGGATATTTCACCCAAAAATGAAAATTCTCTCATCATTTACTCACCCTCATGCCATCCAGACACTCAACTTTTGGTCCATACAATGCAAATTAATGGGTGCCACAATTAAGCTCCAAAAATCACAAAGGCAGCATAAAAGTAATCCATAAGACTCCAGTGGTTAAATCAAAGAATTTCTAGCAAAAAGACTTAAATATTGATCTGTTTCTCACCCAAACCAATCATATCACTTCTGAAGACATGGATTTAACTACTCGAGTCATACAGATTTATACACTTTTTGGCACCCATTAACTTGCATTGTATGGACCTACAGAGCTGAGATATTCTTATACAAATCTTAATTTGTGTTCTGCAGAAGAAAGTCATGCTTATCTTGGATGGCATGAGGATGAGTAAACGATAAGAGAATTTTCATTTTTGGGTAAACTATCCCTTTAACGTTGTGGGGCCAAAGATTCTGGACATCTTGTTCGGATATGGCATCATGGACTCTATCAAATAACAGATAATACATTTAAACCTGACTCCCTCTGCTAGAAAGCTTAAAATGGGCCCATGTTGGATCTTCCTGCAGGACAATGATCCAAAACAAACATCAGAATAAACACAAAAATGGTTCACTGACCACAAAAATCAAGGTTCTGTCATGGCCATCCCAGTCCCCTGACCTGAACCCCATAGAAAACCTGCGGGGTGAACTGAAGAGGAGAGTCCACCATGTGGGCCTCAGAATTTGAAGGATCTGGAGAGATCTGTATGGAGGAATGGTCTCAGATCCCTTGCCATGTGTTCTCCAACTTCATTATGCATTATAGGAGACAACTCCCAGCTGTTATCTTGGCAAAGAGAAGGTTGCACTAAGTATTGAATAAAAGGGTGCCGATAATTGTGCCACACATATATTTGACAAAAATATTTGTTTGCTATTGTTTGATGTCCATTAGAACAGTGGTTCCCAACCCTGTTCCTGCAGTCCCCCCCAACACTGCACATTTTGTATATCTCCCTCGACACTCCCACTTCAGGTTGTGGAGTCTCTCCTAACTAGCTAATAAGTTGAATCAGGTGTGTTTGATTAGGGAGACATCCAAAATATATAGTGCGGCAGGGCCTCCAGGAACAGGGTTGGAAGCCAATGCATTAGATGATAGTTTTTTGTGAATATTTTGAAATGAAAAATCAAAAAGATAAACAAATACATTTTTAACAGCCTCCTTTGCTCATTTACCAAGGGTGCCAATATTAGTAGAGGGCACTGTATATGTTTATTAGGGGTCCAAGCCTTGAAGAGGTTGTAGCACCTATTGCGTCCATTAGTTTTCTCTATTATTATAACTATTCTGGCTGGTAGCCTATGGCAGCCTATAGAACCATACTTAGGAAAATTATGAAATTTGGCACACTAATAGGGTTGGTCATGAACAGCTTCCATTCAAAATTTGGGGTATCTAGGAAATGCTCTATAGCACCACCACCATGTGAAATATTCACTTTTGAACCATTTGACCTTGAGACATAATTATTGTTTTTGTCTGATTACTCTCATATTGATAAATAAAATAAGGGTACTTGCAAAGTCTGGAGACAGCACCACCTATGGGTCAAAAAATGTTAACATTTTTGGTTTTTGCCCATAACTTTTGAACCATATATTCTAAAAGCATTACGTTTTCGAGAAGATTTCAATGATACCAATTTTTTCCATATCGGTCATACGGCCTCTCTGCCATTTCGATTTATATTATACTTAGTCTTTTGAATGCATTGTCGGCTTTGAAAGAGAAGTGGTATGCTTAATCAACTGCATGTCCTGAGGATGCCTGAGCAGTTTGGATACAGCACCTCAATAGTAGCAAAAATGTTGCTACATCATATTCTGTCTGTTGCCGTGTTCGAGATAATATTGTGACCACCGCTTAACATCGCCAAAACAGGAAGCCCTGCCCCCAAACTCATGTCATTATTTAAGATAGTAGTTGACACATCAGGGCACTCAATCTTTATTTTTAAATAACTACTTTTTTGTTTTCACTCTTCAGGTAAATCAAACTTTCAGTTATAGTTGACGCTACACTAGACTGTGAGAGAGTATTTCCTCAAAAACCCCAAAATCACCATTTAATACCCGTTGATTTAATCAAGTTTGCCAGAATAACATCAGTCTATCTTGTGCTTGTAATTCTGAAACTGTCGGTGTAAATGAACAGTGGATAGTTTCATTCTGTAAGGTTACAGAGAGATGGATGAGAGAGAGAGGGAGAGGAGGAATGGACAAATAAAAGGGGGTCTGTTTTCAAACAGCGTGGCAGGGGCTACATCACAGGATCCACCTGTAGCCTCTGGCCGATCGCCAACACGATGGATGATGCCCGGCCAGATCAGTAATGGAGAAAGGGGATTGGTTGGGTTTCAGCCAATCAGAAGCTCTGAAACTGGGGTTATAGGAAGGAGAGGAATTGTAAAAGGGCAGGAAAGGTCATTACAGTTTGAGTTTGAAGCTCTAGCAGAGAAAGCAGCTTTACAAGTTTACAAAGTGTCAGATTTCTTGTTGAAAGTGTGTTTGAGTTTAACTGAGAGACCGATACCAACAGAGACCAAAGTGCAGTTTGAGTGAATCTCACGAAACATACATCCAGGTCATATTTCAAACAAAAAAATAAATAATTAAATGTGCATACAGTGCATTCAGTAAGAATTCAGGCCCCTTCATTTTTTTCACATTTTGTTCTGTTGCAGCCTTGTGCTAAAATGCTTTAAACCACAACAATCTACACACCATACCCCATAATGACAAAGCAAACAAAAAGTTTGGGAACCACTGTATAAAAAAACTTGCCTATTTTTGGTTTGAATAGTATCCCATTATTTTTTCACATTACCATAATGAGAAATTATGGAGAAATGTGCTTAACTGTCATGAAAATATCACAATTTAAAAAAATCCTAATCATCCCAAAATAGGCTTTCTTTAAGCAAATACTATTACTTAGTTTTCCCTTTGAATTTTGGGTGAAATACAACCTGGACATGTTGTTGACATGATTAACCTGTTCACTTCCTGAAATTATATAAAGAAACTCAACTCAAGGATTTTAGCATCAATAGTAAAACATTTTACAAAAATATTAAGGCAGTACAATACATTTTAATAAATAAAATGTCAATAAAACTTAAATGTTCTTATTTAATTGAAATGTTCTTGAATCATTTTAAGCTTGTCTGTATTGTATAGCCTATTGCTATAGCCCCCCCCCCACTTTTCCTTACTACCACTGTAATCTTTATGTAGACATGAATATAATGTCGCAATGCAAAAAAAAATCATACTTTTTAATTTTAAACAAATAATTTCCAATATGCCATGGATGTTCATAACAGGTTTCACTTGTTTTCTTTTAAAAATGATATCATGAAAAACTACACAATTGTTATTTTTCTCTACAATGTTTAAACAATTTACAAAAATTACAGAGCAAGTTGTTTTAGACAGTTTTGTTTGTATATAAAAAAAAAAAACATACAGTGAAACAAATCAAAGTGGCTTGTAAACTAAACCTTCATATGTCACCTGCACAATTGCACAACTTGTCCACATATCAGCGCAAGATTGATTGATTGTTGACAGACGTGTGCGATTGTCAAGTCAAGTCAATTCAATTTTATTTGTATAGCGCCTTTCACAACACACATCGTTTCAAAGCAGCTTTACAGAAGTTCAGCATTAACAGACGATAAAAATGTAATGTCTATAAAGTCGATAAATCATCATCATTGTGCAGGGCTCCAAACTGCGACTAAAAATGGTCACATTTGTGACCAAATAAATTTATTTGCGAGTGTAATTTCTGTCAAGGTCGCCATTGGCGACAGTAAAAATTTACTCCCTTTGATTTTAAAATTTGCATTACATTTCCCGAAATACATTACAAAAGTTTATATCAAAAGAAATAGCGGGGAAAACGGAGTTCATTGCAGGAACTAACCATTTCAAAAAAGAGACTGTGAGAAAACACGGTGACAGTAACAAGCATAAAAAATGCACGTGATCATTGTGATTGTCACGTGATTGTCTCTGTAGTACAGCGAACAGCAACTCATACTGTCTGTCACAGTAAAACTCTTCACTGCATCAAAACTTACGTTCTCTGGCTCAAAGCAATTAGAGGTCTGCTTTTACGTTAAGAGTTCTGCTGAACATAATGGCAAGTTTTTGGCCTTATTATGCGCAACTTCACTGTGTCTGATTGGCCGAGGCGTTGGGAACCATGTGCAGTACATATGATCACTCGACCACCAAAGTTAGAGTCTTTGCCAAAACTATACTTTAACATAGTTGCAATTTCAAACCTGCTCTCATAGACTCGCATTACTCTCCCTAACCTACAATTTTGCTGAAAGATTGATTATGTCTCATTTGAAAAATATCATGGCAGTTTCCTGGTGAAACAAACACTAGACAACAACAATAACTTCATATTCACTTTCACAAGAATCCAGAGTAAAACGGCAGATTATCAGTTATTAAACACTTTATTTTGCTCTGTTCCTCACATAATGCTATCTTATGACATCTAAAAACTTTGATTACAGCGCATGACGCATTTTAACTTTTTATTACATAAACAACTATATTTAAAAGCTTGTTCGAGTGTGATTAAATTGCGCAGTTGCTCAACTGATAGCGTGATGCACTTGTGATGTAAATGACCGGGGTACAAGTCCTGAAGAGCACACGAGTCGACAGATGAGTCGAAAGTGTCATAAAACCGTCACAAAATCACGTGGTTGCGGTTTTTTTTCACATTTGCTTTTTCAAACACTGTCGTTTGTGTTTAGGTTTAGGATATGGAGGTCGGTTTATTGGTTTAAATCTTGATTGAGTATTAAACTTAAAAACCTCATCTGTTTGGGAGGAAATTTAACTAGCTTTTAGTGCCACATTCATATAATTTAATGAGATCAGGCTGGCAATTTCATGTTGGAAATCAGTGACGTTGACCCTTCAGACTAATTTGTTAACAGTAGTTCGCCAACACGGGATTGCCACACTGCTATCTGTGCTGATTGTGATGTATGAAATTATGCAGAATTATTTTAAACATGGTAGAGAATCTAGTACAACATTACTGGTAGCTGAAAGCATTATCAAAAAAGCCAAAATAAACATGGCATCCCTTGGTCCCCCATCCACTTTCAATGTGTGGAAAAGAGCAGGGTGAACAATCTGCTAAACAGCTCCTTAAAGTCATACAGGTTTGGTATAGGAATGTCCCAATACTGATACTGGTAGCAGAATCGGGTCTGATACTGTGCTCAAGTACTTGTACTCATGCTCGTAAAAATGCTCCGATATCAAAAAACAATACCATCTGACATACGAATGTCCTTCCGTAAACAGTCAGCATACAAATGAAAATCACTTAATGTCCTTGTGTTATTATTAAACCACAAAGGCTGCGGTTTAATGAGATAAGTATGAAGACGGTGTGTGCTGCACACTTCAAAGTGAATGTGTGGAGCCGGTGTTGTGCTAACGAGGGCTGCTTTTAGAGCTCCTCGTCTCATACACGGAAAACACCGTCATGAGCATTGCATGCTCTGTTTGTACCAGATGACAGCAAACAGAACTGTTACAAACACTACAGATTTATTTCATTAAATAGCAGCCTTCTACAGTTTAATAATCACAGTAGGTCATGTAGCGACCTGCTTTCCGGAGGTGAGAATCTACAGTCAAAAAAACACAGATACGGAAAGGGCTTCACCGCAATACAAAAGCTTTTGTTCCATTTAAATGGAACAAATGAAGACAGAAATATCACTACAGTATAGGCACGTAATATTCACTGTAATACTACCACTACTAATTCTAATAATTGTATTTAAGCAATATCTCACATCTGTGATGCTCTATTATACAAATCGGTAATCGTTCTCATTCTCAAAAAAATTGCATAGTAACAACCCTAGTTTGGAACAACCTGAAAGTGAGTAAATGTTACTGAATGTACATTTTTGGAATTATCCCCAGGTAAAACGGGGATATTAAAAGTGCTATATGCAAGATTGACAACAAGTGTTTGAAATGGGTACTGCAGTCCAAATTCAAAATATTGGAGAGTTGTCTGCCCCGCCCCAGACTCCAAGCTCATGCGGGTTGCCAGAATGTTGACATGCAATTTAGCCAACTCAGCATCCGTTTAAAGGATTTCTGGGCTTAAAGTTGTCTCCATCTTCCAAACGCATCTCCAATATTTATCCTTGTTTTATTACATCTCTGGACATGGTGGTTTTTAGACGGATGGCGAGGCTTTTTAGGTCAGGTGAAATCTGTTATCTCTGATCCAGTGTTGTTTGCCTGCAAAACTGTTCAAATCTGGCAACCAGGCGGTGTCGAAATACTATTGGTGAGTGTGCAGTGGACAGGATCACACAAGCCAAAACATAAACAGAAATTCCGGCCTGGATTGGAAATGTCAAAGTAGAATATACTGTCCGTAGCATTGTTATCGGAGAAGCCAGTATTTCAACTTAGCATGTTTCCTAATTCTCTAATGACATATTATGCTCATTTTATGATTTAGTACAGTAAAAATATTACATATTGCACAATTTTTGGACACCATTTGCATATAATGCAACAAGGGGTGCTGAAGTCTACTGGTTCAGTAACAGACTTTCTTATCTCTGTGTAGAAATAAAATAATGGCACTGCCAATTTTTTGGGTCCAAATTCATAGGTGAAAATTGGCATATTGACACCCCTCTGAATAATAACGGAGTACTCTGTATATTTTGATCCATGACATTGAACATTTTGGCTTTGATCATCATTTATGATTATATTTTACCATTTATGTAAATACACATGCAACATTTTGATCAAGGGACCTTTGGTCAAGTTGACACGGAATGACCCAAAAACTACACTAAAAATGGCTTCTTGTTTTTAGTGTATTTTATAATTTCACACTCTGTTCTCTTTCACACTTTAAGAGACCCGATTTCACATGATGTGTAGATACTGCATTTTGCTGTACCTGATTTTGGACATCTGTGTAATCTCAAGGCCCGTGCAGGTGGTGTGACCGTCAGTCATGTGCACACGCAGCATTCTGGGTGCCGCCTGCGACTCCTCGTGATCTTTAGGAGCAGCAACATTACGAATCTTCTGCACCTGAAGAACGCACGGACCCTCAAACTGTGACAGAGAGAGAAACAAGATGACAGCGAGAAACCAAACATTTAGGACCAGAAAATGAAGAAACTTTAAGATAAATGTCCATTTATTTCCTGAAATTTTAATGATATGAGGGTCATGTAAATGTCATTGCCTTTTTGGCCAAGCAAAAGATAAATCTTCCAAAAAAAAAAACAAAAAAAAAAAAAACCTCTCTTTACTTTTATAGTAGTGCCACCTTGTGGGCAGCATTAGACAGTGCATGAATTGCATGTATGGACCCTTTTCACAGAAAATGATTAGTCACCTCATTTAGCAGCTTTTTAATCAACTTCATTATTTAAAATAAACTCAACAGTATATTTGTGTCTGCTGTGATGAGGTGTTGATGTTTCTAATACAGTTGCTGAGGGAGGGACCATAAATTTGGCCTCTTTCTCTCCATTTTTTCCTCTTTTGGAAAGTCGTGGAAAAGTAATAGTGGGTTTTCCATTTGCTGTTATAGACAATGGGAATGCAAAAATAATATTTGCTGTGGTCTTCCACTCCCCACAATAGTTACCTTCAGCGTTCCCAACCCAGAAATTTGAAAAGGGTCCATTTAAATACTATACACTTCAATGCATGTACTGATTCATTTGCAGACTTAATCTACGTGCCAAATCATCTCTCTCTGTACTGTACAGTTTTATGACAAAGCACATGATTTACCTTGTCTATTCGGCCACTGTTGATGTCCGCAGGGAGGACACTCTTTCCAATGGGTCTCAGATCGCTCTTTGAAACACATTAAGAATTATTATTTGAATTCTGTTTATCAGCAACTTCTATGATGTACTCTGAAAATAATGTTTATTTTTGCAATGTTGCAGAAATTACACACATTAGCTTTAACTTCCATGACTTTCCCAGGCCAGGAAATGACAATTTGTTAAATTCCCAGATTTTTACAGGTTTTCCATGGTTGTAAGGACCCTGGTGAGTTTGATTAATATTATGACAATCATGTCACATTAAACGCTTACATTTAGTGCAACTTGGATGATGTGAGTGAGTGATGTCTTCTCCTTCTCTGAAGAACTTTTACACTCCTCGATTCCTTCATCTGTGAGGTACCTGTAAAGAGAGGGAAAGTGTGTGATTTACACCACTGTACAACACCAGAATGAAATAAACTTATCAATAAATCTACTAATGCTTAAGAAAAGCAAAGACACAATGTATTATGTTAAACAACATGGAAAAATTATACCTTGTCAAAATAACCTAGTACAAATACTTTTAAAAGTATTAAGTTTTTTCCAAGTTTGCTGGGGTCAGATATTACGAGGGGCTTGGAGGGAATAAAACTGCCCCCAAATTACAAAAATGCCCCTGAAGTTCAAAATGTGGAGACAAAACACTGTTTTATCTGATATACAGTTGAAGTCAGACGTTTACACACACCTTAGCCAAATACTTGCATTTAATCGTAGAAAACACTCTCTTTATTTGAAGAATGTGAAATGTCAGAATAACAGTCGAGAGAATTATTTATTTCAGCTTTTATTTCTTTCATCACATTCCCAGTGGGTCAGAAGTTTACATACACCTTGTTAATATTTGGTGGGATTGCCTTTAAATAGTTTAACTTGAGTCATTTTTTTTCTTTGGCTTGCAAGCCTCACCCTTTTTCCTCAAAACATAACAATGGTCAGTATGGACAATCAGTAAAATATTTGTTTCATCAGACCAAAGGACATTTCTCCAAAAAGTAAGATCTTTGTCCCCATGTGCACTTGCAATCTGTAGTCTGTCTTTTTTATTGCGGTTTTGGAGCAGTGGCTTCTTCATTGCTGAGCAAACTTTCAGGTTATGTCGATATAAGGCTGGTTTTACTGTGGATATAGATACTTGTTTACATGTTCTCCCCTGGCATCTTCACAAGGTCCTTAGCTGTTGTTCTGGGATTAATTTGAAATGTTTGCACCAAACTACGTTCATCTCTAAGAGACAGAATTTGTCTCCATTCTGAGCGGTATGATGGCTGAGTGGCCCCATGGTGTTTGTACAGATGAATGTGGTACCTTCAGGCGTTTAGAAATTGCTCCCAAGGATGAACCAGACTTGTGGATGTCTGTAAAGAGGCACGGAGTTTGAAGGTAGGCTTTAAAATACATCCACATGTACACCTCCACCTATCAGAAGCTAATTGTCTAAAGGCTTGACAATTTTCTGAGATTTTCCAAGCTGCTTAAAGGCACAGTTAACTTAGTGTATATAAACTTCTGACCCACTGGAATTGTGTCAATTAAAAATGAAACAATCTGTCTTTAAAAAATTGTTGGAAAAATAACTTGTCATGCACAAAGATGTCTTAAACGACTTGCCAAAACTATAGTTTGCTAACATGAACTGTGCGGAGTGGTTAAAAAATTTGTTTTAATAACTTCAAACTAAGTATGTAAACATCTGACTTCAACTATAGTTCTTAAAATTCTACTCTAAGAGTAGCAATATACATTTTCACATACAATTTGATTTGAATAAAAGAATACACAATACATTTATTTATATGCTAATGGAAAATGCCTTCATAAACATAAAAAAAATTCAGGGGGCAATTATTGCCACTTTATGGAAAAGTTCATTTCAGACACTGATATGAAACTTCGCTTGACTTATTTTAAAAGCTTTAAGAGAAACGTTCAACAACGTATGTATTTACATACCCTAAATTACACATTTATCATATCATAAGTAACATTTGCCTCAGTAACTGAACAGGAGTTTGTAAAGTTGATCAATAGCCAACGAACAAATACAAATAAGAAACTTCTGAAGTGACTTTTTGGTTTTACGCAAAATGATCATTCATGACTAGCAACTGATAAAAGCGAACCTCTTTTTTTATTTTCAATGAGTGAATGAATGTAAACATGAGTTAGCATGGTTAGCGGCTAATAGCATTAGCCGTTCGCACACATGACAGACTCACCAGCCCTCTTCAGTGAGCGCTGAACTCAAATCACACATCTTCACATGAACTGATGATAACTTCTCATATAAATAACTTCTGCTGTTTGTGTCCCATCGTGTTTAATTCAGCGTTTAATTCAGTATCGTTAGACGCTGCTTCTGCTGTTGGACAAAGACAGATGATGTGAGGCGCAAACTTTACACGTCACAGTGCTGACGTTCACGCATAAATACTTTATATTTGAGTTTATATATATATAACTAAAATTATATATATAAATCTATATATATAGATTTATATATATATATATATATATATAAATCTATATATATATATATATATATATATAGATTTATATATATATATATATATATATATATATAAATCTATATATATATATATATATATATATATATATATATATATATATATAAATATATATATATATATATATACACAATTTTATATATATATATATAAATATATATATATATATATATATATATATATATATATATATATACACAATTTTATATATATATATATATATATATATATATATATATATATATATATATATATATATATATATATATATATACACAATTATAAATATATATATATATATATATATGTATATACACACACACATACATACACAAACACACACACATTGTCCTTTTGTGTATTCTATATATACTTTAATTTCTATTCTGTTTATATTTTTTGCATTATTCTTATTATCTCTGTCTACTAACTGTTAATAACTGTTATAGTATTTTATATAATGAAAGCAAAGAATGTAGGCCTAAATATTATCATAAATGTATGGTTAATCTCTTTATGTTGATAGCTACATTTTGTATTCATAAAATAAACTTAACACTTATCCCCAAGGTCTGAAATCTTTTTCAATCTTCCAGACATTTAAACGAAAATACAACAATGATTTGTTTCTGAATACCCCATAAAACACTTGTATAAGTGAATTCTACAAATGCTTCTTATATCCTGTACTGTATTATCTGAATTTAGTACAATTGACTCATTAAAAAAACATGCTTTTATTTGTTGCGAGCCTTTCTCATTTTAAAAGCCTAAAAATCTAGTTATGAAAACAAATCATGTATTATTATATTAATACATGACATTTACAAAAAAAAAAAAAAGTTTAATATGTAAATATATATATAGTCAATTTGTAATCAGTACCAAATTACAATTTAGAAGTAATCTACCCATTACTGAACACAACTAATATTTACATAATTATTTCTCAAACGTTTTCTCAAAACACAGCTGTATCAGGCAGGTGGTTCATAAAATCACAAAAATACAGTAAAGATATAAAATGAATCAAGGCTTTCTGTAACACATTTTAATTTTATTTTATTTTATATTTTATACATGTTACATGATCATTTAGACATGCAGGCTGTTATGTTACAATAGTTACTAATGTTTCCGAAACAAACTTAATATGATAAATATTGCAAAAATAAATAAACCATTTATAATATTAATAAAAAAAGCACAAATGGTTACAACATTTTACTATTGGAAAGCATCTTTATCATAATTCTTCAATCAATCACCAATCAGGCACAATGATCAGAGAACAGGCGTTTGGGGATACTGTTATTTCCAGGCACCGCAAACAAATGAAGGCACAGATCTCAATTCACAAACGAAGGCCATCTTGATGGACTCAAGATGGCGCCCAGTATGGCTGCTGCGTTGCGAGCTCTGACACAACATTGCAGTTTATTGTTTGTTTTGTTTACAGTTTTGTTTTTTTTTTGTCTTGGATGTTGTCTGCCTTATCGTATCTGACAGACGAACGCTTTTGGACATTGGTTCGGCAATTACACACCGAAAACCTTCAAATTCCTCATTGCCGACCCGCTGTTTACAAACACGCCAGCGGAGCCCTTTGTCTGGGCTGGCCGGCTATGGAAACGCAGAAGGAAAAGGGGAAAAAGAGCCGGCGTTCTAATCAGAGTAAGACGTCGCGCAAATCGACCCACGCTACCCAGTATACTACTGGCAAATGTTCAGTCTCTGAACAACAAGCTCTGCGAGCTGAGAGCGCGGATCTCCTTCCAACGAGAGACAAGGGATTGCTGCTTTATCTGCCTTACAGAAACCTGGATGTCTGCAGAGATTCCAGACTTGGCCATCGAACCCACGGGTTTCTCCGTGCACCGAGCGGACAGAGCGAAAGACCTCTCAGGTAAAAGCAGAGGTGGAGGTGTATGTTTTATGATCAACAAATCATGGTGTGATCAGAAGAATGTACATTTTATCGGGTCTTTCTGCTCTCCTGATCTGGAATTTCTCATGCTTCTGTGTCGACCATTCTGGCTACCGAGGGAATTCACAGCGGTCATTATCACAGCTGTGTACATCCCCCCACAAGCCGACACAGACCGGGCACTCAGGGAACTGTATGGGAGTATAAGTCAGCAGGAAACCGCGCACCCTGAGGCTGCATTCATTGTTGCCGGGGACTTCAACAAAGCCAACTTCAAAACAATAGCACCAAAATACCACCAACACATCAGCTTCAACACACGAGGAGACCGGGTTTTGGATCATTGCTATTCTCCTTTCCAGGATGGTTACAAATCCCTCCCCCGCTCACCATTTGGCAAATCCGACCACTCTTCCGTTTTGCTTCTGCCCGCTTACAGGCAGAAACTGAAACGGGAATCACCCGCCCTCAGAATTATCCAGTGCTGGTCGGACCAATCAGACTCTGCGCTACAGGACTGTTTTGATCACGCGGACTGGGAGATGTTCCGGTCCGCCTCTGATGACGACATCGAGGTTTAAGCTGATAGTGTAACGTGTTTCATCAGGAAGTGCGTAGAGGACGTTGTGCCAACCAAAACAATACGGATCTACCCCAACCAGAAACCATGGGTTAAGGGCGATGTTCGCACGGCACTTACTGCGCGGACATCCGCTTTTAATTCCGGGAATGCGGAGGAGCATAAACAAGCCAGTTATGCCCTCCGTAACTCCATCAGTACAGCCAAACGCCAGTACAGGCACAAAATTGAAGGACAGTTTAACACCACTGACTCTAGAAGTATGTGGAAGGGAATTAACACCATCACGGACTACAAAGGGAATAAAAACTCTGCTGTGAACACCGCTGCCTCTCTCTCTCTCTCTCTCTCTCTCTCTCTCTCTCTCTCTCTCTCTCTCTCTCTCTCTCTCACTGTGCAGCTGGATCCTGGATTTCCTGTCAGGCAGACGTCAGGTGGTTAGAATGGGCAGAAACATCTCCTCATCACTGACCCTCAACACTGGTTCTCAGCCCACTCCTGTATTCCCTTTACACACATGACTGTGTGGCGACACATAGCTCCAATGCCATCATTAAGTTTGCTGACGATACGACGGTTGTAGGTCTGATCACTGACAATGATGAAACGGCCTACAGAGAGGAGGTGCACACTCTGACGCACTGGTGTCAGGAGCACAACCTCTCCCTCAACGTTAGTAAAACCAAGGAGCTTGTGGTGGACTTCAGGAGGAAAGACAGAGAACACAGCCCCATCACCATTAATGAAGCACCGGTGGAGAGAGTCAGCAGCTTCAAGTTCCTCGGTGTCCACATTACTGAGGAACTCACATGGTCCGTCCACATTGAGGCCGTTGTGAAGAAGGTTCACCAGCTCCTGAGACGGCTGAGGAAGTTTGGAATGAACCAACACATCCTCACACGGTTCTACACCAGTACTGTAGAGAGCATCCTGACTGGCTGCATCACCGCCTGGTACGGCAATAGCACCGCCCACAACCGCAAAGACCTGCAAAGGGTGGTGCGAACGGCCAGAAACATCATCGGAGGTGAGCTTCCCTCCCTCCAGGATATATATAACAGACGGTGTGTGAATAAAGCTCGGAGGATTATCAAAGACTCCAGCCACCCGAGTCATGGGCTGCTCTCACTGCTTCCATCAGGCAGGCGGTATCGCAGCATCAGGACCCGCACCACCCGACTACATGACAGCTTCTTCCCACAAGCAATAAGACTTTTGAACACATGATCCCTCACGATCAACAATCAGCACTGCACTTTATTAATCATCATCTTATATCACACACTGGACTGTCAAATGTATTCTTCACAATATAACTACTGCATATATATTTTTATATACTCTTATTTTTTATTTTTATTGTATGTGTATTCTATATTGTGTGTATTGTTTACTGTACATTGTATAATAGTATTGTGTTGTGTAAGTACTGTATAAGTACATTTGTTATGTAACTTGTGTTGTGTAAATATGTTGTTTATTGTAAAGTGGTTTATGTCTCGTCACTGTCATGACTGCAATGTTGCTCGGAACTGCACACAAGAATTTCACCTGCTGTTGCACTCGTGTACACAGTAGTGTGACAATAAAGTGATTTGATTTGATTTTGATCATGGTCTGGAAATCAAACAAACAGTTAAATGTCAGGTAAAATGTCTAAGATACTCAACAGCTTTGAAGTGCATAGTGATGAAAAAACATTTTATTCATAAAATCAAAGGAGTTGAATGCATGCTTTATTTGTATTCATTTAAATTACTTACAGCACCTTTAACTGTAGGTTTAATAACCCAATAATATTTCACTGGTATTTCCTGCATACAGTTTACTTTGCATTAGCAGCTCAAGCCATAAAGCTGTAACATAAATTCTCACCTCTGCATTAGTCTCGAAATTATATTCTGTCAGGTTCACATTCACTTCATTCTTGCAGATCGTCTGGGCAGCTTGTATCTCTAATATGTAATCTCTAATTGTATCTTAACTTGTGCAGGAGGGTACAGATAAGGGTAGATCACAACATTCAGAGAAACAAAGACACTATTGTCAAATAGATTAGTGAGGGATGTTTCATGTCATATCATTTGCATAACACTTTCCTCTGTTGTGTATGAAAAGATATCCACTAGGCATAGGGGTAGTTGCTCATGCGATTATGGAAGTCCATGGCATAGTTTGCCACATTAAGGACATCTGGGTTGTGGTTTTGAGTCAGGATGTCCTCTGTCACATCATAAGATGTGAAAACTGTTGCGAAGATGGCCATAATGCAAAACGTATTTGCACTGTGAGAATCTGTGGGAACAAAAGCAAAGTCAGGGTCAGATTCATGTAGCAGGATGAGAGTGGAAACAGTTTTTTTTTTTTAATGTAGCCTCAGCAAGAATATGCCAGAATGCAAATAAACATCAAAAATGACTATTCTTTTCATAATGTAAAATGCATGATATTTTGTACTCCCCCAATGTATGGAGTACTATTAGGTCCAAAAATATATTAATTCGTCTTCCGGTAGCGCGCAAACACTGATGGCAGCGTGAGAGAAACGCTCTCCCGACAAATACTTTTTAAACAGCCTCCAACTATTTAAATATCTACTAAACTTCGATGTAGAACAACACAATGGAAAGTGGGGCTGGAATGGAAACCAGGTCAAGGCAAAAGAAAATCCCAGTTCACCAAGATAAGACAATGCGGAGAAGGCACGTGTGAAACGGATCCCGCCGCTAGTTGCCATGTCACTTTTGAGGGGGAAATTAGCTTGGTGAGAAAATTTGAAGAGCTAATAGAATTCATTAAGGAAAACAATAAAAAACTGGTGGACATTAAGGAAGACTTCAACAACACAAACAAGAGGATGGAGGAAGCCGAGGGCCGAAGAAAGAATACAATAGATAGAGGAGGTGTTATCTGAACTGCTAAAACTCCAGGCCCAGCTCGAGGCTAAGCTAACAGATCAAGAGGGCAGGGACAACATTCGAATATTTGGAGTACCGGAGAGCAGCAACAACTGTTCATCAGTTATCAATTTTATTGAAGAATTGCTAAAGGATTTGAATGGATTTAAATATGTATTTTCATCATAAAATGTGTCCTGTAGGAGGAGGGGAGTGGCTATTCTAACATCAAAGAAGCTTAGGTATGACCACCAGACCGAAATAAAAGAAAAAAGGGGGTGCTACATTCTAATCAAAGGACAAATTGAAGGGGATCCAGTTCATCAATGTTTATGCACCCCTGGGCAGTTTATGTAAGTTTTATCAGAACATTTACAATGTAATCTTAGAGACACAGTGAACACTAATTTGCATTGGAGATTTAAATATAACTTTACTATAAAATGTACAGAGAGACCCTTACCTCCTATAGTAAGAACACTTTAAGTTATATTAAGAGATTTAGGATTGATAGACCTCTGAAGAGATTTTTTCCCAAAAGACGAGATTATACACACTACTCCCACCCACATTCAAAATACTCAAGAATAGACTATTTATTCACATTTGGAGAAGACAGACATAAGATGGCCAGGTGTAGCAAAGGAAAAATGGACCTCTCTGATCATGCACCAGTATATGTATCAGTGAGTTTGGATAAAACTCATAAGAATACAATGTGGAGATTGAACTCTAGCATCTGGCTTGCAAAGCCATCTTGAGGGGGAAAATAATTGTAGAAACTGCATTGGCTAAGAAACAGGAGAATTTATATAAATTACAACGCTAAAAGAGTTGGAAATGGAACATAAAAAAACACAAGCTTTAAGAACAGGCCTAGTTCAAGAGTTTGAAAAAGTAAGAAGAAATCACTGAGATACATATTGTGGAAATAGAGAGGAATCTCACATTTCTAAAACAATGCTATTACAAAATGGGAAGTCCATGAAACTCCTGGCTAGTAAGCTCCATAAACAACAAGCTGATAACACAGTTTATACAACCAGAGACCTTGAATGCATAGGGATTCCCGCGCTGCATAGCTTGACAGAATTTCATGAACAATGAAAAATCTTTCATAAGAATCTTTACATGGAAATTACATCTAGACCCAAAGCAGATATCAAATTCTTCAGGTTCTCTAAAATTGCATAAATTAACAGAAGAACAAAATGAAAGAATAATAATGGATAAAACTCCACAAGAACTGCTGACAGAGATAGCTAGACTAAAGTCAAATAAATCACCAGGCACTGATGACTTTACAGCAGAAGGGTGCAGGAAACTCAAGGAGCAATTTATCCCTATTCTTCTTCCTTCCTGTAACTCTGAACTCCATGGAAATGAAATTCTAGTTTCCTGGAACAAGGCCATCATCTCCTCTATTCCAAAGGAAGGAAAAGCTAGAATTTGCTTCCTATAGACCTATTTCAGTACTGAATGTTGACTATAAGATACATACAGCAATATTGACTAAGAGAACAGAAAGAATACTAACATAATTAATGAATAATGATCAGACAGGGTTCATTCTACAACGACAAACACAGGACAATGTCAGAAGCACATCACACATACTGAAACATATTCAACAGAGTAACATACCAGCAAAGATAGTGAGTCTGGATTCAGAAAAAGCTTTTGATTTGGTCAGGTGGTCATACCTTTGCGAAGTCATTGAACAATTTGGATTTAATAAAAGCACTCTTAAAGCCATCCAGTCATTATATTCAAGACCACAAGCAAGACTTAAAGTGAATGGTAGTCTGTCAAATGTTTGTCATTTGGAAAGGGGTATGGGACAGGGTTGCCTCTTTCTCCCCTTCTTTTTGCACTTTATATAGAAACCCTGAGTTAATGGATATGCCCAAATCATGAGCATATTAGGGGAATAAAGATATGAACATAAAATAGCATTATTTGCAGACAACGTTTTGATATATCTTAGAGACCATGCAATATCATTCACAAACCTTATGTCAGCACTAGATACATTTGGTACTTTATTAGGATACAGACTAAATGTGCAAAAAACACAGGTCATTTGTTACATTATACACCCTCAGTATAAGATTAATTATGATACAGAGGTAATAAAATATTTGGGTATACCTACCAAAATATAATAGAAATTTGTTAGAAGTAAATTACAGACCTCTTAATGGTAAAATACGAGCTGACATTCAGAGGTGGGGTGTAATCCCTTTTTTGAATTTAGGGGAAAGAGTGGACATTATTAAAATAAATATGCTTCCTAGGCTTCCTAGTATATATTTCAGTCACTCCCAGAAAAGTCTTTGGAAGAACAATTTAGAGACTGGGACAAATGGATTACATGGTTCATTTGGCAAGGTAAAAAACCCAGAGTTCGTTATGGAACACTCCAGATATCCAAATAAAGGGGAGGCTTGGCCCGTCTATCCCTTAAAGACTATTATATATATGCCTAGTTTAGACTCATAGTTTGCTGGTGTAATCCAGGTTACAAAGCTAGGTGGAAGCAGATTGAATGTTCACTCTTTTTGGAAATACTGGTTCAAGCAGTAATTGCTGATGGAAAATGATTAAGAACTTGTATAAGTAAAGGATATCCAAGGAATAGTGCAACCTTAGAAATATGAGATACAGTAATCAAAATATGTACACTGAATGACGCTTTAAAAATATTGGTGGTGTGCATATGATACAGATTTCACTCCAAATACATTGGACGAAACCTATGAGAGATGGACCAAGATATGAGTTACATCATACTATTAGGAATCACAACATTCTGTTAACCTTCCAGGAATTTAAGGACTATTTTGGGCTGGATAATCAAGATTTCTATAGACATTTTCAAATACGACACCAATTCAACTCAACAGTAAATAAGGAGGGGATTTTGACTTTTATTAGACTTCTGAATTATACTTATGTGTCCTTTTGAATCTTGAAGTGGTGGTCAACCTAAACCGCCATTGTATGACATCACTGAGCACAACATTTATTCACAATTTCTCACTTTGTGTTCAGAAAAAGAAAGAAAGTCATATGGGGTTATAACAACACAGGGGTGAGTAAAGAATGATTGAATTTACATTTTTGGGTGAACCATCCATATTATTTTCATAATTGACCAATAAATATTTAATTTATTATCAAATGAAAGAACGATCAACTTATGATCACTTTAAATATGAACTGATTTAATATTAATACATTTTTTCATGTGTTCAATAATTAACAAACAAATAGATGAAATGAAAAAACGATTAATTTATCAATTAACTTTTTATATTGACTTAATAGTAATTCACTTTTTCATATTATTGCTTCAATTATTGACAAACAAATAGACAAGTATATATTTCATTTATTGTAAATTAAAAAGAACTATCAGTTTATTAATTCACTTTTAATAATAATTGACTTAATATTACTTCACTTTTTCAAATTAATTATATGCTCAATATCTGACAAATAGAAGATAAAATATTTAAAATTGTATAAAATGAGAACAATCCATTTTATTCACTTTTTAAAATAACTATTTTACCTAATAATAAATCAAAATGTTGTATTACAATCATTTAAATATATGTCAATATATCATACATACATAATTATTAATCTTAGTTTAATTTTTTTTATTTGATTTCAATACAAATCCATTTGCCGGTCGAGTATAACAAATTTTAAACATTGATAATTGATTCTTTTGAATTATTTTTAGGAGTCTCTCTCTAAAGATCCAGATCAAAAGTTGTACCTTGTTCTGTAGATGGCTTTCTTTTGAGATCTGACAGTTTAAAGTACCTTGTCTATAATTTCTCGGCCTGCATCCGTTTCCAATTTGAGCTGTCACCCTGCAGGATCTTGCTGATACAGAGACACCTGAATGAAGCTCGCTGACTCATCTTCACGATATCTAGTGTGCATCTGCATGATTCAGAACATTTACAGACGAAGACAAGTTTTTATTTTCACAGCCTAACAAGCAAGCATCCTCACCCAGGTCACATGACCAGACTGCACACTTCAGGACCAGACACTGTGGAGTCCACAATATCTCCTGATGAAAAAGTCTGAAAAAACATTCTGCATATCAGTTCAAATGACAGAACATTATAATACAAAAGGGGTCTAAGCTGGTTTAGCTGGTGTCCTGGTCAGATCAAGCTGGCGTTTAGTTGGTTGAGCTCGTCTTGTTGACAAAGAAACTGCCAAATGCCCAAAACCATCAAACTAGACCAGCCAGACCTGTGGAAACCAGTGTTGGCCAGTCAGCAAACCACCTCAAAAACCACCTTAGGCTGTTTTAAGATGTTTAAATTCTAGAGACTGTTGTGTGTGAAAATCCCAGAAATACTCAAACCAGCCCGTCTGACACCAACAATCATACAGATACGGGTCAGGAGCTTCAGTTTAATATTCACATCAACCATCAGAATGGGGAAAAAAAAATTATCTCAGTGATCAGATTGGCTGGTTTGAGTATTTCTGTGATTTTCACACACAAACAGTCTCTAGAATTTACTGTGAATGGTGCCAAAACCAAAAATCATCCAGTGAGCGGCAGATCTGTGGACAGAAATGTCTTGTTGATGAGAGGTCAACAGAGAATGGTCAGACTGGTTGGAACAGATAAAGTCTACAGTAACTCAGATAACTGCTCTGTATAATTGTGATGAGAAGAATATAAACTCCGAGTGCTGTTCTGCGATGTGGGTTGGCGCTCTTTTGGTGGCACGAGGGGGACCTACACAACATTAGGCAGGTGGTTTTAATGTTGTGGCTGATCGTGTATATACACAGGTATATATTTTTTCTTTGTCATAAAATTTTGGATAGGGTAATTATTTCCATTTTCAACACAACATCAGAAATCACATATTGAAATGTTGTTCCACCTCTGGAAGTCAAATGAAAAATTATATATAGCAATTTTATTTTCTATACATTTTCGGTGATGTTTGCCATTTCTGCAACATTGTACCACAATTTGGGATATATGGTTATGGTTTATAACCCTAAATTTGGTGATTTCAGTATATTCTACCAATAAACAGGATCTAAACATACAAATTAAATAAGATTTATCCAATTAAAATAAGTTTGTGAAACAGTAGTATGGCACAA
>JAVLUX010000051.1:3958450-4093450 GCA_032164185.1 Moxostoma hubbsi
GAAAAAATTTGTATTTTGTACTATATTAATCCTTAAACTGTTTAGTCGGAGCAAAGCAGAGATGACAGCAGAATAGATGAGCAGAAAAGGTATGTGACAGGGATTCGTTCTGGACAGATATCCGTTGATGTTTTTCACAATGCGCAGCCGTGACAAAATAATAATTTGTGCATTTGACTGCTATCATTACCATGTTTAGGTGCATGTAATAACTTCCATAGCAACACAGTCAAACAGTTCTATAATGCTGAAATATTTTCCAGGACAAATAAAAAAATTTTCAGGACATTATGACAAATTACGTGCTCAGTGATGTCATATAATTGCAGTTTATTGTGACCAGCTCAAGATTCAAAAGGATACAAAAGTATACCGATGTTCTTTGGAGGTTTCGCTTAATGAACGTGAAGTGGCAGAACTAGATAGAAAGGTGGAGGGAGTGGGAATGTCTGTCACCTCGTCTATATTCTGAACCTGTGTGTGTGTGTGTGTGTGTGTGTGTGTGTGTGTGTGTGTGACAGAACTCTGCCTAAAGAGACCTCTGTGGAAACAGTCAGTAGATGTACCATTCTCGGCCTAAATCAAGTAGTTTTTAACCAGCAAGTGAGATTCTGGCTTCAATACAATTTTATCAGAATGATTTTGGACCGGTGCCATAGCAGACTGGATTACCAGGCGCAACGGCAAATATAGAAACCAAGCGATCGACAAAATGTCCCATCACTCGTCGCAGCTGCTCAGGACAAAAACTCTGATTAACATACATAGATACATAGGACATAGAAATGCATAAATTCCTCGACTACAAACTCTTCAGACATGTTTAGCAAGTTCTGTTCTCTGGTGTGTGTGCAGCTGTGTTGTGTTTTCTGTTGTTAATATTGCTGGTGGTCCTGTTGAAGCGAAACAAAGAGTTTTCACTTGAACACCCCCCTCTCACGCATGCAGTAACTACTGCTCTCGTGCAAGGAGCTCTAAAGCTTCACTTAATACATTAGATTTCGGTTTGTTTCTCACTAAACCTTATCGTATTCCTTCAGAACAAGACATGAGTCTCATAAAATTATTTATTAGACTTCTGAATTGTACTTTTGTGTCCTTTTGAAGCTAAAAGAGGTGAACTGCTATTTTAAGAGATCACGGAGCACAACATTATTTCACAGTTTCTTCCTTTGTGTTCAGAAAAAGATCATATGTGGTTACAACAAGACATTAAGGTGAGTAAACAATGACTGCGTTTTAATTTTTAGGTGAAATAAATCTTTAAGAACTAAGGTTTTTTTGTTGAGCATTCAGTAAATGAACCCAATTTCTTCACCATTTTAATTCTTGCCCTTTCATTTATTATATAGTGGAGAGGACATGACAGGGAGATGGAACTTGTAAGGCCCACATGAGCATCCCAGCTCAACGTGTCTGCTAATTGCTAGGTCACAGCTCTGACAAACAAGACCATTTTAAAGTTGTTTTATACTTTTAAATGTAACTTAAATGTCTTTTTTTTAAACCCAAACCTCCTCCACTCAAAAACAAAACAAAAATGCTTAATGCCCTCACTTTGTACTGCCACTAGGGGGCATCATGCACACATTAACTCTTAATGACTTGGTTTCATAACCAAACCTTTGTCATCCAACTATTCCAACTTTTAAAGTCATGTCCGCAACATCATTATTTTACCATGTCTTAGAAGTTTTATTCGTATACAAGATCCCCCATGGTGAAAAACCCATCTTAAACCAGACCAAGATGGTTTGCTGGTCTTAGCTGTTCTCCAAGCATGGTCAAAATGGTCTGGTTTGCTGGTTTTAAGAGGGGGTTTGGGAACTTGAAACAAACTTGAACAGCTGAAGAGACCAGCTAGACTATCTTAAACCAGTTAAGACCAGAAAAATCAATCTCAGCAGGACCAACAGCCTTCGCAAATATACTTATACATAAATTTTACAACAAAAAGCAGAAACTGGATGAATCCATCACCTCACAGCCGCAGAAGTCCTGCAGGAAGAAGGCAAAGCTCTGGATGACGGCGAGATGCTTTGGGCAGTCTTTACTGGAGTAACAGATGAAGATCTTGGGTCTCGGCCAGGGCTTCTCAGCGTTCAGAGCGGTGGTTTGAGAGGAAGACTCTGAACTCTCTTCATCCAGGTGGGAGTAGATATTCTCTGCAGAGGAATTCCAGATCACAGATGTGAATCTAACCGAGATCAACTGAGATTTGTAGCGGGTAGAAAAAAAGTGTAGAGCATTTATTGTTACCATATGATGAAAACAACTTTTAATGGATTGTAGGAACTAAAGGTAAAACCTTATTTGTTCATGTTAATGCAATATTTCTTTCCCCTGAGAAACACCTAACTGAACTGTATAATTGTGTCATCAATTCTGCAGTGCACACACATGTACCTAATGAGTTTTGCTTTCCTGAGATACATTACATACTAACAGGCATTCAAGAGTGTATTTTGTCTAGAACAACCAGAATAGCATGAGCACAAACGCTCGAATTCCATCATCCATTAATCCTCGCCAACTCTGCAAGATTACCGAGATCAGTTTACAGATACTGGACAAAAGCGAGTTTAGGAGGAAATCTGAACCGCGTCAATGACGGCGAGATGAGGAATGGACGCACACCTTGCTGTTTCTTGCGGCACATGACGGTGAAGAGAGTTGCAAAGGCAGACATGATGACCAAAGGGACAGTGATGGCCATTGCGCGGATCGGTCCGGCCCACGGCGAATGCACTGGAACAAACACAACAGACATTTCAAGCATTAAATATCAGCATTACAGAATTTACAAATAGTGTATAAATACAGAAGGTGAATCTGTTCTACATAGTCAGTCTGTCTAAAAACATAGTAACCTCTGTGATGAAATCTTGATGTCCATTGCACGTTCATATATGAGAGAAGTTCGGTCACAGTGGAGCATGTTCACGCGTGAACTTGAGTTGTTTTTTACGCGACTCCATGTGTATGTCTCGCAACGGCCGTCAAGATTTAAATATTCTGTCTCTGAGCAAATCCTATCGTATGCCTCCATAAAATACCTTTATGTTACTTTTGTTAGCCGCAATTAAACCATTTTGCAAGGGACAGCTGTATTCAGAAATGTATATATCTATAATTCTATATACATCTATAACTTCAGAAAGGGTTTATATAATAAAGCGATATAGAGCGCAATAGTTCCCGCCAATTTGTTCAGTCTTCTGGACTCTGTACGCCATGAACCAAACCAACAAGCTCCGAGGTGAATCACAACATCACAGACTTTGCTTTGAGGCAAAAAAGTGTTTGAACATCAGACGAAATGACAAGACTGTGTACTTACTGTCCTCCATAAGGGAATGAACTACAATCCCATGAAGCATTGCAAATGATGTCATTGAATAAAAAATGATGGTAATATATGAAACTATTGATTTTAGGTTGTTGATTAGAAGTATAGAAACAATATCCATTAAGGTTATTGCAAAATATATCAATCTGTAGAAATGTACAAGTAGTTTAAAGGTGAAGAGACGCCGACTCGATTACGTTGACTCGCGGGTTCTCTGATTGAAGGACCTTTCTCTGCTGGACTATGGGTAATACAGTTGTTTACCATGAATTCCGATATTAAATATGATTTTTAAACAGTGAAGTTGAAATAATACCGACGGAAGGCTTTAATGGAAGCATACACCATCGATGAACAACCTCGGAGCTCACGATAGGTGTGTCTTTAAAAGTTTAGCGTTTATTATTGAAAATCAATTACTCTGAGTTAAATTAACGGGGGGGGGTTGCGATCTATTGTACAATATTCATGTAGCAAGATATTACTGGTGGCCGTGTGGCTGTAAAGAAGCTAAAATCCATTCTAAGTGGAAAATCATTCACTCTGAGGGTTTTGTGTCAATTACCTTGGCTCACATAGTACTGCATCTGTTTTCTGGTTGTATTATTATCATCACGAAGCTGCAGAGGTAAGAAAGGATTTTGTTTAGTTACACTTCAATTAAGTATTAAAATAAATACAAAAAAATCACTGTAACATTTAATAGCTCTTACCTCTATTGCATAAGTTCCTGGAATTACATCTTGTAAAACACATGTTGTTTTGGGGCCATTTTGCTCCTAAAAAGGGAATTTTTTTTTACAAAGGAAGCATTGTTTATGTAACAGTATAATAAAGTGCTCTTTGCAATGACAATATAATGTATTAAATCATATGTACAAAACTTTGCATGCAACAGTCTTGCAATGTCATTTAATAAAGGTGTGTAAAGTGTTTTAAATTCAATTCCAGGTTGGGCATTTTTGAAGAAATAAAATAAAATAAAATTCAAAACAAGGGTCCAAACTTGCACTTGATTTGTTTACAAGGGCTATCAGTTTACATAATACACTTTCAAATGTAATCAGTTAAATAAAGTGTAATAAAGGGATAGTTCCTCTCATTATTCACTTACCCTGATGCCATCCCAGATGTGTATGACTCACTTTCTTTAGCAGAACACAAATGAAGATTTTTAGAAGAAGATAGAGCTCTATCAGGTCCTTATAATAGAAGTACACGGGTGCCAGCACTTTGACGGTACAAAAGTCACAATTAGGCAGCAAGTTCACGTGAGATTCAGAAGCAGCGCTTATTTTATAACAGAAGAACAAACGAGAGCAAGAGTTCGGCCATTTCAAACTGCATCAGAGCCCTGGATGGAAGCGCTGATTCAAAGTTAAAAAAGTTTTAATTATCGATTGTTCCTTACATAAACCTGTCGATTCACTTCAGAAGACATTCACTGATCAACTGGAGTCGCACGGATTACTTTATTGCTGCCTAAATGTGACTTTTGTACCGTCAAAGTGCTGGCACCCATGTACTTCTATTATAAGGACCTGATAGAGCTCTATCTTCTTCTAAAAATCTTCATTTGTGTTCTGCTAAAGAAAGTGAGTCATACACATCTGGGATGGCATTAGGGTAAGTGAATAATGAGAGGATTTCATTTTTGGGTGAACTTCCTTTAATAAAGAGGCATTATTTATAATTAGTAACTGATTGTGAGAAACTGAACTTATTACACCAATCTGAATGAGATACAGACAGTGTCTGAACTCTGGAATCCCCCATTGGTGGCTTTGCACACATCAGATTTCTTTCTATTATTCCTACATAATGCCGCCCGACCCGGCTAAAGAAACGAAGGCTTTGCTCCTCCTCTGAAAAGAGCGAGGACAATGCGTTTCCACTCTATTATATATCAGAAATCAGGAATAGGTGAAAAATAAAAGGAACCAGGTCATGTTCTGCGTCAAATTATGAAACACTTCAAAATAGTCCAAAAAGCCTATAAATTAATCCCAAAACTGTAATTTTGGAGAGCACAAAGCACTTCCAGAAGAGCCTAAAGGGAGAGTTCAGCCAAAAATAACAGTTCTTTCATCATTTACTCGCCCTCATGACATTCCAAACCCATATGATCCTATTTTGCTGGTGCAGCGTAAAAGGAGAAATTTAGCAGAATGTTCATGCTGCTTTTTTTTTTTTCATACAATGCCATATTTGAATATAGCCAAATGTAAATTGGATTTGAGAGCTATGGCGGAGGGGAAGATTTTCAGCATTTAATGACTTTGTATTTTATTTGGTTTCTCACACAAAGGTCTCATACAGCTTCAGAAAACAACCTATAGACGACTTATATGATGTTTTTTCTGCATCATAACCTCTAGTCACCATTCACATTCATTGTATGAAAAAAGCAGTGTGAACATAGAGCCTCAATCATGAAACACGAGCAGAACTCATTTTGGTGTAAATCGCTCGTAAAGACGCTCTGGCGTAAATGATCAGTTTCATGAAAGTTTTTGTAGTTTCAAAACGTTAGTTGGCACGAACAAAATTTACACCTGCTCCAGACTGTAACACCGTGTCCTTACCAGATGCGACACAATGCCAAGACACGCGATAAAAAGTATTTTTTCCATGTTAATCAAAGTTTTTGTCCTAACCAGGCGCGACACACAATGAGCAACAGGGCTTTCTGTTTTTGGAATGGTTTCTATTTCTGTGACGTAGCGTCAGGCTACACAATTGGGTCTAGAATTTACCTCACCGACTTTAATATCATCTCAGAATGAGCCAGTGTCTCCCCTCTGATGCTGAAACTCTGTTTGTGACAAAGTTGTTCCGAAGCCGGTTCAGGCCTCGCTCCATTCAGCCAGTGCTCTCTCTCTCTCTCTCTCACACACACACACACACACACACACACACACACACAGTTTCAGAATGGCAGAGGGGAGACACTGGCTCATTCTGACTTTCTCTCCGCTTCCCTGCCACATAGAGATCAGCAAAATAACAACAAGAATACCGCGTGAACATAAATAATCGTAAAAGACGGAATAATGTGCGATTCACAAAGTAACTTGTCCCTGTGTATGATTGTGAGTTTATCCCCTTGGAGCTTGCCGTAGAAAACATTACGGCACTTATGTGAGAAAATGAGTTGCATTCAATAAATATACTGTTCCGCCTGTGATTGCTCAGTTTTCAACATTTATTGTGAATTATGCTCATTTTAGTGTATGAACATGGCGGTGTCGCGTCGTGCCTGGTGTGGACAGACAGATTGCTGGAATCTTATTGCGTTGCGTCTGGTTAGGACACGTGTAAGACATCCGAACCTGTTGTGTTCTTTTAGGCAAACTCTCATGACAACAGTTTGATAGAAATGAACTTAAGTAAATAAATATTAATATTAATAAAAACAATAGCTTACTACTTATTTAGAAATGTTTCTTTACTGCGTGAATGTATTTTTTTCAAAGTATAATTGCTTCCCAGCTCTGTTTATTGTTTTTTTTCATAAGTGAAAAAATGTTTGCCCTCTAACATGACTATTTAGACAATTTTTTTATTTGATATGAGCTCTATAATTTAGGTTTCATAATTTAGTGTAGGCATCATTAAATCACGTTCAGTTGATAACATATGGTCAATGCTAATGCTGTTAAATCCATAAAAAGACACTTTGCAGGCAGGTGCGTACACAATACAATGGGGAAAATAGAAAAAGCCTGCACATTGTTGAATAGCTTGGAAATCTGTAATATTTTACAACATTTCGGCCAAAGATCATCTTCAGGCATTTTATTAATTTCTCTGAAGATTCTTCCAGTTGCAAGTATATCACTGTTACCATCATGATTTACCCGAGAAGTTTCACAAATGACGCCGACACTGCGAACTGAACCTGAACATCCTCCTCCCATTTTTATTGACCGTTAAACTGTTTGATTCTCATATGACAGCATGCAATGCTGTTGTGTTTACTAAATCAACAGTTTACTATGTGAATGCACTTCATTCATAAAAACTATTTGATTACTGTTCTGCATAATGTTAACAGTCTGGTGCCTTCCTTATATGGTGGTTTCATGGGCGTGAATTATGATAATTGTGAATGAATACACACATTCACTCCCTCTTTACGAATGTTTGGAATTCATTAACGTACACACATTTTACAAACAAAGTTGTGGAGTACGAAGCGTTTATGAATCCAGAGGAAAGTTTTCGTGAAGGTCCATTTTACGTACAGATTACTCTGAATTTACTCATATATTAACAAATGTTTCATGAATGAGGCCCAATCTGCTCAGAAGAAAGAAAGTCAAACACGTTTGGATGTTGTTTGGATGTTTTTTGGGTGAACTACTCCTTTAAGAAAGTTAGACCTGAACCAAAAAACAAAGAAAGAAAGAAAGAAAGAAAGAAAGCTCTCTGCGGACTCCAAACACAGTTTCTAAGTGACAAAGTGTTGCTGGGAAAGCACTCTGGGTATTAGGTTTACATTTCCATCACAACCAAAGCGTAGAAAGATGTAGAACATATCTCTCCTGTGACATTTACACTGAAGGTCTGCTGGCCAATTCAACCGACAGGACTATGTTTCATTCCAGCTGTCTGTGAAGAGCATTACCCGCTACTGTGAGCGTTAATCCAGAACAATTTATTTCCAAATCTAGTGTAACACCACATAAGACTGCAGGAGGAAATGCGTCAGAGCTGACACAATATTCTGCATTATTATTATGCAAATTATGAAAAACTCCTTTTTCACAGGTTCACCCAAAATAATTATTATTCTGTCATTATTTACTCACCCTCATGTTGTTCCATACCAGTATGCTGTAATTTTTCTGTGGAACACAAAAGACATCGTCACTATGAGCTGCTCTATAGAAAAGACCAGCGTAAAGATTCTATTTCTAAGGAAATGTTTCCTTTTGTGTTTTGGGAACAACATGACGGTGAGTAAATCATGACAGAATTTTCATCTCTCTAAAAACACTGTACATACTAGTATCTCAAAAAGCACCTGAATACAAATGTGTATGAATTTGTGCCATATTTTCACCAGGGAAAAATGTTTGACTCAATATGCAAAGTGCGAAGGGAAGGACACTCACGGGTTTACAGCGCTTGAGTCTGAAGGGCCCTTCCTGTCTCAGCTTGTAGTACAGATAGTAGATGCTGAATCCAAACGATGAGGGGGCGTGGTCAAACACAACATGCAAATTAGAGCCGAGTTGAGACACATTGAGCATCTTTGGCTTCCAAACTGTCAGAGAAATGAGAGAATCCAAGTTAGCTTTCATCTCTGGATCAGAAAGTATGATTTTAGAGTTTGTACCACATGCCATATGTCTCAACTAACAACAACAACAACAACCCAATTGGACATATTATTTTCTCTCCAAAAGACTCACATGGTTTGCAGATGATGTTATCTGGGCCAAGAAGGACTTCACAACCTGCAAGACCACAACGATTGAAACAGGGCAAAGAATTTACTTGCTACATTTTTCCATGCCAGGAAAGCCTTTTTAAACAATCATAACTGATGGTACATATAAAAGTGATATTTTTCATTCTGAATGTACGCCAGAAACATACTCTAAGTGCGCAAAGGCAGATGTGAATCCTTGGAACCGCGCATTTTTTGCATTTCTGTGTTGGTAGCAAACATTAGTGGGGGTGATAAAGCTACTTTAAAATGTCTGTGTCATTTAATTAGATGTGCTTTTATTCAGGTAGCTGGCTATAAACATGTCAACAATTTAACAAACTTCACAAAACTGACCATAAAAGACCACCGTTTATGCAAACGCCTGCTATAGCTCCCCATGTGGCCACACTGCGAATGCAGCATGCGTTTATGAAATCTAATTTGCATATCTAGATGTGGCTGCATTCATGTACTTGCATGGAGTGTGTTTTGTATAGTATGTTTCCTGCCTAATACTCACTGTTAGTGTGTAGGAAAGATGGTGGAAAAAAACTATCGTTCAAGAACGTGGGAAACGGCACGATTCTGACCATGTAGTCCGTCTCAAAGGCGAGTCCCATGAAAGGTTGAGAGCTCATCTTCTGTTGGGGAAAATGAATTGAAAGAATCATTATTCTATTGAATAACATGACAGATCTAGGCAATTTTTAATGGGATTAAACTTTCAAATAAACTCTATTCCTACAGATCCTGTTTTATTGAAAACAAACCCATACACTTACAACAGTTTTGTAGGAGAAATTAAGCTGTCGTGGATCTTTCAGAATCATGTGTTGGCATTGTTTTCCCTCAGGGTTCTTATCCTCCAAATACACCCGGAATCCTTTGACGTGTTCAATACCTTTTGTGGATTAAACAGGTTATGTGAATTAAAAGGGATTAGATGGTATAAAAGCATGAATGTATATTGCTTGAAAGACCATAATTGTGGTTTTTGAGTTCAGTTGATTCATGTTTGCATTGTGTCAAGAATACTCAACTGGTTCTTGATTTTATATTGGACATCAAGACCAAAACAACACTACAAAAGTTAACCAAAGCATTGTCATTTATTAATATATATATATATATATATATATATATATATATATATATATATTTTATATATATATAGATTTTTTTTCCCTTTTTCTCCCAATTTGGCATGCCCAATTCCCAATGTGCTTTTAAGTCCTCATGGTCACACAGTGACTCGCCTCAACCCAGGTGGCGGAGGACAAATCCCAGCTGCCTCCGCATCTGAGACTGTCAACTCGTGCTTGTTGAGCGCATGTGGAGGCTTCACACCATCCACCGCAGCATCCACGCACAACTCACCACAAGCCCCACCAAGATCAAATCACGTTATAGCAACCACAAGGAGATTACCCCATGTGACTCTACCCTCCCTAGCGACTGGGCCAACTGGGCCAATTTGGTTGCTTAGGACACATGGCTGGTGTCACTCAGCACTCCCTGGGATTCGAACTAGCGACTCCATGGGTGGTAGCCAGCATCTTTAACACTGAGCTACCCAGACCCCCGTCATTTATTAATATTAACATGAATGACTTAGGCCCAAAATGCAAATGAAAAATTATTAAAATGACATCAACTTGATGGGAAAATTTACAATTTGGGTTTCTAAATGTCTCAATATCAATTTCAATGGTTTTATGATCTTGACAGCCACACAAAAATTGTGGTTGCCACGAACCACGTTTATTCTCACTTAAATGCAATTTTATAATACATATTATTTTGTATGATCAAATTTTAATTTGTAATATTATTAATAATATAATATATAATAGTAATCAATATATTAATAATTATTTACATTTATTATTTAATAAAAATAAATATGATTTAATTTAAGATGAAATGTGTGATTTCTGCACCACTAGTGGCTCCAAATAGCATTGAAAAAATACAGTTTTCGAACAGGTTTCCTTAACTATCCCCTTCTGCCATAGGATACAAAAAGATCTCACCCAAAACTCTTACCATTGGTTTGTTCAACCACCTAACCACCATTATAGGTATGAGTAATAGTGATGTGTGCTTTAATAAACAGCACCAATAAATATTCTGGCCGTTTTAGAGTACCTCTACATTGTAAACCCTTTTTTTTTTATTTAAAAAGTACAAGGAAAATTCTATGATATAATGAGAAATGAAGAAAGACTGTGTAGTTGTAGTTATCCGGCACAAATCTGAGGTGTAATTGTGGAATAAATCCAGCACAGATGTGAGGGATGTTCAGAGAACTTCCTGTAACCCTGCTTAACTCCTGCTGTAAACTTCAGGACTGGAAACGACACAAACTTTCAAAGGATGAGGTCAAAGCCCTGAACCATTTGTCTTCGTTTTTTAATCTTCCTTTCCTTTTTTTATGAGCACCCCTAAAAGGAGGGAAGAAGCTTTTACTTCAGCAAGAGTATAAGTGTGTGCGTGCCAGCGAAGCTCTCCCATGCCCTTCAAGGCGTGCCAGCCTACCTCCCTTTTAATTAGATTTCTGTCTTATCAGTTGCAGAGGGAAGAGGGCTGAAGAAAAGGCTCCCGCACACATTCCATGATGGAGCAGGGCCTGAGAGGACCCGATCTGAGTGCCGGGGTGTAACACCACACCTACACCAGCATACAAATAGCATCGAGAGAGCCGCCTCATCACACAACCTACAAAGACACAACTGAAGGTGGAAAAAAAAGCAGTGGAACTGGTTGGTGCGCTCCTCTTTATTACGTTCTTAATTTGCTCAAAGGGTCTTTTAAATGGTAGCTTTAATATAAAGGAATAGTTTGTCTGAATTTCCACTGTTATTTGCTCACCCTCACTTGCTCCAAACACTTATGACTTACTTTCTTTCGTAGACTGAAAGATTTGATATTTTGCAGCATGTTAAGCTGCTCTTTTCAATACAACAAAAGTATACGCCATAAAAAGTAATTCATATAGTAATACAAGACTTCCAAGGGCAAGATTTTCAGTGAATAACTTATGATAACTTACAATAACTTGGAGGAACAGAACAAAATTTTATGTTTGAATGCATCTATGCATAAATTAAAAATCCTCGTGAGACATTAAATTACACTTAAGTGCTCAAGCTGATACCCCAAATAGGGCCACAGACCAGGAACTCAGTTTGGACGGTGCGGCGGAAGAGATTCAGCGTCAAATGTCCAGCATGTCGGCAATGCTAGCGAAGGTCGTTGCTGACTTGGAGGAGCTTGCTGTAATACAATTATCTGGAGTCATTGGAGAGGGAATTAGCTGCTAACCCACTAGCGACCAAGATAGACTTGGAGTGCGTTTGGAAAAGGTTGGAAGACTTAGAGAATCGTAGACAACAAAACAACATCCAAATTGTTGGAACTCCTGAGAATGAAGAAGGCAGAGATATGGTGAAATTCCAAGACGAGCTCTTCCAGAGTCTGCTTGACATAACAGGCCAGAGATCCGGAGATCCGCTGATCAATTCTGAGATCATCCGATAAAGTGTTACATGAGTCAAGGTGTAAAGGTAGGATTTCTTGGAAGAACCACAGCATTTTCTTGTTCCCAGACTTTGCGAATCCGACAAGTAGAAATGTGATCAATTCAAGGAATGCAAGAAACTCTTACATCAAAGGAAGTTCACTTTTGCACTGATGTTCGCGGCCAAATTGAGAATAGATACTAAGGATGGCCACAAAATATTTACATGCCCAGAGCAAGTGATGTCCTTCATACAGTCAATGGAATGAGTAAGTTATTGTGTATTCCTGTCTATTTAGCCGAGTGGACCTGATTCACTGAACATTCACTTGACTGTGCAAGGAATTGAGCACCTTCTTTGTTTCTTTTTAGGCTGGTTCTGCTTAGCGGCTGGAGTTTGTTTTGTGGAGGAACACACCTTCTGAACAGTTATGTAGATGAATCAACACGTCTTTGTATTTATCCTGCCTACTGGCTGGAGTTTGTTTAACAGATTATTTTCTGTTGTGTAATTGTCTCACAAAATCAGTACAGAAGTACCAGACTTGAGCAATCAGATGGTGAGTTGTTGTGGGGGCTCTCGTAGGCCTACATGGACTGTTTGAGTTTAGAGTGTTGGATGCCGGTTGACACTAACGTGTGCAGGGTTAATGCGCACGTATTTTGGGGGTCGGGGTTTGACTGTTGCACTAATGTTGGAAGGTAATCTTTATAATTGTATTTTTGACACACAATCTTATTTCTTTTTATATGTTTTATAATGTTTTCTTATATGTCAAATGTTAATGAGTGGATTGTCTCTCTCTCCATGTGGAATGTGAATGGGTTGGGGGAGCCCATAAAAGGTTATTTCTTTTCTTAAACGTAAGAAATATGATATTGTGTTTCTTCAAGAAATGCGTCTTTCCCCGCAGGAAGCTGAAAAATTTGGGAAGATATGGGGTGGAAACATTTTCTTTAATGCTGGCTCAAGTAAGAGCAGGGAAATCATTCCAACAAATGTTAAAGGCTGAAATCAATGTTTATTTGGAGACCAACTAGTCCTCAGTATCCTCTGTGGGCATGGCTTGGGAGGCACTTTAAGCGGTTCTTAGGGGTCGGATCATACAATATGCTTTATTCATAAACAAAATCCATCTGATGTCATCTGATGCCTCAAGAATGGACTCAATTGAAATACAGATAAAATACTATTTTGTTGTGGAAGGTGGGGTTTTGGCTATACAGGGCAAGACAGACATACTTTGAGTCGGGGGACAAAGCAGGAAAGCGTCTGGCTCGATATACAGTGCGCCCGGAAAGTATTCACAGCGCTTCAATTTTTCCTCATTTTGTTGTTACAGCCTTATTCCAAAATAGATTAAATTCATTATTTTCCTCAGAATTCTACAAGCAATACCCCATAATGACAACGTGAAAGAAGTTTGTTTGAAATCTTAGCAAATTTATTAAAAATAAAAAATTAAACAAATCACATGTACATAAGTATTCACAGCCTTTGCTCAATACTTTGTTGAAGCACCTTTGGCACCAATTACAGCCTCAAGTATATTTGTGTATGATGCTACAAGCTTGGCACATCTATTTTTGGGCAGTTTCTCCCATTCTTCTTTGCAGAACCTCTCAAGCTCTATCAGGTTGGATAGGGAGCGTCGGTGCACAGCCATTTTCAGATCAGGTTCTCTACAGATCAGGTTCAAGTCTGGCCCACTCTAGGACATTCACAGAGTTGTCCCGTAACCACTCCTTTGTTATCTTTGCTGTGTGCTTAGGGTCATTGTCCTGTTGGAAGATGAACCTTCACCCAAGTCTGAGGTCCAGAGCGCTCTGGAGCAGGTTTTCATCAAGGAAGTCTCTGTACATTGCTGCATTCATCTTTGCCTCGATCCTGACTATTGTCCCAGTTCCTGCCGATGAAAAACATCCCCACAGCATGATGCTGCCACCACCATGCTTCACTGTAGGGATGGTATTGGCCAGGTGAGGAGCGGTGCCTGCTTTCCTCCAGACATGACGCTTGCCATTCAGGCCAAAGAGATCAATCTTTGTTTCATCAGACCAGAGAATTTTGTTTCTTATGGTCTGAGAGTCCTTCAGGTGCCTTTTGGAAAACTCTCTTGATATTTATAGTTCCACATCTTCATCTACTTATGAAGATATCAGAAATTTTGTGGAACCATTAGAACTCCCTAAACTGACAACTGAGCAAAAAAATTATCTTGACTCTGAGATAACCTTGGAGGAGCTTGACAAGGTAATTAAAGCCTTGACTACAGGCAAGGCTCTGGGGCCAGATGGCTTTGCAGCTGAATTTTTTAGATCATGTGCTACAGAACTTGCTCCAATTTTGTTAGAAGTTTATAAGGAATCATTAATGAATGGAAAGCTTCCGCCAGCCATGACACAAGCCCGGATCAGTATGATACTTAAAGGACAAAGAGTTACTGTCCAATTTCCCTGATCCAAATAGACATTAAAATATTGTGAAAAATTCTGGCTAACCGATTAAGTAAGGTTTTGACATCTCCTATACATATAAATCAGGTGGGGTTTATTCGGGGCCTCAGTTCTTCTGATAACATTAGGCATTTCATCAATATTGTGTGGACAGAGTCACTGCCATCTCACTTGATGCCAAAAAGGCAGTTGATATGGTAGAATGGGATTATTTTTTTAAGATTTGGAAATATACGGGTTCGGGAATACTTTTAATGGATGTTAAGATGTTGAGTTACTTTATAGACACCCTGTAGCGGTGGTACAAACAAATGGATTAATTTCAGATTATTATACTCTGGATGGTGGTACCCGGTAGGGTTGCCCTCTTTCCCCATTATTGTTCTGTCTTTTATATCTGGCACCTTCCAGTGGGCCAAAAGGGGCATTAAGTATTTGGGCAGTTTATTCCCAGCAAATTTGTCAGATTTACCCAGAGATCATTTTGAACCCCTAATAAAAAGGATTTTGAGTGATGTGGGCAGGTGGGCTTCATTACATTTATCTATGATTGGGAAGGTTAATGTTATTAAAATTAATTGTATTACAAAAAATGTAAAATAATAATACAAATTTAAATGTCAATTTAAATTTAAACATTTCAATTATAAGCCTGATTTGCCAATTCACTCAGTTAACCTTCTGTTTTAGTCTGGCATAATAGCATTGGGAGATTACAAGAGGGTGATATAACATTTACTGAAACCAGTCACAGTCACACACAGGATGAGCTAATGCGGCACAGCAGATGGCAGTCTAAAGTTACAATGTTTTTTTTTTTACTTCTTTATGAATGAACAATGTGATGTTGATGAGTTTGCAGGTTAGTGTATAAAACTGGTGTAACTGCACAAACTGCACGATTAGAAATGGCAATACATATTATGCAATTTCTCTGTATGTACAGTTGAAGTCAGAAGTTTACATATTCTTTAGCCAAATACATTTATACACATTTTTTCACAATTCCTGACATTTAATCGTAGAAAACATTCCCTGTCTTAGGTCAGTTAGGATCACTAATTTATTGTATTATAATAGTAGAGATAATTGTTTCTTTCTGCATTTCTTTCTTTCATCACATTCCCAGTGGGTCAGAAGTTTACATACACTTTGTTAGTATTTGGTAGCATTGCCTTTAATTTGTTTAACTTGGGTCAAACTTTTTGGGTGGCCTTCCAGAAGCTTCTCACAATAAGTTGCTGGAATTTTGGCCCATTCCTCCAGACAGAACTGGTGTCACTGAGTCAGGATTGTCCTTAAACCATTTTGCCACAACTTTGGAGGTATGCTTGGGGTAATTGTACATTTGGAAGACCCATTTGCGACAGAGTTTTAAATTCCTGGCTGAGATTTTTCTTCAATATATCCACAAAATTTTCCTTCCTCGTGATGTCATCTATTTTGTGAAGTGCACCAGTCCCTCCTGCAGCAAAGCAACCCCACAACATGATGCTGCCACCCCCATTCTTCTCGTATGGGGTGGTGATCTTCAGCTTGCAAGTCTCACCCTTTTTCCTCCAAACGTAATGATGGTCGTTATGATCAAACGGTCCAATATTTTTTTCATTAGACCAGAAGATATTTCTCCAAAAAGTAAGATCTTTGTCCCCATGTGCACTTGCAAACTGTAGCATTGTATGGCGGCTTTGGAGCAGTGGCCTCTTTGCAGTCTTTTTTGCTCATTCTTTGTTTTTGTTATATGGAAAAAAGCCGCATTGACATTCTGCTAAAATTGTTTTGTGTTTCACAAAAGGCAGAAAGTCATATGTGTTTGGAACAACATGAGGATGAGTAAAAATTATTTTTGTTTCTGAGTGAACTAGTCTTTTAAGCTCAGCACATTAGGGAAAGGCCCCACACCCAACGCTTTTCATCCGCGAGTTTCTTTAATATACACCTGAGCTGTGTCAAGTCCTGCCCCAGTCAAAAGGATTAACCTCAAGCGAACAACAGGCCACATTGTCCCATTCGTCAGACAAGAGCTCGCATTACCACATTCAATAGCGCCCTGGCAGACGGAAGCAAAGGACACCCCCGGCTTTCAATCCAGCCACACACACACACCTTCCTCCCTGGACAGAAATAACAGTGCCGCTATGTTCCGATTTCTTTCCCCTCACTTGGATGGATCTGTGGGGCTGTCAGGCCGAAGAATAATGTGGGTGGGAGGGGGAAAACCTGTGGCTTTGATCAGGAAAGAGCAGGAGCTCTCTTTGAAGACTAGGTCTTTCTGTGCGCTCCTCTCCGGTTCCATTCGCTCCGGGCTGAAGATATGCAAAGATAAATCACCCTCATGTGCAACCGCCCGTGAAACACACATGCACTTTAAAATCTGTCCTCTTTGTTATGGGTTTGTGGACTAATGGAAAGCCCAGACATGCAGTCTGAAATCTGTTTCCAGGACTGTTTGGGGACACAAACTTTACTTTAACCACACCTTAGATTTAAATATGGGAACTGAATCCAGCGTTGTGGATTAACTTACAAAAATGTAACCTTAATATTTCTCAGTCGCATAGCTGTAGCAAACGGGGACTTTCAGGGACTCTATTCCCATTGTTTTTTTATGATGATTCTCACTAATAAATAATAATCTGAAAAAAAAGAATAAATCTGAAAAACTGATTTTGTTTCCCAATCATCTCAACTGTATCTGAGAAAATCTGTGATTTAATACGACCAACCAATCAAAAGTTATAGCATTACAAAAAATTATTCAAAAAACATGTACAAAAATGTCTCCATATGCCCAAAAGCCTCTCCAAACAAATAAAATATAATAATTGTACAAACTAACTAATTACACATGAAAACACAACAATGACTAAAAGAAAGCATAGCATGGAGATGAGATTTATTAACGAGATTTCACAGAATGAGTTTCATTCTGTGTCATTTGAGTCATCATTGTGTCTGTGTCATGTATTGGCACCATCTCCTGGTGGCCATGTGTAATATTGTGCTTCGTGTGGATTATCTAATGATCTATGCATCCGATTACCTTGTGTGTGGGCTTGATTAAAAGATAATCACCTCCTCTAAATAATGGCACGTGATATTTTTTGTTTAGTTTTCGTGAAGTTATAAGCAAAAACGCGGCATATAACAACACCAACATAATTGTCAAAGAAATATACTACGCTGTTTCTCACTATATTTTTGTATGCAAGTTAAACAAATAGGCTGGTTGTATCCAACAACATATGATACATGACTATTTGATGAGTTTGATGTTTTTACTAATTGCAATAATATGTACAGTGCAATTTTATTGTTTTATAAATGCTAAAAATGGAACACTTCTGATTTGTCTGCAAATTTTTGGTCATAATGTCTGCATGCATTGGAAAGTAGGTCTTCTAAGCTTGCAAAAGATACCTATTTTGCATTGGTCAAGACTATAGCTAATAATATTTTGATGATTTGTTCTCTCGCGGGCTCGCCAGCAGGCCCCATCCGAGCTTGAAGGGCTAATTAAAAGTAGCTTGTATCCTGGCATGCTATATTTTCAAAGTAGGTCACCAATACTCCTGAGAAGAAACCTACCGAGTGGACTGGCCATCCAGTGTACCACCACGGCCGCCTGGCTGTCACAAGACAAGTGACTGAAGGTGATGTTGTTCACTTCATGGATAGCGTGTTTCCCCATTGGATTCCAGTTGAGAGAGCAGTCTAATTGGGAAAACAGAAATAAAATGCAAACACAAAGAGTGAGTGAGATAGAAAAACAGACAGTCAGCCGAGTGTTTCCCCTGTGAGAACACTGGAAGATTGAAAGAAGTTCAGAGTGAAAATATGCAGTCATGCGAGGAGACACCCTCAACCCCCTCTTTTTTCTTTCTTTCATTCACTTGTTTTTTGCTCAGATAAGCAGGTAAATGAAGAAGAGCAGTCGCTTGTGTCTGCCTCACACCCCTTTGCTCTTTTTTACGCGAGCGCTATTGTGATGCTAACGAGAATGGCTTTTAGCCACCGCCGTTCCCGTTCACAGTCGCACACAATGGGGATTGACTGCTGAGGAAAGATCAGGATTAGCTACAGGACGAGAAATTTGACTTTCCGACACGCTTTAGGGCGGACAATATCTCGGGATGCTTGACAGAAACAACGCTAGGCATTAATGAAAGAATAAATACTAAATTAAGCCAAGCAAAGAGAATCAATTAGGGTGGATCTCACAAAACCTCTCAAGCACATGCTCGGGCAATATTTCACCCAAATTTGAAGGGCAAAATAAGAAAATTACATTTTTCGGAAAGAAAATGAGTCAGACTTTTTTCTTGAAAACTCAAAACATTTTGACCCATCAATACTCATTACTGAAATGTCAAAAATATATTTAAAGTCTAAAGTACTGCTATCAATTTATGGTAAATTACATTTAATTTATACCAATTATATTATATATTTTTTTCAGGGTAATAAGATTTTGAGGAGAAATTAGTTGATGATTGTCATGAACATAATGTCACAATGCAGCATCTTAGTAATCTATGATTAAATTTAAAAAATATATTAAAAATTATTAAAGTAAATGACTTGTTTATAATAATGATGATTGGACAATAAGATTGTCTGAGGTGATTGACAACCCTAATTTTTTATTTTTGTACAATGTATTGTTTACTACCATATTATTGATCATAAGTCAATCATTGGCATACAGTTCACAGCAATCCATTTCACAAGTGAATTTGTCAATCAGTTGAAGATTTATTATGAGGGCTTGTTTAAGGACCCGTCAATTTACACCTGCATCAGACATGCTTGTGTAGCGTCTCATAAAATGTTTAGTTCACTGTGTCGAGTTAAATATAGTTTAATACTCAATCTTTAATCACATCTTGAGATCCCTTAGATCACATTTGCGCTCCTTCAAGTGTTTTGAATGCAAGAACATAACGCATGTTTGTTGTTCTGTCTGCTGAAGTGTTTTCTTCACTGTATAATCTGTGTTGCTCATACAGCTGAAGTTTCACTTACTGCCCTCTGGAGTAAACAGGTGGTACTACAAGCTTGCATTTCACAGGACTCTTCCTTATTATGGTCCGTGGGCATGCGATTAATTGCATTCATTTTTTTAACGCTTTTTTTTTATAAAATTAATTGCACTGAATTAACGTGTTAAATCGACAGCCCTAAAAAATATATTTAAAAAAAAATCTAGTCTAAATACATTAATGTCTTTAAAAAGGTCAAGTTATGTAACCATCAAGTCAAATGTATTAAATACTCTCTTTGCATCTTGAATACATGTAAGTGTATGAAACTGTTCAAAAATATTAAGCTAAAAAACTATTAAGTTAAAAACTATTAAGTCACAAATATCACTATGTTTTCTTATGGTTACTCAATTTGACCAAAGCAAAATATGCCTTTTCATAAAAATGTAAATATATATTTTTTCCTCATTTTTACTTTTTTGTCACAACAACAAAATACCTACCCGCATGTTGGATACACCACCTGACTTAAGATTTTGTTAACAAAAGTTTTTCAAATCTTAATAATATTTAAAAAAAATTATTGTTTCACTGCTTATTTTTTAAGATGTTATATTTGACCAAATTTTTTTAAAGAATTTCCATTTTTTACTTCTCTGGATTGTTACACAACATAAAACAAATATCAAAATGACTATGAACCCAGAAATTGAAAACATGTTCATCAATTATTGGACACGGACATAAGAAAATTTGTCACATCCTTGACCCAATTACAAAAATAAAAAATACAAAAGTGAAACAGAGACTTTTCTGTAAACAGAATTGAGGATTTGGGGAATAATTTAGTAAATGTGCTTCTATGCCATAAAAATAATGTCACAATGCAAAAAAATCATAATGGTCTTGTGCAAAATACAATTTAAAATGGTGATCCGTTCAATTCTTGACAGTTTCTGCGAGACTCAGCATCCTAATTGGGCAGTGCAGTTAGAGAGAGGTTTGACCATGAAATGGCTTACTGTCGTAACGAAACGTGACTCCAAGCTTGCGGCCACTCTCATCAGAACTGTAAGATTGCGTTCCCTGCAAAGAGAGAGAAAATAAAGCACAATATATTTTATTACACGCCCATCACTTCCACTTTATGTGAATATAACATCTGAGCTCCACTGTAATGACGGCAATATGGGCAGCCGAGGGACAAACAGCAACTTGTATAACAAGAATGTGCGCTTGAGCATTCAAAACCACCAGCATTTGATGTGGTGACAGCCACACTGCACAATCCCACAATTATGAGGCTACTGGCATTCAACAACTCTGCGTTCAGTGCCAAACAATGAATAGAACTCTTGAGTTAACAGAAGAGGGCAGACCGAAACAATACTGGCACTCGAGTGGCATTCACTGACCCGGAATCAGCCATTTAAGCATAAACGATCAACTCAGGTGAGATAATGAGTGGTTGCAGCTGATTTGAGTGCAGTGCTTTAAGGTTTTTATCAAAGAAAGTCAAAACAAAAATCCTTGCGTGACAGAACCAGACAGATGCACGTGAGACAAGAGAGCTTTGTAATCAGCGAGCTAGATCGGGGCGGATGTACAAAAACAAAAACGTAGATATATAAAATAGGGATTAAAAAGTAAAGTGCATGTATTCTAAAGAATAATAACATGGTGAAGGTTTTTCACAGATGTGGAATGACACTAAACCAGCTTTTCTTTGCGGTCACTGCACTCTTGTGTGTATCACAGATCTTATCTTTTCCATGTTATCTTGGATAAAGGAAGTTGTTTGACATGGCGGGACAGTAAATAACTCACTCCTCCCAAGAGATGTTCCTACACAAAACCTCAAATAATGAGATATCGAGCTAGGGAAATTCTTTAAAATTTCATTTTTTCTTTACTTTCTAACAAAGCATAGCTAATTCTTTAAAGACCAAGTACAAGTACCAATACTTCGTTACTCACAGATACATTTTTGCGTGTGTGTGTGTGTGGGCATGTTTATGTGGTTTAAATGTGGTTTATGAGGACATTTCTAGTGTCCCCATAATGTAAATAGCTTAAAAAAAACATATTAAACGATGTTTTATTGAAAATGTAAAAATGCAGAAAGAGGGTTGGGTTTAGGGGTTGTGTTGGGTTTAAGGGATGTGTTGGGTTTAGGGGATTGTGTTGGGTTTAGGGGATTGTGTTGGGTTTAGGGGATTGTGTTGGGTTTAAGGGATGTGTTGGGTTTAAGGGATGTGTTGGGTTTAGGGGATTGTGTTGGGTTTAGGGGATGTGTTGGGTTTAGGGGGTTGTGTTGGGTTTAAGGGATGTGTTGGGGTTAGGGGTTGTGTTGGGTTTAGGGGGTTGTGTTGGGTTTAAGGGATGTGTTGGGTTTAAGGGATGTGTTGGGGTTAGGGGTTGTGTTGGGTTTAGGGGATGTGTTGAGGTTAGGGGTTGTGTTGGGTTTAGGGATTGTGTTGGGTTTAGGGATTGTGTTGGGTTTAAGGGATGTGTTGGGGTTAGGGGTTGTGTTGGGTTTAGGGGATGTGTTGGGTTTAGGGGATGTGTTGGGTTTAGGGGGTTGTGTTGGGTTTAAGGGATGTGTTGGGGTTAGGGGTTGTGTTGGGTTTAGGGGGTTGTGTTGGGTTTAGGGGATGTGTTGAGGTTAGGGGTTGTGTTGGGTTTAGGGATTGTGTTGGGTTTAGGGATTGTGTTGGGTTTAGGGGTTGTGTTGGGTTTAGGGGATTGTGTTGGGTTTAGGGGTTGTGTTGGGTTTAGGGGTTGTGTTGGGTTTAAGGGATGTGTTGGGGTTAGGGGTTGTGTTGGGGTTAGGGGGTTGTGTTGGGTTTAGGGGATGTGTGAGGTTTAGGGGTTGTGTGAGGTTTAGGGGTTGTGTTGGGTTTAAGGGTTGTGTGAGGTTTAGGGGATGTGTGAGGTTTAGGGGATGTGTTGGGTTTAGGGGATGTGTTGGGTTTAAGGGTTGTGTGAGGTTTAGGGGTTGTGTGAGGTTTAGGGGTTGTGTGAGGTTTAGGGGTTGTGTTGAGGTTAGGGGATGTGTTGAGGTTAGGGGATGTGTTGAGGTTAGGGGATGTGTTGGGTTTAGGGGATGTGTTGGGTTTAGGGGATGTGTTGGGTTTAGGGGTTGGGGATGTGTTGAGGTTAGGGGATGTGTTGGGTTTAGGGGTTGTGTTGGGTTTAGGGGATGTGTTGAGTTTAGGGGATGTGTTGGGATTAGGGGATGTGTTGGGATTAGGGGATGTGTTGGGTTTAGGGGATGTGTTGAGGTTAGGGGTTGTGTTGAGTTTAGGGGATGTGTTGGGGTTGGGGTTGTGTTGAGGTTAGGGGTTGTGTTGAGGTTAGGGGTTGTGTTGAGGTTAGGGGTTGTGTTGGGTTTAGGGGATGTGTTGGGTTTAGGGGATGTGTTGGGTTTAGGGGATGTGTTGGGTTTAGGGGATGTGTTGGGGTTGGGGCTGTGTTGGGTTTAGGGGTTGTGTTGGGTTTAGGGGATGTGTTGGGTTTAGGGGATGTGTTGGGGTTGGGGTTGTGTTGGGGTTGGGGTTGTGTTGGGGTTGGGGATGTGTTGGGGTTGGGGATGTGTTGGGTTTAGGGGATGTGTTGGGTTTAGGGGATGTGTTGGGTTTAGGGGATGTGTTGGGGTTGGGGATGTGTTGGGGTTGGGGATGTGTTGGGTTTAGGGGATGTGTTGGGTTTAGGGGATAGTTTGTACAGTATAAAAGTAATTATGTCTATGGAAATTCCTCAATGATAGGTAGACCAACATATGTGTGTGTGTGTGTGTGTGTGTGTGTGTGTGTGTGTGTGTGTGTTGCAGTTTTCAAATACAATACTGTAAGACTTAAAATTTGAGAACAGTGTTTTTATTATGTTTAGGAACTCTAACTCAAAAGTAGGGCTGCAACTACTGATTATTTTGATTATCAATTTGTAGTTCGATTATTCGGACGATTATTGCAATGATTAGCTCTTAACCAACTATTCAGCTTGTCCCTCGAGTAAAGAGGTTGTATTAAACATTTGCTTACTAAAAATAATAATAATAAAAAATAAGTATGTATTCATCTTTTAAAAATACCACTTAAATTACTAAATTACAGGGTGAAAATCTTTTTTTAAAATTATAATAAAGATTCTCTGAAAACAAATGTTAATATCTTCAGTAGTATAGCTCCTCCAGTAAATGCACCTTGTTTTAAAGTAGTTTTATATTGGAAAACTAATTAAAAACATATTTTGTTGCAGTGTATAATGGGCTATGACTACCCTCTCTTGCCTTTTTGTTCACTTGATTTCAACCCTTCTCAATAGTCATTATTAAAAAAGCAATTTAAAAGTAATTAAAAACCACCGAAAAATTGTATACAAAAATAACCACTAAAAACAAAACCAAGAGAGTTGCTGACTTGGTTTCAGAAACTGTAACTCAAGACATTATCATCCAAAAAATACAAAACAAAACAAAAAAACAGCAAGTAATTTTTTAGCTCTCACAAATATGGTAAAAATCTAATTTCAAAGTCAAAAAATAATAATTATTGGGCCAAGAAAGGCTGTTTTGGAATAACATTAAAATAGGACTATAGCATGTTACTGGTTTAAAAACTGCTTCTCAAGCATTTCTGTTGCCCATTCAGAAAATGCCAATGATATTTCTTTCCAACATTAGAATAAACTATGCAGTTATGCAGCATGTGAAATCGTAGACTCTTACCCTGCTGCTTTGCATACATTATTCATGAGAAACTGCCATAAAATTGTGGTTTGAGGAAAGATCTGTGATCCTTTTTTTTCTCAGATCCCAGAAAAACTGGATGTCCAACCACAACCTGTTATTTGTGAGTGTCTGACAAAAACTCTTCACATAAATACAAACACTAGAAATAGAGTCATGACCAACTGATTCATCAAGCTCCAATCACAGATGTGCTTACTAAAATTGTGAGAACAAACTCCTACGCCCAAGACGGGGCTAATCTGTCTTAATTACATCCTCTGCACCACTTCCACAGGATGTGTATTGATGAGGGCGTGATCTTCTGACCTCGAGGTTTTGTGGACCTCGTACCTGGTCCAGATGTACAACCAGAGAGAACTATAGAGAGACAGACAGGCCACACGGAGGCCACCACGAATAAACGTCAGCCAGTCTAAAATCCTCTTAAGACCCTGATATACTTCTGGAGAAGTTCACATTTGTTCTTCTTTCAGGGGTCATTTAAATTTCTAAACAGCCGAGCAACAGTATACTGTTTGAGAACTTTCAGAGGTGTTAAAAAGTACATTTAAATATGAGGACGCTCAGTAAACCCTTAACTAATGTGACATTAAAATGTGTTATCAATGACTTAATGCCTCATTCTATGAGTATAATTCACATGAGGTAAACCAAGTTGTTTTAACCACTCTGATGATTTAAAGCAATCTATATGCAGTAGAAAATGTTTCATTTGTCTTGTTTACATTCAAGTTTTCCTAAACGTGGATCACAATAACTCAACCAGAGGTCCCCAGCTCAGAATAAAAATATATATTTTCTTCCAAGTTAAATATTAACATAAGTAATGATTCAAGCCATAATGTTAAATACCATGGATTGATATTTACAGAGTAACCAATTATTTTGTAAAACAGGAGCAAAACTAAAGGCAAATAACTGTAGAAATGCGGCAGTGTCATTATTTTATTTTTACACAGAGATAGGTAGGTCTATTTCTAAAATCAGTTGACTACAGCACCCTTTGTTGCACTATATGCCAATGGATGGACTCCAAAAATGGGGGAAAACCCTTTTTTGTGTTGTTTTACCCAAGGGCATATAACTCTAGAAGTATTAAAGATATCTTGATATCCTTTTACAGTCTGGTTCTGAACAACTTTTCCTTCTAATAGCTTCATATGTAAGTCCAATTATGGTTAAATCCCAGAGATTTGAGTGTCTTATTTTGGCTCCATGCAAAAATTGTTAAACATGTTTAAATGGAAAACCAAATGTGGGTCCCATGGTATGAAGCTAGTTTTTCTTGCCCCATAAAACAAAGGGATGAAGTACAAATAATGTTGAAACTAGAAATGTACATTTATTTATTCACATAAAAACAATAATTTCAAAATCTCAACTTTTAATAGTTCAAAAATACACAGAATAAGTGACATGTGTGCCTCTTAAGTTCAACGTCCATTATAGATTTTTTTGGATTCCAGAAATGTACATGGAAAACATCCATGTAAATGGAATACAACATTAGGGGTCCAATGTGGGCATGGGCTCTTTTAACACCTAGCAACCATCCAGAACACCCTAGCAACTGCATTGCATTTTCCCAGCAACCACCTACACCTTGGCATTCTGACAGCAAATATTCATAGATAAATGTAAAAATATTATTGCACAAGCAGGTCTAGCACAGGTAGTCCGTGAGCACTGGGACTTTTATTGGGAACACTTCTGAAAGTTTCACACCACAGTTATTTGTGTTAATGAACTAAGGGGAATGAAAGCACAAACTAGTTTGGCTTATAGCCCTCAGCCTTGCTTTTAAAATGAGGCATTTTAGGTAGCAAAAAAACATTTACAGCCCTGTAGAAGAAAGGGGCGGCTGGCAAATTCCCCATTTAGCGTCAGAATGAAGTGACAAAGTTAGCCACGCTGGAGCTGCACTAATGGTTCCTGCCATGCTATCCTGTGGTTTTTAACACCACGGGCCCAATGGGGTCCTAAGGTCACCGCAGACAGACAGACAGCTGCTGTGTGACTGTTGCACACACCTGTAGCCAATAAGAAGAGCTGTTTGTGTCCACAGACTCACGCCTCTGAGAACTCCGGCAGCCATTTAGTCCTTTTCTTAAGGCTTTTGGTTTGATGGTCTTAGCAGGTTTCCCAGCCTTGTCAGGCTAGTTTTGGAGGGGTTTGGGGCACTTTTCAGCTGGCCAAACTGGGAGACCATCCAGAACACACTAGCATATATATATATATATTATGTAACAAATGCAGAAGAGATCTCTGAAAAAATCAGATTCTAATCTTTCAAATGATAGCTCATATGCCTGACTTATATATATATATATATATATATATATATATGGGGACTTCAATGTTTTAAGCAGAAACTTTTTCCACAATATATGCAAAATGTCTTTAAAAGTTTATGGCAAAAACATGCTTTGTGTGAATAGTCACTTAAAATAAGATTACATTTATCAGGCTGTTCAGATCAAATGCATTTCTGTGGTAAATAAAGTAGCTAGCTGCAAAATTTGATAAATTATTTTTCATATCTTGCAAGCTTGGTTTGCAATTGCAATTCCCAGATATTAGAGTTTATATTTCTTTAATCATGTGAATTCTCTTTGTGTGAAAGTGTGCTTGAAAGTGGAAAAAAGGAGGTGGGGTTAGCATGCATAATGCCTCCTAACAAGTCTGTCACACTCTCCCCAACACCCTTTTACGACCTTCCTCAGCAAGCACCACCTCCCCCTCTCCTTCCCTTTATACCTGCAGGCCGTTCACCCCGCTGAGAGGAGCAACTTGAAAACCTTCCACAGCAGTTGTGACGTCTCGGCCTTCGCTGAACTAATGGCCCCAGCAGTCATTTGGTATCCTAAAAACTTCAAATGGACAGTTTGGGCTGGGAGTGCTGCGAATGGGGCCCATAAACTCACTGCAACCCATGTGGCAAACAAGAAGAAATGTTGCCCACAAGAAGGTCAGTCCCCGGTCAAATAAGGGTCCCTGCACTTTATTAGCCCTTATTAAGTGATTGTAAAAGAGAGACGACTGTGTACCTTTTGTTTAATGAGCACGTCATTAAATGCCCTGTGAAAATTAAGAGAACACATGATGACCCAAGTCAAAACCAATCTAAGTGAAATCTAAGGATGTTACATTTACACTTACAAATAAGCACTATGGTAATATCATGGGGTTTGGCTATGTAATATGATACTAACCATAGTAGCATAAGTATTGTTGTATCATTGTCATTTCTGATCTCTGCAGGATCGTTCCGCACACACAAAAAACTACTTGGGCAGTACTATGGTATACTGATATTACTTTGCTTCCATTGAAATACACAATATGTTCTTTGGAATATTGCCAAATCACGCAAGATAAAATTATCAAGTTTTATTCATGCCAGCTCGAGTGCATACTGTCATTAAAGCCAAAGAGCATGGGTCACTGATAAATAAGGGTGTTTAAGGTGATGAAAATAAGATATATTCTAAAATCACAGTTGTTAAGTTCATAGAAATGTAATCTTTGTATCTCATATTGGTTTCATTTTTTTTTTTTTTTTTTTTTTACATTTATAGCAAAAAAAAAACAAAATGTTGCGGCTTAAATGTGAAGTGGAGTAACCATTGACTGGTAGCTTCTCATAACTATTTTTAAATATCTGATATTATTTACAGAGAGACTATTTGCACAAGGTGTAAATAGCACCTGCCACATAGCGCGGCTATTTGCCAACAGTGAAAGACAAACGCATCACTGAGTGTCACTGCAATGGCCTAGTGTGCCAAGATGGTGTCGATATGCTTTTTCCATGTGGACGATCTTGGGTAAAATTCTGGGTAAAAATGGTTTTACTATAGTAATATTGTAGTAACCATGTTTTTGATGGAAGCCATAGTTTTAATGCAATTAACATGTTGACTACCAAGCAGAGAGAAAATAAATCAGGCACAGACTGTATGATTGCTTTTGACCTTAAAGTCCCGTATACATAAGGTAACATTTGAAAGCTTGGAATCTGAACTTTTCAGAGATAACCATCACTTATTCATTTATGTTACTTAAAATAACTAAATACGACCTCAAAACTAATGGGGTAGAAATATTTACATGAAAATAAAAGTCCTTCACATAGCCCCTAAATAGACAAGTCATATATCAAATGAAAGCTCTCATTCATATAATGAGACTGTACAGATAATTTAATAGCCCTAATACCACAGTTTGAAAGATTTTCAAAAGAATAACAGTGAAGTTTCGGTAAGTCAAATACAAACATCTCTTTTATGCACAGATAACTACTGTTGTAAGCCCCAAATAGCTAAAAACTTTGCATCTGCTTTTACCTTAGGGAGTTTTCTAAAAGAATTAGCCATTTTTTACTTAACGTTGAGCATGCTTGTGGGAAAAATCGAAACAAATGATCATAAAAATGTGTTTTCGACTATTGATGATAAAATGTTACACATCATGCTAAAGGGATCTCAGCTTTCTAATTATAGACTGAGCATCTAGTCCACTCAGAGGCCGAGATATTCAATGAAACAATGGGGGCGGTGCATGAACTGCAAATTAGACTGAATGTCTATGGACGAGCACATCTGCGAGGGCTAAAATTTGTTAGAGCACCACCTACATTTCACATCTGTATATTGTGATGGAATGTGATAGAAAAAAAATTATTAAAAAAAAAATTAATAAAATTAAAATTAGTCCACAGTATGTGTGAATGGTTAGCTTTTACATTTGAGTGTGAAAAATTGCGGACGGCAGCCCAAAAATGCACTAGTTTAAGGGTTAAATAATAAAAACAAATATTCTGGCGTACTTTGACACTCCATGCTGGACATTTGTTTTTAACGAGTTCTACTCACTTAAGCAAACAAAAATAGGGTTTTGTTTTAAAGCTTAGAAGCTGGACTTTATAATGCATATATACAATATAACTAACTCTTAACAGGTGCTTTTTAATTTGCAGACAATTCTGTTTTCACAACTTATAAAATATGATAATTTATTGTACACCATACTGCCAAAATTCGTCCAAAACATCATACAGATCAGAAAGGTTTCAAATAGAATACAACAAATATTGTTTCACTTACAAACTAAATATATATCAAGTAAAAGCCCAGAGAAAAATCACATATGTTGTAAACAGAGTTTGTCACGTTTTCAGTTGTAACTTCATGAAATGAACAGGATATAAAAACAGCAGATGCTCCAGAATAACTAAATGAGTCCAAACACAATGTAATGCAGTCCCTGATCAGTGGATATGACCCATTGATTTTAAAATAATGCGACGCTCCCTCAGATGACTTTTTTATCATCCTGGGGGGCGTCAAAGCAGACCAATCACAGCTGTTGTGGTTTGCGTCGGAGTGACGCGTGGTTGCATTATTTATGAGGTGCACATCATGCTACAGTGCAATGTTACAAAACATTCTGAAATTCATGTTCAATTTTAATTTTACCATCACTGTACCATGGCATAAGAAAGGTCTGATGAAAAAAATAAAAAATATCCCTAACCTTATTCAGATTGAAATCTTATGCTACAACATGAAAATATAAGCTATATTCAAAATTCCCCTCACACACATCTGGCATGGCCAACAGACGCCATTTAAGAGAAGAGCTTTAGTTGGCTATTGTGTGGCTTCATGGGATACGAGCATGTCAGAACAGAGTTGAGGCAGGTGGCAAATGGGGGTGCGTGCTTCCTGTTGCACACCAAAGCCTGATCCAACCAGGTGTTCTGCCTTCTCTCCAAATAATAATAGTAATTATATGATCTGAATGAGGGAAAACTGCACAGCATGAGAGCTCTAGTCGCTGGCTTTCTTCATTTGTTTCTTTATATGCGTTTACCCCTTCTTCTAACTCCCCCGGGCAGAATATGTACTAATGAGTGATTCCCCTTCAAAACGTATGATTTCTTTTGGCGACACCAGGGCAAGTTCAACCATTAGGTTACAGTAACTTCTACTGGATTAGTCTCCCATAACCATACTTTTGACTACTGACAAAGTCTTTTAAGAACCGCCCACTTAGCCAGGAGGAATGCCTGATTGACATGTAAAGTGACCAACCACAGTTCCTTTTGTTTGTACATGCCGTTTAATAACTGAGTTATCTGAAATACGTTACTACAATACAAAACCGAAAAATGTTAGACAACACAAACATATGTGATCAGAATTGCGCAAAAATCGGTCTGCCCAAAAGTAGGTAATTTTTCCAAAAAATTACTCAAAAAAACAAATTAGAATACAATTCTGATCGTGGATATATGTAGTTTACTGACTGCAACATTTTTCACATTATTCATTTTTGGTGCGTTGTCAACAAGCACTATTGCTTTAACCTGAAAAAAGGTAAACTCAGAATGAGCCAAGAAGTCTATAACAGGTTTCATTTCTAAAGATGTCTGCACAGATCCTTCAAACGGGTCATTTGCACGAATTTTCGCATAGAATTGAGCGCAAAAGTCTGGTTTCGTAAGTAAAAATCCCAATGATTTTCTCTGTAGGTTTATTAATTTTTAACAAAAACATATAATGCTCTGTACTTCTATAGCAACTTTTTAACCTTAACAGTATTCAAAGCACTTTTTTATACAATATATCTTTAAAGACAGACGACGTTGGTAGGCCTATATACTTCTGTTGAACACATCAGTTTGCATTATTTCAAATGACTTTTTACGAATTCCTGGTAAAGAACTACCTTACCCGTTATCCTGAAGAGAAAGATCCACCAATCAGAGAATTGCGGAAAAACAAAGTGCAGCAAAAGAGCTCTGGAGTGACTGCCGACTCCCATGATGCACTGGAAATGACGCAATTGAGTCCGTCCCTTCACACTCAAACTACTAATTTATTTGCCTATATCTGAATATTTTGCAATAAACTTGAAATATTTATAATCAACAACTTTAAATCAACTACATTTTTCCATCGTTTTTAATTCAATAATGTCATTCACAATGCTTCCTGGGACTGTATTTCATTCCCTTATGAAAGACGTTGAGTACACCGTTATTTTTATCTTTTTTCCGATTTGAAAATGCTACTTTGCTTAAAATAATTTTGTAATGTTGTGATTTACCTCAGAGCTGGCTGGTTTGATTTATTAACTCTTTATGCAGGATTGTTTTAGACGCACGAAAAGGAAAAGGTGGCAATGTATCAGTTTTAAACTGCAAAACACAAAAAATAAATCGCGAAATGATCATAACATGACCCAGATTCTATATGATACTGTATCGCCATGACCCTGCTGATTCCCACCCCAATTGCCTAGACTAGAGGTTATTTTCCATAGTTTCTGGCCTAAAAGTTACTTGGTTTGAGAAGGTTTTCTTGGCATGTAAATTCACACATGAAGTTAATTTAATGAGAACACTGCCAGCTATGTTAAAAGTGTAGCGTTCTTCTTAAGAACCCAATTAGCTGTAACCCATATGGAGACAATGGCAAGCAAGCCAACAGACCGTTTTTTTCCAAAGGTGAGCTATTTGTTTGATCCTCCGTGGCGCTGGTCTTCTCCCTCCCAACTCTCAGGAAACACATCCCCCTGGGATTTCACCCCCGCACAGAAGAAGAACATGTATACTATCAGTTTCTATTTGCTGAAGGGAAGATAGGGTATGATGAGATATTTGACCAGTAATGATCGATCAAAGGGACAGTGCTGCTATTCTTTGCTCTAAAATCGAGAAGGGGCAGAAACCAGGAGGGGTTTTTAGGGGTAACTAATCTGCCTGCCCCGAGAACATACTAAATTACCCAGCACTGAAAAAAATCTCTTTCTTAATCAGTATTTTCTAAACATCCATAACATTGTGCGACCTCCATGTCCACATGTGTGGATGTCATATTTTGGCTTCACTATACGCAACACGTCATTTAAATGGATAAAAACTGAGAGAATACTGTTCACAAGACTCTACACTGTCATTTAAGGGTTATACTACTGCCACAAAGAGTCACGTGACTCCACCACATGCCGTCGATTTCCTTGAAGTACTCCTACGGATGCAGCGCCAACAAAAGTGCCTCTGGTAAGAAATATTTTTGTGTGCTTTTTTCATTTAAACCTGTTTGGTTTAAAGAGCAGAGTGTTTAGTTTCGTTTGATATTCCTCATTAAAAATATCTGTTAATTTTTCTCGTATCAGAGCGCTGATAAACATGATGTCCACATAAGTGGATTTTGGGATATTATTCACTCAAAAGTAGAAAAAACATGTTAGTTATTTTACATAGAGACAATAAAGATAAATTTGAAGTATTCAAACCCTTAACTCAGTACTTAGATGAAGCACTCGATTACAGCCTCGAGTCTTTTTGGGTATGATGCGATAAGATTTGCACATCTGGATTTGGGATTTTCTGCCATTCTTCTCTGCAGATCCTCTCAAACTCTGTCAGGTTGGATGGGGACCATTAGTAGACAGGCCCTTTTCAGTTCTCAGAGATGCTCGATTGGGTTCAAGTGCAGACTCTTGTTGGGCCACTCAAGAACATAAACAGAGTTGTCCTGAAGCCACTCTTGTGTTCTCTTGGCTGTGTGCTTAGGGTCATTGTCCTGTTGGAAGGTGAACCTGTCTGAGTCTGAGATCCTGAGCGTTCTGGAGAAGTTTTCATTAAGGATATCTCTGTATTTTGCTGCATTCAGCTTTCCTTCAACCATAACCAGTCCAACCAGTCCCTGCCGCTGAAAAACATGACATCAGCAGGTGATGAGCGGTGCCTGGTTTCCTCCAAACATGACGCTTGGAATTGAGGCCAAAAAAGTTCAATCTTCATTTCATCACAGTCAGAGAGTCCTTTAGGTGCTTTTTTGTAAATTCCAAGCAGGCTTCCTTCTGGCCACTCTGTCATAAAGTCCAGATTGGTGGAGTGTTGCAGTGATGGTCGTCCTTCTACAAGTTTCTCCCATCATCACACATGATCTCTGGAGCTCAACCAGAGTGACCATCGGGTTCTTGGTCACCTCTCTTACCAAGGCCCTTCTCCCCCGATTACTCAGTTTGGCAGGGTGGCCAGCTTTAGGAAGAGTCCTGGTTGTTCCAAACTTCTTCCATTTAAGAATTATGGAGGTCACTGTGCTCTTGGGAACATTCAATGCAGATGACGTTTTTTTGTATCCTTCCCCAGATCTGTGCCTCGACACAATCCTGTCTCTGAGTTTTTGCTCTGATTTGCATTTTCAGCTGTGAGACCTTATATAGACAAGTGTGCCTTTCAAATCATGTCCAATCAATTGAATTTTCCCACAGGCTCAAATCAAAGTGTAGAAACATCTCAAAGATGATCCAGAGAAATCGGATGCACCTGAGCTAAATTTCAAGTGTCATGGCAAAGGGTCTGAGTACTTATGTCAGTGTGATATTTCAGTTTTTTCTTTTTAATAAATTTGCAAAGATATCAAAAATCTTTTTGCTTTGTCATTATTGGGTATGGAGTGTAGATTGATGTGAAAAATAAAATAATTTAAGGCATTTTAGCATAAGGCTGCAACATAACAAATGTAAAATAAAAACGAAGGGGTCTGAATACTTTCTGAATGCGCTGTACATCTATGTGCAAGTGCAGAGCAGGGAAGTGTTGGGTAAAAGAAGACATCCTCTCCTAATGTGATAAATCCAGCACAGGAGAGTATCCATCACCCGCAGTAAAGTTAAAAGGGGTTAAAGTCGTTCTCCATCACTTTGTTTGTCTTACATGCACTTATGATATTGCGATTTAGATCTCGCTGATTTGAGCACGCTCGACTGCTCTCGTGGGGCTTGTTCACCAGCACTGTGAAAACAAACAAAACCCAGAGACCGCTTTTTGCTATTTGTCCAACAAATTGCTTGGAATATAAAAGAAACAACAGTGCACATTCAGCGATGGCTTGATTCACATGGTTGATGCGGGGAAGATCCTTCCTTTATACACATTCAGGTCTTCATTCTGGTCTGGAAATCATACTTTTCATTACTGAATCAATTTCCTGATAACAAAATTAAGTCACCTTTTAAATAATGACTTTTCGGTTCCACATCGAAATAAATTAAATCCAATGAAATCTCTTTTTGTCCAAACAAGAGTGGGCTGCTCTTTGCATGTGTTTTGACAAATCTGACCAAAAACTAGCTTAGCACAGCTAAAACACACGTTTCTCATTACCACAACATATGTCTCCAATTTCATATTCCAAAAAGAGTCCTTATCTAGGACAATTACATTTGTGTTCGCTATCGGGTCCTTTTTTGTTATTAATTTTTATTGTGTTTACCTGCACCTTTGTATAGGTTTCATAACCTACAAAAAATAAACAAAGCATTGAGCAAATTTTTATGCGGTTACCAAAAAGTACTGTTGAGGTACCATGGTACAGTGATGGTAAAACCATGGTACTTTGACACCACAGTTTTTACATGGCACTTTCAGAAACTTCAAAGAATGCCATTGTACTACCATATATCCAAAAAAACATAGTATAGCCATGGTACCATGTCCAAAAATAGCACAATAGTAATATATGACACTTATTGGTACTTTGTTTGGTTAGTGATGTATGCAAAACCATCCATCAGTGGGTCTTTGATTGATAGCAAAATGGGTCCATAATTTGTACAAAAACTCCACAACTGTCTAAAATATTTTGTCAAAAATGTCTTTAAATCCCAATAAAACACAAAATAAAAATTGTGAAAAAAATGACTTTTACTTCTTGAAAACTCCAAAAACAAACACATGACAGTAACAACTCTAAACAGTTACAAGTTGCCGTAAGCAGTAAAGACTAGTGTTCATTCAGACGTAATTTCTTGCATTTATGTGAAGCTCTGAAACGTAATTTGCGTGGCGGCATTTCCGTCTGCTGGCCCATAGCTGCAGGTGATCATGTGGCATTAATGAGCAGGTATCAGTTGTCCTGATCTGTGTAATTATGGTCCATTCAAAGCATGTCTGCAGCACAACGCCAGCTACAGACATCCTGGTGCTCATGAGAGGGGCAAAATTAATTCTGGAAAGATTTTAAAACAACTGACAATTTTGATAGTAAACCATTCATGTTTAAGAGTTTGAATTAAGCTTAAAAATCAAAAGCATTTTGAAAGTATCAAATGCATTTGTAACAATACCAAAGGTTTTCTTTTTTCTTCACAAATTACACCAGTTGATGTACCAAAACATGCTTTGAATTAATTAAAAATAAAACAGACATACTAGAAATCAATTAAGTCTGTGTGGTCATTAATCTACAACTAGTGACAGCAGGCATGTTATCAGCCATACTAATAATCTCAAAATGGCCAAATAAAGGCTCATTAAACTGCCTCGCTCATATATCGGGTTATCACTATATACAACAATGTAGCAATTTTTACTAAATAATTTATCGGTAAAGTCGTCAAAGTTATTAGCTGATACAGATTATTTCAAAATGGCCAAATATCGTCTGATTATCCTGCCTGGCTGAATGCATCACTAGTTACATCATTAGCAACATAAAAATAATTATGCAATGTTAACTAAACTGTTAATCAACCAAGCAGGCACGTTAATGACCATTATTGATAATATCAAAATGACAGATTAATCGGTTTGGCTGATATATTGGTTTATCACTTTCTAAAAAAATTCAGTATTATGTTTTTTTTTAAATTACGCAATAGTTATCTTTCTAAATAGTTAATTGGCCCAAGTGTCCAAGTTATTGGGCGATGTCGACACTCAAAATATTGTCTGGGGTGCGTTTCCCAAAAGCATCATTAGCCAACAATTGCACAAGTTCCATCGTTACCAACATAGTTCAAAGATTTGGTGTTTCCCGAAACCACAAGTCCAACAAACATTCGCAAACAGCATCGCAAAGTTGTCTGGTTGGAACAGCTCTTTACCTGTGGTTAGAGGCATCGTTCCTTGTTAGTTTGCTGTGTGGAAATCATTTTACTTCGCTGAGGCTTCTATATTTTCCATTCTGTCAAGACTTTGACCACGTTTACATGCATTTAAGAAAACAATTTATTCTTGGAGGGTGCAGCCGTTTAAGAGATTATAGGCTGTTAAGAGCAAATGTTTTATCACACACGGCTTCTGTCGGAGAACACGGCTTTTGTGCGTTTATATGTTTTTGAAGTTGTGCATATGCGCAAGTGCGTTAGCGGAACACAGAAGTCTAGAGGGAAACCCATCTGTTGCATTTGTCACATTACAAAATGCATGCCTCTTTCGTGTCCTCAGCATTTTTCTTGCATTAAACAACTTTCTGGTGTACGTGTAAATTAGCTATTATAATTTAATATTTGCAGAAGTTATTACTCCAACCTGAGTAACATCATTAACGACAGCTCAACCAACGTGGTTCGAATGATGGATGTGCAACATAATTACAATGGTTTCAAGAAACATTCATGACTAGCTTGTTCATTTCTACAATGATACATCGTACTATGGTGGTTACGCAGTGAGTTACGTCATTGTACAGGAAACGCACCACTGGCCGATATATTGGTTTACCACTAGTTGCATAATGTGTGAAATCTAAAACTTTTAGGCAATATTTACTAAATTAAGTTAATCCATTTAATCAGCATAAAAATACAAATACAGGTGAATATATAACACAGCCATATATGACATTCAATTGGTATTTACCAATCCTATACATTTTCTAAAATTCATAGTTATGTCTCTGGTCTGGATGGCTCTGTAAGACCAGATAAGCGGGTCAGAGAGGGAATGTCTGATGAAGGGCCTTTGTGGCATTCGGTCAAATGCTGGAGGGCACTATGGCTTCCGTCTGTTTCCCTTAATGCCTTTCCTGTCTTACCAAGCCCCTTCTGTCACCAAAATGCTCCCATATGCTCAGAAGAACTTAACCACCTCATTTTCGTAAACAGAGCCTGTTCATGCACAGTTGAGGTGCTCTCTTGATCTCCAACACGTTCATTAGACCGTACATCCCTCCACATATGCAAAATGTAAATCAACACACCACTTCAAGCTGTGCGTTGTGCTTGTTTCAGGAGGGAATCAATCACTGCAGGGGTGAAGTATTCTTTAACTACTCTCAGGAGGAACTGGGCAAAGTGTGACGAGCACATGTAGATCACGCTCATGTGTTTCACAGACAGTGAACTTCCTCACCGAACAACTTTAAGAGGTGATGGGTTTTCCAGACCCAAAACTTCTGGATAGAGCTTGTGTCTTCACACTGATCTAAGACCTGCCTCCCCAACAAGAATCCCCCCCAGTATCTATACTGAGAAGATGCACGAAAGGTCTCAGATCAGTAAGACAAGAACTTTAAAAGACACCAAGGAAGGTCTGACCTCTGAACCATCATAAATTGATTTTTTAACTTCTGCAGAGTTGACCTTCACTCGTGCAACACGTGGCAAATGCTGTCGTAGATTTATATGATGCTAATCAGAACATATGGAGAATTAATACAGACGAAATGCACAACATGCACAAATTATTACACAACTTAAATCAACAAAACATGTTTCATTATCATTTGAATATTCCGAAGAAAATGCTGCACATGCAAAACTTGCTGTCGTGAAGCTACAGTAGGGTGTCATCATAATCTTTTAAGACGTCTATTTTGTTTGGATGCTTACGACATTGTATTCATATCTTGTTTTAGTTATGGTTCAAAATTCACATAACTAAAAGGGTGTAAACACAGCCGGCAGAAACTACCAGAAACATGTCCAGGCATGCTCACTGAACCCAAACGACATGAAAGAAACCAATACTCAACAAAGCCCTTTCATTAATACATATATAGGCCTGGATTAATAGTTTGTTGCAATAAAACAAACATTGTGCGTCTATGAACAAACAGCAATGCGGCACAACTTGAGGCAAAAAAAGATTCAAGACGACATCGACATATGCCACGAAGAACCTGCCAGATGACATTATCAAACAATAAACATCTTCACAAGGAGCACGAGGGGCTTGTGGGATTTGAAGTTTTGTGTTTCAGGCGTTAAGAATGCACCACTGCTCAGAGGCTTTCAGCTCTCTGACCATGAAGAAGAGGAAGGTAAGATCATTTCACCCCTCTAATGGAAAGCGCAGATGCAGTGCCAAGAACGAAGGATGAGGCACAAGAGAGGAGAATGCATGCTGACTAACCTTTCAGCCTGAAGGTTGAGGGCCTCTCATAATGAACAGTCTCTTAAAACTCACCAGAGCCAAGATTTAAGCCCTAAAACGTACTCTACACAAAATCGTTTCTAGCTACACAAGTCGTTGCATTTCAAAACATTTTCAGAATGCAATTCATTATCCATTGCAATTGCTGTGGACTATTTGAAGAAAATCTTTTTGAGCAAGTTGATTTGCAACCTATTTTACTTCTGATATCCACCATGTTTTCGGGAAAAACTGGATTTTCAACAAGTAATGTCAAGAAAAATCTTGGTCATATGATACTCCAAAATGAAAAGAAAGAAATAATAAATTATATTTTGCATATAGAACATTTAGGCTATTTTAGGTCCATGTGAGTGTTGTGTACATGCATAATTAAATATCTGAAGGTAGAAAGTTAGCTGAGAAAGTGCCGATAATAAATGCAGCACATCACAGCTGTCTTTTGGAGCATGTTTACAACACCAAGGCCAATTGTGGTCTGACATTAACCTCATGGGACCCCACACCCACATGCGTGTATGTTGAACAGTATTTTGGATTCGCTACACGCAACGCATAAGGTCAATTAATTTAAACCAGCTGAATATTGTTTAAAACACTAGACTGTCATTTAAGTGTTACATTTCTGCCGCACCAAATCTCATGACAACGGAATGGCCTCGATTTCCCTGAATTGCTTCTAAGAGAACAAAGCCAACAAAAGTGCCCCTGGTAAGAAATTATATATATATATATATATATATATATATATATATATATATATATATATATATATATAATATAATATAATATAATATAATATAATATAATATAATATATATATATATATATATATATATATATATATATATATATATATTTTTTTTTTTTTTCAAGTTTTTCATTGAAACCTGTTTGAGTGTTAAGACTAAAATCTCTAGTTTAAAAAGATGGGAAATATCTCAATTAAATAATTCACAATTATTGGCACCCCTAGAAATTCTTATGAGTAAAATATGTCTGAACTCTGAAGTGTATTCCCCTTAATATTTTACATCCTTTAGTGCACCTGGGTGACTAGGAAGTAGGAACATGAAATTGTTCAGCCGTGACTTTGTCTTTCATAGGGGTATAACTATGAGGTAACACACAAGCCAAATTCCCTTAATCATCACAGTGGGTTAGACTAAACAATATAGTTCTGATACGGCAAAAGTTGTTGAGCTTCACAAAATGGGAAGTGGCTATAAGAAAATAGCCAAAGCATTGAAAAAAAAACATTTCCACCATCAGGGCATCAATTAACATGTTCCAATCAATGGGAGATGTTAAGAATCGACTTGGAAGAGGACGTGTGTCTATATTGTCTCCATACACAGTGAGGAGGATGCTTCAAGTGGCCAAAGAATCTCAACGGAGATTCAGCAGGAGAATTGCAGAAATGAGTTGGTCCTGGGGTCAGAAAGTCTCCAAATCTACAATCAGACATCATCTATATCACCACAAGTTGTTTGGGAAGGTTTCAAGAAAAAAAGTCTCTGCTCTCATCCAACAACAAACTCAAGCGTCTTCAGATTTCCAGACACAACTGGAACTTCAAATGCGACCCATCTATGGTCAGATTTTGGCAGCAAACACCAGAGATGGGTTTGGCGCACACAGAGATGATGAAGTACCCAATGCCCACGGTTAAATATGGTGGTGGATCTTTAATGTTGTGGGGCTGTTTTTCTCCCAGAGGTCCTGGACATCTTGTTCGGATACATGGTGCATGGACTCTATCAAATACCAACAGATAAAAAATTAAAACCTGGCCTCTGCCAGAAAGCTTAAAATGGGCCATGTTTGGATCTTCCAGCAGGACAATGATCCAAAGCAAACATCAAAATCAACACAAAAATGGTTCACCGACCACAAAATCAAGGTTCTGTCATGGCCATCCCAGTCCCCTGACCTGAACCCCATAGAAAACCTGCGGGGTGAACTGAAGAGGAGAGTCCATCATGTGGGCCTCAGAATTTGAAGGATCTGGAGAGATCTGTATGGAGGAATGGTCTCAGATCCCTTGCCATGTGTTCTCCAACCTCATTATGCATTATAGGAGACAACTCCCAGCTGTTATCTTGGCAAAGAGAAGGTTGCACTAAGTATTGAATAAAAGGGTGGCAATAATTATGGCCAATGCATTTTGGAGAAATAAATTGATTTAATCATGAGATTTTCCCCCATTTCAATTGTTTTACTTCAATTAAAAGGTTAGATTTGTGTACATTTTTTGAAGGAAAGATCAAAAGGATAAACAATGCAGTTTTTTTTTTCAGAGCCTTCTTTTGCTCAGATTTACCATGGGTGCCAATATTTTTGGCCACTACTGTAGGGAGCAAGGGGGCATCCTATAGCTCTCTATGCAAGCACATTCACACCTTAAATCTGACAAAAAGTTAAGTTCAGGCTGTAGATGATGTTTGCACCACTCAACATGTCTGGCAGACATGGGACAATGATAATAAGTACATAGATTCATAATTTTCATAATGCTAGATATTTATTTGAACAAGTGATTGCATGATGTTTGCCATTTCTTTGAATAACATTTATATATTCAGCTTTTTCATATTCAGATTGGTACATTTACATTTTAGTCATTTAGCAGACACCTTTATCCAAGCAGCTTACAATGAAGAGCACAAGCTATTTGTCATCAATTAGTCAACTATACGGTATCTGCATTAACACACTGCCAAGTTCTCAGAGTAGCTGGAGCTAGTATAGCAGCTAGCTCTGAAGAAAGAGACAGACCATTGTTTTCAATAGTCAGTGAAATTAGTGTGGATTGGTTCATTTCTCACAGAATAGATGTGTTTCATCTGCTTCTTGAATGTTGAGACGGTATCAACAGAGCGTGTGGTACAATTTCTGTCAAACTAAAGAGTTTACATGGCATTTCAAAAAGATGAATCAACTGAAATCGACCTTTTAAAGTGCATGAAAACATACGGAGTAGTAAATAGAAAGTCCTTTTTCGATTTGATGTTGGCTTTAAATCTCACCAACTTGCTGAATTACCTTCTGGACCTCATTAAAGTTAATAAAACATCAATGATAGCACACATATAATGCGGTGGTATTAATCTACACAACCAAACTGAGGACATAAAAGTTGCATCCACCCCGCAGCTAAGAGCTCTCGAGGCGGACACATACTTTTCCCTGTAAAGGAGAAACACTGTATAATCTCAGATCATTGCCTGAAACCTACAGACAGGAAGTTCCCCAGCACCAGATGCTTGATTAGACCGGAGAAAAGAGCAGCTAATTGATTGTAATGACTTCAGTGTGTGGGGCGGGAGAGAGAAAGAGGAAGGACTGGTATGACCACAAATAGGTCTCTGCACAATGCAAAAGGACTCGGGTTACAACCCTGAGGGTCGCCTGAGGATTGGCGACAGTAACAAGTTAACAAGTTAAGTTACTGGCGACAGTAACAAAAAACAAAAAAAAGCAGCTAAAATAGCAGAAATAAAATTCACTCTGCGTCAATGAAGTTGACATTTTTGTTCTGCCTTAAAATAATTATGTTTTTGTGGGAATTTCTTTTTTTTAAGACCCCATGAAACGTAATGAGTCTTGAGTCCACATATCACAGTAAACATTGTGGTTCATTTAGCGCTGAACATGACAATATTAACTACTTGCTGTCAATTTTTGATTCACTTTAATTGGCTGATAAGATAAGTGTCATTCATTCGAGAGGTAGCACTGTATATTTTGCAGTGTAGATTCAAAATACCGGCTCTTAAAGAGATTTTTTTCATGGAAAGGTCTGCAAAAATGTTTCTACTCCCTGAAATATTTAATGAAATAAGAGAGATATCTCACCGGTCTGTGACAGCTCTAGACTCTCTACACAGCAAACAAAAAAAGTGTCCGCAGGCCGCAATCTCTGACGATTTCGACCTGTCACTCATTTTGCATGTTCTCATGGTATTGTAGTTTCAGTGAATTATTGAGGCTTAATGCCATTTTTATGCCATGTTGCTCAACAGTTGTCCGTTGAGGGCGCTATTTTGCTGTATTTTGTTTGTAACAACCGTTTCTGCAGGATGTCGGTCTCTACGAAGCTCATTTGTATTTTTGGAATGCAGGGTTTTGGAAAGAGGGGGATAGTAAACATACACAATATTATTTATGAATAACTGGAGTGTATTTTTTTAATTGGGATACCATTTTTGGCAATTAGTCCACAGTATCGATAAACAGTGATCTTTTAAATTTGAGTGTGAAAAATTGCAGGCAAAAATGGATAGGTTAAGTAGTTGGTATAAGTAGTAGATTGGACACATTTTTTGAAATCTCAGCAAGTACAAGATGACATCATCAATACCCTTTGGTCTGTTTACCCATAGGAGAAAGATTGTACATTATAAAAAAATGTTAACTTTTAGGAGTACACCAGAATATAGTTGGCCCAAACAGACAAAGACTAACAGTCACAAAACTCCAAAATGTATTTGATGGGGGGAAACATTCATTAGTTTCTGAGATGATTTGGTCAGACCAACCCAAGACTAACTAACTAGGCTCTTTAACGTGATCACACAAAAAAAATCACTGATCAATCACAGGAACCCAACCGAGGTGAACAGAGTGGCCCAACTTTTAATTCACTTTTAACATACCTAAGTTTACCAGCGACATCCTTCCATTGAGAGCGAACGGCAGGACCACTCGTTCAGTCAAAAGAGGCATTGCTACTCAAAGACCTCTGTCCCAGAATTCAAAGTGGTTCAGCGAACCAGCTTGATTCAGAACTAGCCAACCAATGTTTTTCCCACCGCAGCCTCCAAGGTGACGAGCTGCTTGGCTGGTTTTCAATGCCCCCTTAAGATGGCACAGAAATAACTTGGACCTCCCCCCTCCTTTCATTCTTTCTCTGCACCGTGAGCAGCGTCAAACACACCCCCTTCTTAATCATTCATACCCAACCAGATGTTACGAGAACAGGGAACCCAAGTGTGAAGGCTCTTTTGAGAAACACATTTAGAAACAGACAAATAAAGGAATGCAACACATATATATAATGAATCCGGGCGATACACTCGATTGCAGACTAACTTTTAATTTTTTTTATCTCTGATCAGTCTCTCCTAATGCTAATCGCTTACCGTGTCGCTCCCCCAGAAACCATTGCTCTCACTAGTAACAATTTCGAGATACAACCTAATGTTTGTGAGGGTTTGTCTGAGAACTTAACCAGATGGAAAGGGATGGGACTTTTGCTAAACCGATTACACAGCTGCTAATATCCATCCAGTAATGAATTCCAATGCTCAAGTCCTTCGTTTCATTAACAGAGATATGGAACATGAAGTCAATCTCAGAGAGGAAAGGAAAGACAGGCTCATATCTAATACTTGGACAATTCTTTGATGGCAGGATTTCTCTGAGAGCTCGTCGGAAAGCCATTGGCAGGTTCCTATTGAGGCGAGAGGCATGGGAGTTCCGGAGAGAACAACCACTTTAATCCGAGTCCAAGAGACCCCCTTCAGAGATCCAATTGAGCTTTCTGTCCTTAGGCTGAAGCCAAGAAAAGCACAGAGGGAGCAGAGTCCCATTTAAATATCTATCTTTGTTTTTCCCAGACTTAACCAGCTGTGTGGCCACCCAACAGTCAAACAGAAAACAATGCAAAGACAGGAAGTTATACAGTGTCAACAATGACACCATATTACAGATCCTATTATAGGAAAAATATATATTTTTTGCATCTAGAATTTAAACACGTATTACTTACATGTAAGTTGTCCTTTCCAGTGCAAAACTTGCCACCACTATGCTGGGGTGTTGTTGATGGTTGCCATGGTGTTACTGTTAGAGGAAGACTGATATATCGGCTTTACCGATTAATTGGTATTTTCATAATTCAGTGAGTTTCAGGCTTTTTTATACGTAAAAGTCTCATGTTATGCACCAAATCATAATTTTTTCTAGTTATTATTAGGATTTTTTTATTTTTGAACAAAAAACTGCATCTGGACCCGGACCCGGCCGGGAGACACAGACCCGATAGACACCGATTTTACAGCTGATTGTTATTAACAAGTTAATTTACAAGTTGTGAAAACAAATCTTTATGTCTTACCTAATGTAATGTTAGCAGACATATCCCCTGTGCCTGGCCGTGATGCATATAATCCATCCTCCTTGGCAAGAAAGTTGGTAAAATACATCCAGGTTTCCTGTGATTCCTCTCTTGCTGATTGAAACAGCATAGCTAATCCATTCATTATTTCAGCTTCAGCTTGTTTAGAATGAGCTTTGCCGTTTTTTTGAATCTCGCATAATAAGATAACTTTAACTGTTTGCAATTTTGAACTATAATAACGACTGCTTGTTTATTGCCACGGCACGATATGTTAGCAATGCTAATTTGCTATTGTGTGCCTTAACGCCTCTCTGCCTCTGATGTCACTCATTGTGGCTCCGCTCTGTTTTTCACCTTATTTCCCACCCGCTCTCTCTCATCCTAATTTTACAATGTGTTAAGTTACAACACACACACACACACACACACACACACACACAGCACCGTCATTATCGGCATTATCTGATCACGGCCGGGTCTTCACGGATCGACTCGGGTATTACACAATGTTAAACCGACCCGGGAACCACTGCAATAGAATGGGATCCGGACCAAGCTGACCGTATTAAAACATAGATCTGAACCCGTACAGGTACCGTGTCCGGTCTCGGGTCAGGGTCGAACCGTGAATACTTCTAGTCAGAAGTTAACTTTTTCATTAGAGCAAATTTGGTAGAAATGTGTCATCCAGTAGAAATGTTCAAGTAATGAATTTCGCAGTATTCCTTTTAGGGCTGGGCAAAAAAACATTTTATTCGATGAATTGTTTGTTTTTTTGTCGATTCGATATCCATTCTTAAAAGCCATGGATTGATCTTATATTCTAGGCGCAACCCTCAAATACAATGATAGAAAATCACTCACGTTTGCAACCAAATTCGTGCAGTGCAACTAAAAATTAGAGGTAGACCAATATATCGGCTATACAGTTTAATCAGTGCCGATAGTTGCTTTTTGGACCTGGCTGGTAAATGTTTAGATTCACCAGTAATTGTGTAATATGTTGGTGAAGTATTCAGCAGCAAGATCTTTTCACTGAATGTTGAAAGTAAGTTGTTCCATGCGTGTCCAAAGACGAGATCCACGCAACCGATTTGTCATTGAATAAAGTCTCTTTTAATAATTTTTCTGTTCTTTACAGTCAGTTGTTGATCAAAAAACAAAAAAAAGAAACATTTAATTGTAATCAGGCCTAGCGCAGATAAGATAAAGCCATTTGAGTCTCTCTTATTAACATTCGCTAATTTAAAAACGCTGTTTATAGATATGCCAAATTTTCTTAATGGACGGTACCAATCAATGTAAATGATAAATTCTGCAATTAAACAATATAATATATGCATTTTTATATCATATTTACTGATTAAATACATTGATTTGTTAATTTTTAAACAGCTACAATTTGAAGAAAATGATGAAAAACTAATAAAATATAATTAGTAAAATGTATATTTTCATATTATACCTAGTCAGAAGATTGACTTTATCAATGGAAGAGAGTTTATTTCATTTGTAAGCAAAAAGGGACATAACAGAAATATTCCCATATGGATCAATATTGAATCGAAAACAAATCGGGAAATCTGTATCGCTACCCAGCCCTAATTCCTATGCTTAAAACTTTGTTTTTGTTTTGGAACAACATGAGGGTGCGTACATGACAGAAGTTTCATTTTTGGGTGAACTATTCCTTCAATAAATCCAGCTGCGCTGTTGTCCATAAAGTGCAACAAGTTCAACTGTGTAGAAGAATTTACCGACACAGCTCGCAAGAACACTACAATTCATTAACACCTGAAGTGTTTCTTTCAACAGGCCAGGTGTTTGATGTTGCCTTGGAGGGAGGTGACCTGAGGAAATGCCAAAGAATTTTAACAGAGCAAACATCTCCCTGACTTCCTGTGGGAAACGACTTCAAAGCAACTCTGGCCATCCAAAGACAATGAGATTGTAGGGCAATCTGTCAGTCAATAGCCCATCTATCAACAGCAAATGACCAGACATTGCTAAACAGGAAGAGAAGCGAACAAAAAAACACTACAAACACAACATGGAAGTGTGGAGAGTCTCTTATAATCCATCTTAGTGTTTTTATCGTGTTTAGTCAATGCACACTCAATTCCAATTAGCACAGAATGCAAAAAACGGTAGAATAAGTTGGAGACAGGAGATATTTGCAGATATTATGGACTGTCGAGTAATAATAAACCAAGCAGATCGCAAACGTCATTATGAATTCAAAACATTTCGCATTCATTTTAAATCACAGCATTATTATTTTTTTCCCAATTTTTCAAAATGCTAAAACCCAAATTATATTTTGAATCTAATCCTAGACAGGACCCTCTGAATCCCACTAAACCCTAATGTTGTCATTACTGGGGAAAAAAATTCTTAATTAAACCTAACTTTTAATTAAACATAACTCTTATTTATGTCCCTAAACTTATTTTTCAATAACTCTTTTTATAAAAATATTGAGTACAAAATTAAGGCAAGTTGACTCAATAGATCAAGTAAACTCTTTCCCTCAATTGGATTGAATAATTGGGTCTCCAAAACTTCACAGTAATTTAATATTTTCATTGACATTAATAATCACTATTACAATATGATGGGCAATAACCGATAATTATGATTTTTGCTATAATTGTGCAGGCCTACAAAGGGGACACAAATCACCCAAATGGTGACATCATATGAAACAACAGTTTTCAACAAAACAACATAAATAATACTACAAAAGAGCTAAAATAATATTTAATATCTTAAATATAAATTTGAGTCCAGTCAACTACAATTATTAAGTTCTAACATATAAAGTTGAAGTCAGAAGTTTACAAACACTTTGGTTGAAGACATTAAAACTCGTTTTTTTACCACTCCACAGAGTTCATATTAGCAAACTAGTTTTGGCAAGTCGTTTAAGACATCTTTGTGAATGAGTTCAGACGTTTACATACACAGTTAACTGTGCCTTTAAGTAACTTGGAAAATACCAGAAAATGCTGTCAAGCCTTTAGCCAATTAGCTTCTGATAGGAGGTGTGCTGAATTGGAGGAGTATCTGTGAATGCATTGTAAGGCCTACCTTCAAACGCAGTGCCTCTTTGCTCAGAATCATGCAAAAATAAAAATAAATCAGCCGAGACCTCAGAAAAACAATGTGGACCTCCACAAGTCTGGTTCATCCTTGGGAGCCATTTCCAAACACCTGAAGGCACCACGTTCATCTGTATAAACAATAGTACGCAAGTATAAACCTCATGGGACCATAAGATACGCATTCAGTCTCCTAGAGATGAACATATTTTGGAAGGGCCTTGTGAAGATGCTGGAGGAAACAGGTAGACGAGTATCTATATCCACAGTAAAACGAGTCCTATATCGACATAACCTAAAGGGTGCTCAGCAAGGAAGAAGTCGCTGCTCCATAATCGCCATAAATGGCCTGACTTCATTTTGCAAGTGCACATTGGGACAAAGATCTTACTTTTTGGAGAAATGTCCTCTAGTCTGATGAAACAAAAATGAGACTTTTTGGCTATAATGACCATCATTACGTTTGGAGGAAAAAAGCGTGAGGCTTGCAAGCTGAAGATCACCATCCCATACGAGAAGAATGAGGTGTGCAGCATCATGTTGTGGGGGTGCTTTGCTGCAGGAGGGACTGGTGCACTTCACAAAATCGATGGCATCATGAGGAAGGAAACATATGTGGATATATTGAAGCAAAATCTCAAGACATCATCCAGGAAGTTAAAACTTGTTCGCAAATGGGTCTTCCAAATGGACAATGACCCCAAACATACCTCAAAAGTTGTGGCAAAATGGCTTAAGGACAACAAAGTCAAGGTATTGGAGTGGCCATCACAAAGCCCTGACCTCAATCCCACAGAACATATGTGGGCAGAACTGAAAAACATGTGCAAGCAAGGAGTCCAACAAACCGGATCAAAAACCCAGCAAATTATTGTGAGAAGCTTGTGGAAGGATACCCAAAAGTTTGTCCCAAGTTAAACAATTTAAAGGCAATGCTACCAAATACTAACAAGGTGTATGTAAACTTCTGACCCACTGGGAATGTGATGAAAGAAATAAAAGCTGAAATAAAAAATTCTCTACTATTATTCTGACATTTCACATTTTTTAAATAAAGTAGTGATCCTAACTGACCTGAGACAGGGAATGCTTTCTATGATTAAATGTCAGGAATTGTGAAAAACTGAGTTTAAATGTATTTGGCTGAGGTGTATGTAAACTTCTGACTGCAACTGTACATACACTAACTAAAAAAGTTAAGTTAATTCTGTATGATCACCAAGTTAAGTGAACTTAATTACACAAGTTGTGGAGACACCATCAGCCTACTCAATTCAATTGAGTAAAGTATTAGGGGTTTTCAGTGTATATCCATAAAAGCCCTTTAAAACTATATGCAAATAACCAGACAACTGACAACTGCACATGGAAAACAGTTCAGTATTCACTGCAAACTTTCATTAATGAAGTCAGTTTTTGTTGTTGTCTTCAAATCACAACAGATTTAACAATTCCAATGGCCTATATTGAACTTTGCGTTACATACTTGTAAAATATACTCAAAATAATTCCCTCAACCCATTCGGCAAGCTGCAGGCTATAGTTTATGAGACTGTATATAGCTAATAACCTGCACATTTCACCTTTATTTCCATGTCTTTACCTGCATGTACCATTCACTACACCTTGAATGGTGCCACACACAAAAATATGAAAATTATCTGTACATCTTTGTCACAATATCTGTATATCTTTTTTGTTTATACTGGAACCCTTATTTTTAAGTGTTAAGATAACTTTTCTTCAGGCAACTTCAACACACTTGCATGATTTAAAGAGTTTGTTTAGGACAAATGAGAACAAACAACAAGTTTTAGTTCCCCACAACACGCAATATTTCAATTTACAATGTGACAACATGACTAAACTTGTTCTCTCGGTTGTCACTGTTGAAAACTTCGTGTGCGCGCGCTCTTACGCGTGTCACATTCCAGATCAACCTTTACCTTGTAATTGCATTTATCCGAGTTTCCTCTCTTGCCTCCGTTCACCGCCGCGTTGCAGCACAGAAACACGGATAAAGCCGTGAGAAAGTGAACATGTAGTCTCGGTGATCCAGCCATTCCTGTCCGTCCATGAAGCACCGCTGAAGAAAGTGAGCGCTTGACAGAGGAGCGCACGGTTTACGAGTCTCGCGAGGTGGAGCTCTATGGCGTACTAGCGTACTGCTTACTGCATACTAGGTGGTATACTTTGTATCCTGCCTACTTTTTTATGCTTTTGCAACCATACACATTTCAAACAGCAGGCCTACTAGTAGGACGGTTTGGTGAGTTACATTGCACATCTAATTATTACATAGTATATACTAATAGACAAAAAAAATAGTTACATTTTCCATTGCCAGACCATGTTTCAGGCTTGACGGGGTGTAATTTTGATGCCTGTATATTTTACAGTTCACTACCGTTTATATTATTAAATTAAAGAAATGTAATATACTAACCTTGTGGAACCATAAAAGTCCAAATGGATTATTAAAGGGATAGTTCACCCAAAAATGAAAATTCTCTCATCATTTACATTTACATTCACCCTCATGCCATCCCAGGTGTGTATGGCTCTCTTTCTTCTTTTTCCACTGAACATAAATGAAGATTTTTAGAAGAATATTTCAGCTCTGTTGGTTCATAAAATGCAAGTAAATGCTGACTTAAATTTTGAAGCTACAAAAATCACAAAGGCAACATAAAAGTAAAATATTTAAAGAAAGAAATGATCCTCCCTGACAAGTAGGTGGTGATATGCATGAAGAATGTGAACTAGCAGAAACAAAAGAAGAAGAATATGAAAGTGAAAGTAGAGATTTATAGTAAAAAAGGACTTAAATGTTGATCTATTTCTCACCCACACTTATCATATCACTTCTGAAAGCATGGATTAAACCACTGGAGTCATATGGATTACTTGCTGACTTAATGAGCTTTTTGGAGCTTCAAAGTTCTGACCTCCATTCACTTGTGTTGTATGGGCCTACAGAGCTGAAATATTCTTCTAAAAGAAGAATTTCTTCTGTTCAGCAGAAAGAAAATCATACACATCTGGGATGTCATGTGACACGCAGTGACGCAGTGACATCTGGGAGTGTCCAACTATTGTTTTTCAAAGTAATATTAACCATAACGTTGTAGTTTACCACAAAAAGTACATGTATTTTCTTTTTAAACATAATATAAAGTTTTTACTGTCAATTATATGGTAAAGTCATACTTTATACATCTAAAAAACACATTTTGAAAGTAAAAATTATAAAATTACAAGTTCCTAGTTCCAGACTTGCACACTGCCAATGTCTTTTCATTTAATTCCAGGTTACCAAACCTGACGAGCCACACAGGGCAGTGTGAAGTAAATACACCCTGTTATGACACCTCTGAAACAATGTGAGACATCTGAAATATGTCAGACAAACATACACAATAGTGTATTATGGAAGCATTAGTCAATTTTGCTCTTGTACAATGAATGATATGATATATGATAATATATGATGATAATATTTATTTTATTATTATCATCATCATTATTGTAAACAAAGTAAAATGTGTTTCTTTGTCATTTGTCATCATTAAAAAACGATGCAACAACCCTGTTACATCACAATAATGGTGCTATTCCATTAATAAATAAATAAAAACTTTTTGTCATTATGACATCATTATTATTTAAATAAGTGCGTTCTACAGCAACAAGTGTCCACTTTCTATCACTTTATCTTACGTTTATTATGGGCAGCCCTGTTTGTCAGCCCTGTTGCCATGTTTCATGCAGTATATTTGTATTAATATCCCAATTAAATTCTCTTTCTAAGCACCTTGTATTTTCACAAGGTTGTAATGTCAAATGACACTGTCGGCATCATTTTGTCCCCATAAATATATGCAATTTATAAACACTTGCACATTGTTTATCAGATAAAAATATCACACATTTACTTCAGAATCAAGTTAATTCTGTAATTCACTGTTGTTACTTTTTTACTTTTTACTTCATTCTTTTCAAATATACATCACAAGGAATAAATGAGGTTTTATGTAGTCCTGATGGTATTACTGGCTATGTGTCAAGAAACTGAAAGAAAGAAAGGTTGGTTCATGTTTGTTGCCAACAGCCACAATGTGCATCCAACTATTCAGTTTCAGATCAAAGACAAAAAACTGGAGGCAAAATGAATCTGGTGCATTTGAGCCTGCTGTCTGCACAGATACACCTAGATCTGCTTTCAGCTTCTGTTACTATTGACATTCACATGAAAAGAATCTGCTTTTGTTTGCAGCTTTTAGTTAAGATGACCGCACCAGTAATGCCCCAAACAGCTCCTAATGCATTCATTAAACAGTATTCTAAAACATATAGGCGTAAACTGCACATCGTTGCGCTTTGCAATGTTTATCTCTCTTCCTTTAAGAAATATAGGTTGCATTATGTTTAAGTTTTAGATATTATTAAAAGTATGTCTGTAATATTATACATATTATTGTTATGCATGTGAATAAAATACATAGGCCTAATAGAATCCAGTTACTATCATTAAGTCATTTTATGTATGTTTTTTAAAAAATGTATTTTTTTTATCCTTTCATTTTATCATATTGCAGCAGATTTGGAAAATTTGTCATTATTTCAGAGCAAAATGAGTTTGCTTTGTCTAACACAGTCTGTGTCAACTCTTCAGCATCACCTAGTGTTGTGATCTATATGTAAAACAATCATGTATAATATAATATATACAATTAAATATGTATCAAATATACACAATTATTATAAAATAAATTTTATAATCACATTTATAGCATTAAAATATTTTTTTTTTTACCTTTGACACTTGAGTAACCATGTTAGATAATGAGGTATCCTTTAAAATGAAGATGTGAAAGGAACATCAGTTGATTAGAAACTGTGAATCAAGTTGTAAAATGCTGTAATTGAAAAGTCTCTAATTCTGATTCAGATGCAAGTCTCTGGGGAGAAACCCCCTTTTGTGTCCCAATCAACACTTAATGTGTTTACTGAGTCACAGTTACAATTAATTACAACACACTAATTAGCTTGGCAGTGGGGGGGGGGGGGGGGGGGGGGGGGTATTTACTTAACACTTGGCAGAAGATAATGTTAGCCTATAACTACTTAGAAAAAGAGTTTAAAGTTAAAAAAGCTGGCTTAAAATTGTATTTATATTGACTTTATTTCTATTTTTGGCAAAAACACAATCAGATGTGACATTAATAAAAATATCAAACATTTTAAACATTGAGAGATCATGACGGTGATTTAATCAAATTATTAGGGTAAGTCAAGTCATATAATTAGAAGTCATATGGAATATATTACAATATCATAACAGAAATAATAACAGTAAATGTGATTTTGCGATCAGTGTTCATCTCTGCTGGTTTGTAAATCACTGATGACGTTTTTCACCATCAGAAACTGGGATTCTCTGTGTGAGCGCTTCAGCTTTGCTCTCCTGTTCTGGAACCAAATCTAAAGACAGACACCACAAACATCATTCAACCACTGAAACGTCTTATCAAAGACCTCTTGATACATTATATCTCCCACTGTCTGAACAAGTTCTGAGTTATGTATTTTCACAGGTATAGTCTCATTAAAAGAAGCAATCGATATAATACTAAAAGAACAGAAATTTACAAAACTATAATCTTTGTTGTTTACAACTGAATGCTCAAAGCAAATGAATATTTTGTTAGAGTTGATGATTGATAATATGATAAGATTCATATTTACCTGAATTCTGTCTTCATCCAGGTGTAGTTTCTTGGCAAGTTCTTCACGTATATCAATACCCGGGTAGGAGTTCACTTGAAATACACTCTCTAAGATCTTGATCTGGAAACCGTTGGGGGAAAATATAATTAACATCAAAACAGGAGTAAACACAGTTTCCTCTAAAGTGTTATAGATCATTTATAACAAACTCTTAACTTCAGCTCTACATTTTGTGAATTAAGTAATAACAAAATTCAGAAATAACTACTGGATCATGAACCATATATATGAATATACATATTATATATGCTTTTACACAAGCTTACAGTATGAAAAACAACATATATATATATATATATATATATATATATAATATGTACGTTCATGTTATATCGTATGGTTGTACGTAAGCGAATAACATTCCAGAAATTCAGAGCCATCAAAAAAAATAAATTATGGCAACATTTTGACAGTTAAACTTTGATTATCTGGTTTAGTTTAACAAGATATTTTTAGGACCTTATAATTGATAGGCAAAGGACAACTCCAAATGTAGCCATCATCACATGTTGATAATTAATAGTATGCTTTATGTCTATTAAGTAACCACACGTAGGCCTAGTTCATAGACAGGACATCAATATTTCTCAAGACTTTACCTGCACACTAGAGAAAGCTGTTCGCGGCCTGCGCCCGATGTACCAGTTCAGGGTTCTTCTGTACAAGTCTGCTGACGTTTTACAGTACGATTTATCTTCATTCACCCTCACATCTACAGATCCATCACTGTCTGCAACAATGCAGTGATTCTGGCATGTTGGTTCGACATCTGAAATAAATAAAAGTAATTCAGTTTGCTAGTGTGCTGTGCTCTGAGCGGGATTCGAACCGGTGTCTCCGTCCTAACGAGGAGGCTAAAGGCTACAACCTCGACTCAACCAACTCACTAGTGCGCCTCTTGTGGCCAGGGGAGTGAGTTTTACACACTGCACAGCTACCTACCAGCTGGCAACCATTACAATCACCCCCCTAAACCTCACCCCCATCTGGGTCACGGCACCACTGTAACCAGTCCTGCTTAAAACAGTCCGAGCGGGTTTCGAACCGGCATCTCCGGCATGTTAATTAGAAGGCTAAATGTCATGAGAGATTGCTTTGGGAAGTCTGAATCATTTGAGTGAATTTGGATAGGTCTTTCCAATGAACCGGATCAGCGAACCGATTCACAGAGTCAGTGCACGAACATATTCAAAGGTCATTTTTGTTGATCACTGTATTTTTCATCAGCGTCAATAAATCTATTTGTATGATATTTCTTCAGACTATATTTACACAGTCATTTTAAGGTTTTAGGGTTTGTTGACATTACATGGCAACAAAGTTGTAAAATTAACTATAGCTTTACACAAAAAATGTTAGTGAGAGATTTTTATCACACAAAAAATCGTATAAACACACATCTTGTGGTTATACAGTTTATCACTGTATTTTGAAACTTCGATGGCCTATAGGCTACTTGTACGATATTTTAGTTTTAAAATATAGGTCTACAAAAAGTGCAAAAAAATATTTTAGAAAGCAGCCAAATGAATGAATACATTCAAAACACTTACATGTAAATATATCAGCAATATCCTTAAAAATGTTCCTATTTTTGGGCAATTTAGAAGGCTATATTACAAATGCACTGGAATTAGGAAGTCAGTTCATGTAAGCGAATCGGTTAATTAAATGAATAAACCATTTTGCCGAATCATCGCCCACATAATTTCACCAGAAATGTCATCTTTGTTGTAAAACAGCTGTTAATCACTGTATTTTCATTTACATTTACTCATTTAGCAGGCACTTTTATCCAAAGCGACTTGCAAAATGAGGAAGGATTCATAAAAGGAACAGTTCACCCAAAAATGAAACTTCTCTCATCATTTCCTCACAATCATGCCATTCCAGATGTGTTTGACTTTCTTTCTTCTGCTGAACACAAATTAAGATTTTTAGAAGAATGTATCAGCAAGTGAATGGAGCCAAAATACCCACACCTATCATATCACTCCTGATGTTATTGATTTAACCACTGGGGTCATGTGGATTACTTCTATGTGGACCTATGTTATTTTGGGAGCTTCAAAATGTTGGCACCCATTCACATGCATTGTATAGACCTACAGAGCTGAGATATTCTTCTAAAAATCTTAATTTGAGATCAGCAGAAGAAAGAAAGTCAAACACATCTGGAATGGCATGAGGGTGAGTAACTGATGAGAGAAGTTTCATTTTTGGGTGAACTGTCGCTTTAAGGAGACAGTAGCGCGAAACGTGCGGCATTATAAAATTTAAATTGCATCAGAAAAGTACTGCTATCCATAACAGAGATTAGATTGTAGCAAGATTTTTTTTAATTTTTTTTTTCAATAATCAATTCCCTATAAATGTATTTGTACAATATTTTTATTTTAAAATGGCCAATACAAAAAGTACCAAAAAATAGGCCTACATCTGATGAAAATAGGCCTGGTATTCAAAACACAATTATATAAGTAGCCTATTAACAATATATTTTCCTATTTTGGCCCAATTTAGTGTATTACAAATGAAATGGCGTTGGCAAGTCGATTCGTGTGGGAAAATCGGTTCGTTCAAACGGCTCGTGCTAAAGAACCGGTTCAAAAACATTCCTTGCAAAATATTCATAGATTTTCATTTTTGTTATAAAACGGATTTTTAGTACCGAATCCTCAATCATCAACATAGGCTAAATATCTGCACAAAAATCAACAGCCTAATAAAAGGTGCAAAAACATTTACAGATAGGTTATATTAGAGGTATTCAGTTTTTTGTTATGTTTTGGGGGGGGGGGGTTTCCCTATTTTGTGTCGTTTTAGTATATAAAAAAATAATCATGTAAGTGAGTCAGATCATTTGGAAACAACAAACACTTCCGGAAAAAAAATATTAAAATAGGCTGTTATATAAAACACATAAAAAGTATAAGCTATAGCCTATATATATATATATATATATATATATTGCCCAAAATGTGCGTTTACCTGTCCACGGTCGGTAAGGTGCTAAAAGGACGGTCCTCTGATCAGGTCTGTCCAGTCCCAGGATGCTGTCGATGGTGAACACGGACTGCCGCGGCATCGGGCGGTTCTGGTGCGCGCTGACGGCGAGAGAGGCCATTTGGAGAGCTGTGCCAAGTGTCTTCTCTTCTGGATGGACCTTCAATGGTTTGACTCGAAAGCTGAGGTCTTGCTTTATAACTCCAGACTCCGTGTCCCCAAAAAACGTCACCAATTAAACACTGTGTCTGAATATTTTACATGTGAATCGCCGGTAATTTAGTGTCCAAATGCGGCGTTCCGAGCTTGAGACACAGAATCCCTTAAATCTGCTATTGAAAGGAACACAACAGGGCGGACGTGCCATTATTTTTACCCACCAGGTAGAAAATTAGGCCCCATTCCCAATCCCAGGAATTATCTTATTCTTATTTCCTTCTGCAGCATCTTCAGCATTATGAGAAAGCAGTCAACTAGTGCCTAATCTTATTTACTTTATTTTCTACCACACGAGTTTAAAATAATAATAAAGGCTATTGCTGTTTAAACTAATCCTGCTGAATATTCCCAGCCTCCTCTCTTGACATGCATGGGGAAAGATGAGCACAGACAATAGCCGCTTGGCAATTTGCTGGAAGCAGCATGTAATAATTGTCCCATTCAATGGCGAATTGATCGCTTTTGGTTGCTTGGCTGCTTTTAATAAATGAGTTGCTTGTTAATTTGTCTTGGGCTCTCGGAGTGCATTGACAACACGAGCGCAACCCCTGTGGCTTCATTGTTTTGCTAAAAATACCAATTAGACTTCTTTAAATGCAAAGCAAATGAAAGCCAATTAGAAATGAATATCAAATCACTTAACCAACAATACAAGTTAAACTTTTTCCCAAAGATTATCCAAATGTGCCAGAGTTTGGAACATGGGACCATTTGGTTGGAAAACAACAACAACAACAACAACAAATGTTTAATTAATAATGTTTATTTTTACACTGTAATTAACACCTCTAGAAAAACTGCAGGTCTGTATATCCACATTGAAAATCTCGTTTTTCTTTCATTTAAACCTGGAAATCAAATGTTATAGGATTTTGCGATATGTTTAATGTTATGAAGTTAAATGAAGAGCAATTAATCAGTTATTTTTATGTAACTTTTTCACTGAAATTGAATTGCTGGTAATATAAAACAGTTGTTTTAGAAATATGCAAACAGAAGCATTTTCACAAACGGTCTCAGATGTTTGGATATGTACTGTATGTACACAAGACAAACAGTGAATACATTCTGTACCAAAAACATTTATTGTAAAGATTATTTAGCATATGTATGCTCGGATATTTCTGCTAGACTACCTCATGAAAGAGGACCAACTCATTTAAAACAAGATTTTTAATACAACAATCATTTAACCCCAAATCATGAATGGACAGAAATGTGGCAGTCGTCAATATACACTCACTGAACACTTTATAAGGAACACCCATACACTTACTTATTCATGCTATTATCTAATCAGCCAATCGTGTGGCAGCAGTGCAGTGCAGATATGGGTCAGGAGCTTCAGTTAATGTTCACATGGGGGGGAAAAATTGGATATTAGGTGGCCAGTTTAGACTGGTTTGAGCTGACAGAAAGGCTGCGGTAACTCAGGTAACCACTCTGTACAATCGCAGTGAGCAGAATATCATCCCAGAATGCACGTGTCGAACCTTGAGGTGAAAGTGCTACAACGGAGAAGACCACGTCGGAAACTTTATTAGGAACATAGTTTTGGTAATAAAGTGCTCAGTGAGTGTAAATGGGTTATGAAAAGGAAAACAAAACATTTAGTGTTTACAGTCATATGATTGTATGATATTAGGCATGAAATCAACAATTTGTCTTAGTGTTTTAAATTCATATTATGAAACATAATTTGCAACTGGTTATTCAAAGAATAAAACTTAACCGCATATCCGTAACCATAACAACAAAATTTAACCATACAGTCATTCCAAAACCCTGCGTAACATCTCACGAAACCTATCAATAATTTCCCAAAATCAAAAGGAAAATATATTTTGCATTGATATGTGAATCTAATCCCCAACAGTTTTCATTTGTGTAATGCAAATAAAATCATTATTATTATTATCTTATTTAAATGGTAAAATATTGATACATTGTAGTGGCGTTTGCTGTACTGCCTGATTTTACTGTATTACAGCAATGAGAATAATCACTGATGTAAAATTGATAATCATTAGAATAACAAATCAACTTCAAAGTAAAACATCTGAATGCACTACAGTAATGAAAATCATGGCGGGAGAAAATTTGCTTAATTGACATGAAAATAATTTCACAATGCAAATTTTCTAAAGTAAAATATAATTGGTTTCTTTTGATTTCAGGAGGAAATATGACACAGACATGTTCTTGACAGGTTCCATAAGATTCACCCAAATACAATTCACCATTAAAATGATGTGAACGAAAACACACGCGGTCTTAAAACACAACCGGAATTGATTATGATGAATGACGTACAGTATTAATAACATATCTGTTATTCACACGTGCAATGTCATCAAAATAAGGCAACAAATGTCACCTTAAGTCTCTTTAGGTCTTAGTATGTCCTTCTAGTGGATTCATTTTCACACATACATGTATAAAAAATTCAATAACGGAAATTGTATAAAATACAGGACTCTTACAAATAACACAACTTTTGGGAGGTTTTCCCAGAATGTTCATGTATGTTTCGATTCATTTAATGTCAGGTTGTGTTCTTTGATCCTGCAGGCAACAGTGAAGAACCCTTGAAGAACTAAAGCGCAGGACTTTTGTCACACTGGATTGTCAGGCCTCAGATTCGCCCTTTTTCTGCCCCTCCTCTCCTACATCGCTGTCCTCTGACTGGCTGTTGCTAAGGACTAAGAACTGTCCGTCAGCAGTGGGTGGGTTGGGCCGGCTCGAGGCAGCTATTAAACGGCTTTGCTCCTCAAGATCCTGTCGATTTGGAGAATACAATTCACTTTTGACAGAAAATTTGATTTACATGGTTAGGGGAGGGACATTCTCATTCTAGAGAACACTGGATAGGATACAAATCTGTATAGTGCAGGATGAGCCATCAATATTCTTTCCCTCTGTTTTACCACAAAAGAAAGACATACATCTGCTTAACCTCTTCAACTCTGGAGCATTTTTGGGCTGCCACTAGCAATTTTTCACACACACGAAAAAAAAAAAATACTTCAATTATACATAAATAATATTAGATATGTTTACAATATTATGATGAATACAATTTTCCCCCTAAATTTGTAAGCATGTAATTATGATTCTGTTCTGTTTATTCCACAAGATGGCAGCAATCACCTTCCATCACAATATAGAGCTCTGTAATACAGGTGGCTCTATAATGTATTTTCACCCTGGCAGATGTGCTCCTCCATAGACATTCAGTCTAATTTTCAGTTCATGCACCACCCCCATTGTTTCTTTGAATATCTCGGCCTCTGAGTGGACTAGAAGCTCAATCTGGGTGTCATTAGAAAGCTGAGATCCTCCTCTTTGTGATACATTTTGATGATGTATAACATAGTCATTAATAGACGATAACATATATTTCTGACAATGTTGGACATCTAAGATACAACATTGGATTATTCACTCAAGCAAGTTCAAGACAAGTAAACTATGGCGCATTTTTATCTATTTGGGGCTTACAGCAGCATTAATCGATTCAAAAGACAATGTCTTACAAATGTCATTTCACTTTGAACATCTTTTCAACTGTGGTATTATTGCAACAAAATAAGCTATAGTGTCACATTCATGAGAATGAGAGCTTTCAGTTGATATATGATGTGTCTATTTAAGTACTATTTTAAAGACTTTTTGTGGCACGGTGGAGGGTGGGACCGGCGCGTGATTACGCACGCCCGGTCCCGTATTAGGCTAATTAAGCCGTCAAGAGGGATAAAGGCCACTCGCAGACGGCGATCGAGAGAGAGAGCTCAATTACGGACATGTCCGTCCTCTTATGTGTTTGTCTTTTGAGTTTTACATTAAACCTTTAAGTTATACGTCAAGCCGGTTTCTCGCCTCTTCCTTGCCCATGAATATGATCTGTGTTACACTTTTATATTCATATTAATATTTCTGCCACATAACCATTAGGAGGTTCTTATTTGCAGTGCAGACATGTTAAGGCGAATTTTTTGTATATTTTAAGTAGCATAAATGCAGAAGTGATGTTACCTTTGAAAAATTCAGATACTAAGCTTTCAGATAATACCAGATATACCTAACTTATGTACACAGGGATTTGAGCATTTTAAGTGTAATCTATTTCTGCAATAAAGCGCCCCTTTTGGACTAACCGTGTGTCCACAGACTTGAACAGGTTAAAGTACATTTTGTCAACACTAGCAAATAGATGTCCTCAAAACAACCGTTTCTCCTCTGTTACCTTTTCTATTTGTTTCTGTTTATGTAGTTCCTCCTGTTGTTTCTCCTTGGCTTTGTCCATCTCTCTCTGTTTTTGTGTGGCTTTGCGGTCCTGTCGGAAAACACATTTGCAGATTCTCAAGGAAAAAATTACCATTTCAATAATAACCACCAGAGTAGAGGAAGACCGATATATCGGGTTTACAGATTAATCAGTGCCGATAGTTGCTTTTTGGAATTATCTGAAAAAAATCGTCATAATAAGGAAAGACCAAGAACATTTTTTAACATTCTATGAAGTGATTTGAAAAACTATCGGCCGATTAATCTATTACCTTTACACCACCTTAATTATCGCTATCTGTAAAATCCACAATTGGTCGACCTCTACACCAGAGTCATTTAAATAATCGAGCATCTCACCATCTCCGAGTGAAGGGCGATCTGCTTTGCCAAGCCAACACTGTCACAGATCTGAAACAGATTCAAAAGTATCACAAGTTATCCCGTAGATGCTGAAAAAACATGTGGATGTAATGGATTATAATAAAAACTGCACCTTCTCTCCATCATTGTTTGACTCAAAGACATAGCAGATGGTAACAGGGTGACCATCGACTCGACGTCCCGCTGTCTGCAGCACGAAACCAAACAAACGTTTGTTCTCTTGGTGAGATGCACATTGCACAATACTGGAGACAGCAAACTGGAAATACAGACAAATATTGACTTTAGAGCAACACAGGGTAACAGTTAATATCTAAACACAGAATATTCAAATGTATTGGGAAAAGAGTATAAACACGATTAAACGTGCAATATTTTGTGAACGCACCCTTAGTCTTGTGACTTGTGTCTGTGGGTCAATAAGCCTGCAAATAAGTTGTTAAAAGAGACACAAATTTATGTCAATCATTATTTAATACTATGTCCATTTTGACATTTTCATTTTACATTCATACTGTGATCGGTTGTCACTCACTTGAGGAATTCACAGGTGACGAGCAGATGCGACTCAGTCATTCTGAAGATGTTATGGATGGCTCGAGCTGCCAGGATCTGCCTCATGGTCTCGTAGATGACGTCAGCGTTCTCTGTGGTCTTCACCTCCATCGAGCCCAAAAACCGCACGATGAAGAGCTGATGTAGGATTGAGTCTGAGAGAACACAGGAGGTTCAATTGCAAATTTGTTAAAACTGACCCCATTTACTTTTGTAATAAAATGTCTATGTTATTTGTTGCCTGTGAAGCCATTTTTCTTTTCTGCTGTCCTAATCGATATGGATTGGGATTTAACCATGCCGGTTCTGTTTCCTCTAAACTATTACGGTTATATATGGAAGTAATAAATGCAACTCTTATTGGATGGCCCATGCAATTCCGATATCTAAAAAGCAGGATGCCCAATAGGCCGATATAATACTGATATACAGTATATGATATCACACAAGTCAATATGATAATAAATGACATGTACTTGAAATTCAAAAGAACCGGCTCATAAGTGTAGTGATCAACCAATAGGGGCTTTTAATGGCCGATGTAATACCGATATCTAGAGAGCGGGGTGCCCGACAGACCGATATAATGCCGCTAAATATGATATCACACTATTTAATATGATAATAAATTACATTTACATGAAATTGGTAAAAATGTAATGAACTTTTACTCATTCGGACAAACAGGAGAATTTATCGACTGATGGCAATAATTTTTAAATATCAAATATCGGCAGATTTATCCACCTTGGCAATATATTGGTCGACAACTACATACGTTTGGGAATCCCAACTACACTGGTCATGCTGTATTTTTATGCAACTGATTCAATAGTGGTTTTGCGGTGCCGCTGATTGGTGGCCATGTAAACACTGTCAGAGTTTTTTAGCATGGTCTTGCCTCCGCAAAGTTATGGTTTTCATATTATTAAAAAACTGAACCAGTACTGAATAGGAATTAGTTGTCAGTTCTTAACCCTAGTTATCAATAATGACAGAGCATCAGCAGGAGGGAAGCTAATCGTTGAATAATGACTTAAACTTCAGTCGGTTCCTCACACAAAGCAATCGTTTACAGATTTATAGCACACATTTGGACTTCTTTCATGGTGCTTTTATGGTGTTTTTTTGTAATTTTTGGAGCTTGGAAGCTTTTGTCTCTATGAACTAATGTAAAAGAGAGCAGTGTAAAGACTACAAAATGTGTCATTTTTTGTTTCACAGATAAAAATAACAGCATATGGGTCTATAACAACATCAGGGAGTGTAAAAACGAGAGGGACATTCAGAGGGTTTTCTGATGTTTGCACATACCTTCACTGTCTTCAGATTGAGACCCTCCAGACTCTCCAAACGGGTTGGTCCTTCATTCACCAAAGAAAAAAATCAATGCTTTATACCAATGCTTATTAACTCTACAATGACGATCAAGATCATTTTCCTTCTTTGCAATCATTTTACAAGCACATTTATAAGCACAGACCTGCCCTGACCGGCTCTCTTCATCTGATGCGCATGTTCCTCACTGACAGGTAAGATGATGTCAAACTGGATGGGTGTGTCCAGGGCCACCAGCGAATCAAGAGAGAGGGAAGACAGCGCTGGAGACTCGGATCCCACGGAACACTGACTGCCTGATTCCGATGTTTTGGGTCGACCTTGCCTTTAGAGGTGAAGAAAGAACAAAGCACTTGTGTTTAAAGTAACACACTTACAATGGAAGTATATGGGGCAAGTGTACCGAAGGGTTTGCTAGCAGGATTATTTTATCATATATACTTGTGCATATTGTGAAAAGTTACCAGTTATGCTTGCTTTATATGGTCATGACAAGAGTTGAGATATTGGCTAGAATTAACAACCATTAGCTTAATAAAAAAAACATAATGTTTGTAAATTCATCTTAACCTCGTGCAACCCCTCGTCCACATGCATGGATGTTGTATTTTGGCTTTGTAATATGCAATGTGTAATTTAAATTAATTTAAACCGACTGAATACTGTTCACAAGACTCTAGACTGTTAATGGTCATTTAACTTCTGACGCACCGAGTCACGTCACACAACAGCATACCGTTGATACCTACGGATGCGTGCCTCTGGTAAGAAATCTCTTTACGTTTTTTCATTGCAACCTGTTTGATTGTAAAGAGTAGCTTCTTTAGTTTCTGCTTTAAAAAATCTGTAAATTATTTGCGTGTCAGCACACTGATAAACATGATGTCCACATATGTGGAAATTGGAACCGCATTTCCTCAAAAGGAGTCATTTTGTATAACTCAATTCCACACATCTGTGGGTCATTTCACTTCATTTTAATATACGTACATTTTGTTATATTTAATTTTGTTATCACAATACAATACGTATATATATATATATATATATATATATATATATATATATATATATATATATATATATATATATATATATATATTACTTGTATATCAGGTGCTTTTTATTATTATTATATTATTCCTTGTTCTTAAATGGTTTAAAGATTTTAAGTGGCTTTTAATTTTCTTCGATCTATGATCAGCACATTGAATTATCACTGTGTATGACACATGCTATATAAATACATTTGCCTATTTTCTGTGTTCATCAACAGCATGCCAAAGATGCTACAGTTCTGTAAAAAAGTATTTTCCCCCATCCTGATTCTTTGTGAATATCTCACAATAAATTGTTTAAAAATGCTAACAAACTCTAACATAAAACAAAGGCGATCTGGGTAAACACAAAACACAGTTTTTAAATAATAATATTATTTATTGGAGCAAAAAAGTTATCCTATACCAACTGGGCCTGTGTGAAAAAGTATTTGCCCCTTAGTCACTAAATCCCCAAATCTATGAAATTGCATTCATAATGGGGTTTAGATGGACTAGACACACCCAGGTCTAAATACTGCCAGCCCTGTTCAATGCAATCAGCACCTAACTAGAACTTTTTTTCATCAGCATGAAGTTGGTTAAAAGTTCTCACCATGTAGCACAATATGACAAGATTGAAAGAAATTCCAGAAATTATGAGGAAAAAGGTGATTTGTAATACATCAGTCTGGGAAGGGTTACAAAGCTATTTCAAGGATATAGGGACTCCAAAGAACCACAGTGAGAGCCATTATCTTCAAATGGAGAACACTTGGCACAGTAATTAACCTTCCCAGAAGTGCCGACCTTCCAAAATTTCTCCAAGAGCACAGTGACGACTCATCCAGCAAGTCACTAAAATGCCAAGGACAACATCCAAGGAACTGCAGGCCTCTCGCATCAGTAAATGGTCACTGTTCATGAAAACAACTGCCAACCCAGAAGAACATTATGACTCATCTGATTGTTGCTAAAACACACCTTGATGATCCTCAAACCTTCTGGGAGAATTCTCTATGGACTGTCGAAAGTGGAACTGTTTGGAAGACAGGGGTCCTGTTACATCTGGTGTAAATCAAACACTAAATTACACAAAAAGAACATCATACCTACAGTCATGCATGGTGGTGGTAGTATGATGGTGTGGGGATGCTTTGCTGCTTCAGGGCGACTTGCAATAATTGAGGGAAACCTGAATTCTGCTCTCTACCAGTAAATCCTAAAGAAGAACGCCATGATCGGTCCATGATTTGAAACTCAAACGCAGCTGCGTTATGCAGCAAGACAATGATCCAAAGCATAGCAGTAATTCCACCACTGAATGGCTCAAAAGAAGCTAAATTAAAGTTTTGGAGTGGCCTAGTCAAAGTCCTGACTTGAACCCAATTGAGATGCTGTGGCAGGACCTTAAAAGGGCACTTCATGTTCGAAAACCCTCCGATATGGCTGAACTAAAGCAGTTCTGCAAAGAAGAGTGGGCCAAAATTCCCCCACAGCGTTGTGAAAGACTGATCACCCGTCATCAGAAGTGTTTGGTTGCAGTTGTTGCTGCTAATGGTGGCACAACCAGCTATTAAGTTTAGGGGGCAGTTAGTTTTTCACATGGGTGATCTATGTAATGGATAACTTTTTTTGCTTCAATATATATATATATTTGAAAACTGTATTTTGTATTTCCTCAGGTTGCCTTTGTTTTATATTATCTCTCGATTGAAGATCTAAAACAATTTAGTATGAAAAATACACAAAAATCAGGAAGGGGCAAATATTTTTTCACATCACTGTAGATAGAACTGTTTTTTATTGAAACCTTAACACTAAAAGTGTCTTTTCAATATAGTTTTAAAACATTGTACAAGCTAGTAAAACATTCAATCAACTTACAGCAGATGATTAAGTATTAGATTAATGTACACATGCTCTCCAAACTCACATGTTTGGTCTAAAACTCTCATGTCGCTGTTGAAAGGAGGGTGAAGGTGTCACGGCTTCTAGAGCCGACTGATTCACTCTGGCTGCGATTTCCTGCAGATATGAGAATGATTCTTACTTCACATTTCATGTTTAGCAGAGGTTAAGACCTTCATAAAACTAAATTCAGCACTAACTTCAGGGTTCTCGCTGAGGTAAATCCTCTTGGAGATGTTGTTTATTGTTGCAATCCACTGAAATAAATGAAAAACCATGCTCACATCTTTATTATTTGACAATCAATCTTATTAAAATACCTTTATGATGCGAATCAGATTAAAAACAGTGTTTCTTACCTCATCACAGTCTTTCCTGCTCTCTGCCTGTAATATCACCACCCTGCAGAACAGAAACAGACATTTAATTAAAGCCATGACTCAGAAAGACTCGATATTTGGCATCTCCATGTACTGAGAGACAATAAGGCATTTGTTTACCAGTATATTATATAATGTAATGATCTCTATATAATATTCATTCCATATTTTGGTAAATAACGGTGCCAAAATGTTTGGAAATGGTAACATAAATTTTTTTGTAACTAACAGAATTTGTAACTAATACTAATTACAAAGCAATTCGTTTTTAGTCAAAAAGTAATGTAACAAATTGCATTTTAATTGTTATTGAATTCCTTAAGCGAATAAACAAAAGCTTTTCTTTGAAAAGTGTTAGTACGGGGTTTAGAAAGTAACTGAAAAGTAAGAGTAATTAATAATCTGCAGTGGATTACTTTTTGGAGTAAAACTTTTGTTTTGAAAAACGGTCACACTTTATATTAGGTGGCCTTAACTACTGTGTAACTACATGCTGTTCTGTAAAATATACACATTTATTGCTTTTAGGAGTAAGGGTAGAGTGAGGGTTAGGATTGGGTGTTAGAGTTAGGTTTTGGGGTAGAGGTTGGATTAGGGGTAAAGTTAACAGTGTAACTACAAATGTAATTAAATGCAACAACATGTATGTACATAATAAGTACATTGTATCAAATGGTTAAGTACATAATAGTTAACGCCACCTAATATAAAGCGGGTCCTGAAAAATCTTACTTCTTGCCATCAAACGACGTGATTTGAAAGCAGAATCGTCGATCTTCGCAGTCCACCGCCATGACGGAGCAGTTATCGATGTCCATAACGAGACCACCGGCCACGTCACCACGCGATTGGCTCATGAGATTTCCACCCTGCGTGAAAAAGTACTGACGATCCCAGGAAGTCGACACCAGACCTGTTTTACTGGATATTAAATGCACAGGATAATAAGAAATACAGACATCTTCTGATTTTATTTAAAATGAGAGAAAATGGCTTTATATTTCTACAGTCGAAAACCTTGAACACACTTGAAAGAAATTGGCAAAGGCTTAAATGCTTGAAATTAGTGCAAAACTAAAAATGCATACATTGTTTGAGTTGGAGTGATTCTCAATAAACTAACTGCTCGTTAAACTTGATAGCTGGTTGTGCCACCTTTAGCAGCAACAACTGCAACCAAACACTTCTGATGACTGGAGATCAGTCTTTCACAACGCTCTGGGGGAATTTTGGCCCACTTTTCTTTGCAGAACTGCTTTAGTTCAGCCACATTGGAGGGTTTTCGAACATGAAGTGTCCTTTTAAGGTCCTGCCACAGCATCTCAATCGGGTTCAAGTCAGTTTTGATTCTATCAAACTAGTATCATGTCAATATATTTAACATTTATCTTTCGTAGCTAAACTTTCAATTCTATTATTCTAAACTGCGGGAAATCGTAATAATAAAGAATGAGTACGTGTGTCCACTTTCGACTTGTAGTGTAAATGAAAGTGTTCTTACTTGCGAGTGTTGAGGTAGGCGGCCTTGCGGGTCAGGTTGCGGTTGACGGGGATTTGGTTTGGGTCAGGGTCGGGTATGTATAGCGGATCGCTGACTTGCTCCAGGTCTAGAATGGTTTGCTGCATGGTTTCCACTTCACTGTCCATTTCTCTGCGAACGCTATGACACAAAGAGAAAATTAGGTTGCACTCACAAATACATTCCAATTTATTTATTTATTTTTTGTAAACTATATCTATGGTTCGAATTTGGAAAGAATACACATCCAAACCAATTATAAGAACTGTGTGAAATGTACATTCAGTAACGGTTAGCAAATAATTGTCATTCAAATGCCATGCAAAAAACATCTTATCAACAAAGAAAACCACAAGGGCACAGAAGTACAAGTTAAACATTACTGACACAGTATGACACTAGTGTACAATAGTTGACAAAAAACAATACAATACTTATAAGAACCATAAAAACTTCTATTACGATATGTAATGTGTCATGTGTCGGATGCATTAGTCCAGTATAATGGGAAGTTTACTTCTGTACGCTGGTTCCAATGTTAGTGAGATAATCTTCCCATTGCTGCGTCAAATTCTCTGATCCCAGTTTGAAAAAACTGATCTGTTGAAAACAAAGACGACAGAATCGTATAATTAACTAATAAGGTCATGATCTGATGTTATCAGTGGTATAAATTAAATATAAAACTATACTTCAGGTTAGAAGAATCATTAACAGGGTTTTTGCCCTATTCTTTGACTGTGAATGAATTTCCATGACTTTTCCAACTGTTTGTAATTACAGCAAAAGTATTTCCATTAACAATGAACAAAACATTTTAGAACATGTATTAATCTTGGTAAATGTTGATTTGTAAATACATTATTGTTCATTGTTAGTTCATGTTTGAACTATACATGCACATTGCATTAACTACTGTTATGCTGCTTTCACGTGCTAACGGAATTACTGATAATACGAGTTTCCCACTCGGAAGTTGCGCATGAACAACCCCTCAAGTTGTAATTACATCTGGGAAACTCGGAGATAATTTTGATACCGGAGTTTCCGAGATGGGAGGAGTCTTAAACTTTCCACATGGCGGATGAGTGCTGGCCAACGTGTCCAGGAATGATAAAGTTTGCCGTAAAAATGCGCTCCCATTATCTCTGTTTATTTTATGCTGTAAATTGTGCATAATAATGCAATATAGACTAATAATGGCACAATCAAGTCAAATGAAGGATAAACTATGTTTATTATAGCTGCTTTTTCATAAAACATTTTTTAAAAGCATCTGTCATGGAATTAGCATCTAATTCAAAAAACATTTAACAATGGGGGCAAAACAAAAAACTAAAAGGCACCAAAAGTTGCTGACTGTGGCACGGTGGAGGGCGGGGTCGGGTCATGACTCAACACGCCCAGTCCCGTATTAGGCTAATCAAGCCTCCGAGAGGGTTAAAGGCTGACTGCGGAGGATGTAGATCGTTCACGGGCATGTCCGTTGTCTTATGTGCTTGTATTTTGAGTTCTCCATTAAACTATGATTTCATGTGTTCAGCCGGTTTCTCGCCTCTTCCTTGCCCGTGAGCGTGAACTGCTTTACATTGGTGCCGAAACCCGGGAAGGAAGAGGGATACGCCGTAGCAGAGTTCTCGCCACTGCCCAGCGGAGCAGCCGCGGCCATCTGCTGGGGGACGGAGGAGCCCAGCCGCCTGGAAGCGGAGGAACGGCCGCCAACCGCAAGGGGAGAAGGGGCTCCTGGCCAACCGCCTGGAGCAGTTAGGACCGCTGCCAGGGGCGGGGGGAGGCCCCTTCGACTCCCCAGGAAAGCGGCGGGGCGTTCCGTCCGCCAGGGGCTGAGGACTGCCTCCGATCCGCCCTGTCGTCCTGTAGAGGGTGGAGAAGTGGCTGAGGAACGAGCTACGGCGTATCAGAGAACCGCCGAGTAAGTTTTCTTTTTTTTTTTTTTTAATCTCTCTCCTCTCTCTCTCACTGCCGCTCTGCATTGGCCTTTTCCCTCTTTTTTAAATTATGGTGTTTGTGGGAGGGGAGGTACTGCCCAGTGCAGGAAGGACCCCCACATTTTTTAATTATTGTTGTTTCCCTCCCCTTGCCCTGCTTTATGAACTGCTTTACACTGACACATTATGTTAATATTTTCAGCGGACATTATGTCCAACAATGTTTGCATTTGTTGGACATTAGGGCATTTTAATGGTCAAAAACCGGTAATTACCGGCTAACGGATACCCTGCTCTATATATACAGTATATAAAGACTTATTCTAATGTTTTATTAGCCGATGACTTTTCAAGGACTTTATATCACAATTCTAAAACTGTAATATTTCCAGGTTTTCCATGACCGTAGGGCTCCTGAAGAATACCTGTGCCTGCATGTATCCAAGTAACGGCTCCAACAGTGCAATCTTCTTCTTATACTGGAGTGTGTTCAGGGAAGTGAAGTAGTGCATCATGGTCTGGTGGTGTTTTTTCCTGGAGGTGTAAACATCTTCCATCACTTCAGTCTTTACCTGCAATGGACACATTAAAGTCATTATATGTCTTATTCAACATCGGTACATGGTGATTTAGTTCAGATAACTATAATATTAATCTACAATAAGTTTTACTTTAAGAGTAAATGATGCAGGGAGGTCTGGGTATCTCAGTGGGAACTGACGCTGATTAACACCCCTGGAGTCGTGAGTTCGAATCCAGGGTGTGCTGAGTGACTCCAGCCAGGTCTCCTATGCAACCAAATTGGCCCGGTTGCTAGGGAGGGTAGAGTCACATGGGGTAACCTCCTCGTGGTGGTGATTAGTGGTTCTCTCAATGGGGCGTGTGGTGAGTTGTGTGTGGATCGTGGAGAGTAGCATGAGCCTCCACATGCTGTGAGTCTCCTCGGTGTCATGCACAACGAGTCACGTGATAATATGTACGGATTGACAGTCTCAGAAGCGGAGGCAACTGAGACTTGTCCTCCACCACCCGGAGTGAGGTGAGTAACTGCGCCACCACGAGGACCTACTAAGTAGTGGGAATTGGGCATTCCAAATTGGGGAGAAAAGGGGTAAAATAAAATAAAAATAAAAAGATGCCTGTAAATGATGCCTGAACAAAATGTATTCAACTAAAGTGCACAGGTTTATGAACCAAAATTCTTATACTAAAAGTCTCTTTTTTTCTCTTTTTCTAAAACAGGACACATGATATCATCTGCCAATCGTATCTGTGTAACAGATGCTTGCCTAAATATTCAGGCCAACTCACAGTGCGTGTTTTATTAAATGAAGAAAGCCAGCACAGCACATATCTGAGCAATGCCAGAATTTTGGCAATAAAAAGACAGACTTTTTATCTCTCCGTATCAGGGCTGTGGAGCAACATTTTCAGCTGTCAATCAAACAACATGTAAAAAAATAAAACAAAATCACACCTTCTCGTTTTCCTTCCGTTTAGACAGACGACTGTATCTGTTGATGGCCACGTCATGATCTGTAATTAAATTAATTTAAAAGTGAACATAATGAAGTGGCTATTTCTGTTATATTATTATGTGTTACAGTAATCATGTAAAATTTGGATAAAAAAAATGTATAATAACTGGTGCTCACCCTCACTTGCAATCTGAAATACTTCCTTCAGGGTGAGAATTTCTACATAACATAAAAGATAGTGATCACAATTAGAAAAAGAAAATAAATATGGGCAATGCAAGTGTTATGTAAGGTAGAACTGTCAGTCAGTCACTGTCGGAAATTAAATCATGAAAGCCTGTGTAGGTTACCTGGGACAATAGTCAATTACACCCTTTAGCGTTCATTGGGCCTTATTCATCAAACACGACCAGAATTTTAATTGTTCATAAAACCATTCTTACAGAAATTGTTCTGTTCAATTTAGCGCAAAAATTCACATGAGAATGTTTTCTGAATAATTTTCACAAAAATTCTACTCATGTTTCATGATTAAGACCTTTAACATAAAAATATATGGGATGTCAATTAATAATTTTTAAGTAAATTAATCTTTTTAATTATTATTATTATTTATCAAATTTTATTATATGATGCTGATTCATTATTATTATTATTGTTTTTGACCCAAATCAATTTTGTTTTCTTAATCTGAGAAGAGACTTTTCCTAATATTGTATTTCCTAATGTGGTTTTATCAAACAGTCCTACTCAAGTTTGACCCGTCATTGGAAATGAATGGGTGAGACAATAAAACATCTATGCAGAGAACACACACATTCACACACAAACACACGCGTGCACACACACAAAGATATGAATGGGTGAGTTTCTTTTAATTCTGTCAAATAAATATAAATCAGCTACGATGCAGAACACACAATGAATTAATGGGTGAGACTACAATAGAGCATTTTTGTAATGTTTTTGTCAAATAAAAATCAATCAGCCATAATGCAGAAAACACACACACACATACACACACACACACACACACACACACACACTTCACAGTCAGATCAAAGTCTTTGTCTAACCCCACTGTGAGAAAGTTTAAAACAGTTGTGGGAGCTGCACACCATGGTCAGGTTTGACTGTGACAATATTGTGACATCATTGTAAAAATCTCACCCTTCAACACAAGTGGTTTAATTGCTACAATTTTACAAATAATTCCCTTTTATAATGGCTTTTAGAGATCAGCTTTGATTAGAGATCGCCGAAGCATCTACTGGCCACAGTTGTCATTTCATGTAATTGTTATTTTTATTCCAGCAGATGTCACCAGAAACCCTCAATGCATGACATTATTTTATGTTTTAACAATCTTTCAAATTACTGAAATGAAGGTAACATTTTTATGTTGCTTATTTTATATGATATGAATGGATTCATTGAGCAACTTAGAGGTAAATTATGTCAAAACTATCATAAAATCCTAAAAGAAATGTGTAAATGTAGTGTTTTTACTTTAGTGAAGATAGTGTTATTACAATTCCTTAAAAAAAATTTGAGGGGTCCACATTTGATGGAATGGATGGAACGGGGTTCTCTTTTGATAAGTGTACAATATTTAATCACATATAACAATATTTAGAGAAATAAGCCATCAAATAAAGAAAATGTAATATATACAGTTATCAAACAATTATAAATATAATATATAATAAAAATAGTGATTCAGATAAATCAAAAACAATCCATTATTAGTGGTGCTTGCGTAGCAATGCATCACTATTATTATCTCAAATACTTATTATTATTATTCTTCCGGACAAATTTTGGCACCTAACTCATCCCGCACTGTTTGTCAAACATTGCTTTAATGAGGTGTCAAATGGACCATCTTATTGAGGAGAGGTGTGCTATGACTTTTCTAAGTGATCAGGAGTATGATGTACCCCTGGGGGGGCAAAAAACTACCCCAAAAAAATCCCATTGACTTGACATTGGCAAGACGTTTTTCGGACCATATCTTCGGGTCAGAAAGTTGTAGAGACTTCAGGGTTGGCTTGTTTTACTCAGGTAAGCAAGCAGTCTTCAAGTATCCCCTTGTAAACTACTTAGCCACACCCTAGCAACCATTTATAGCACCCTAGCAACCAACCCTATTGACTTCCATTCAAAATTATTTAGAGGGATATCTCCGGATCTGAATGTCATAGAGTTCATTGTTGGCTCATTTGACTCAGGCCAGCAAGCAGCCTAGTTAGTATCACCCTGGCAACTGACTAGCAACCAAATGAGCTCACCCTAGCAACCAAATAGCAAAACACATATCTCTGCACCAGAACATCGTAGATACTTCTGGATTTGCTCATTTGACTCGAGATAGGAAGCAGCCTTTTTATGATTACCCTGGCAACTGTCTAGCAACCAGATGGAACGCCCTAGAAACCATGGAACAACACCAATATCTCTGCACCAGAACATCCTACTGACATGGGGTGTCCTCTTTCAATTTGGGATGGTTGTTGGGTCACTGTGGTGACGAATTTTGTCACGCAAGCACCACTCACATTTACTTCAGTAAATGTACTATCTAGTTGTATACATTGTTTAGTTTACTTCCATATCAGTGAACATAAGCCAGTGAACATTGGCCTATAGTCCACAGCAATCCCTTTTACAATTGAGTTTGTCAGTCTGTCCGAGGTTGACTTTCCTGAGGATGCATTAGTCTGTAGACATGTCACATGGTGTCTGACAGTGTTTGCATTGTGTTTCACTGGTTTTCAATGTCTCTAGCCATAAACATCACATTTTTAGGATGCTGTATCAAGTTAATTTAAGTTTTAAACTGAATTAACCCATTTAATCGACAGTCTTGAAAGATATTTTACCGCAGAACTGACCAATCACAATCACGTCTTCCAGAGAGCCGTGTAATAATAAAAACATTATCGACATTATTACAAAAATCTGAAAACTCTCCCCTATAATGCACTGCAGTGCCATACCTTTCAAGTCTCTCTCTTTAAACTGCGTTATGGGGAACATCATGGCGTCTGCGAGCTGTGTGGATAGAACAGCGTGGCAGGAGCTGAGCTGAAAGCATACAGCAGTAAAAGCTCATTAAACATCACAAAACAAGCCAGTACTCCCACAGGAAGTGAATTAATCATTAGAGTGATGTCGTTCTGACCTCGTCAATGACTTTGGCAAATTGCTGCAGAGTTGAGCTCATGACCTCATCGTCGCCCCCTAGAGGAAAACGCTGCAAATAATAGAGAATTACTTTATTAATGTCATAAACATGAGCTTATGACATCAATGAAACTGTTACAAGACAGAACTCCATTTATGGGCAGAATCAACATATAGAACATCAGAATGGTGAGACAATACATGTGAAACAATCAAAATGCACAAATCACCTGGTTCTCATAGTCCTTCAGCAACTTAGAGGTTAAATGAGTGGCGGTGCTCAATTCATTCTGAAATGAGAAACAATAAAAGACCAACTTCAGCTCAAAATTAATATTATAGAATTGTTATTTTTCTTAGAGAGCTATAAAGACATTATAATTTTTTATATTGTGAGATTATTTTCATTATATTGTCAAATACATAACATTTTTTTTTTTTTTACATAACAGTGATGAGAATTGGGAAATAATTTTTTTTTCTTTAATGAAACATATTATACAATTTTAGGTATCTTTATTTTGATTTTAGGGTAAAATATGTCCTGAAAACCTTGAAACATTTTGTGTGATTCATCCGTAAATTATCAAAAATAACTTCAGTATCACTCAAGTGAATATTTCATGTACATCAGGCAGAGCTGAAGGAGTTTGAATGTTAATCAGTGTAAACTCTGGGCTGTTCTCACCTGAGCGTCATAAATTCTCTGCATGGCTTTAAAGAGCTTACTAAAATACCCGGATATCGCTTCTGCATCTTCCTCAAACACACCAAGAAGAGAGCGCGTCTACAAAAACAAACATGAATGTAAATCAGCAGGTGTACTTGTCAAGGGGTTTTACTAGCACAAGTTTTGCATATGTATGAATAAATAAAATAAAACTATTCTGAGTCAAACTCAAGCTGTCAAAAAAATCTAAACAGTGTAAAACTTGTGCCAAACTTGATCTGTAAAACAACTTTTTCAACAATTATTTACAAAATGTTACACAAAAGTCATGAGTGCCCCTTCCCATTTTCTAAATTCACGACCATTTATTTTAATTACAATTTACATGATAATAATAGAAATGTGAGTGAAATGTTAACATTTTTGATAAAATTGACATTAATTTCAGAATCTTCTACTTAAGTTTGTGTGAAAACACAAAAGTTGTGATAATCAGTAAGTAAAATCAATGAATTAATTGAATTTTGGCGTCAACATTCATTAAAATTTAATTACAAAATTAAACTGGATTAGAAAACCCACCCAATGGAAATATAACTTTAATTCACTATTATTCATAATTACCTTATACACAGTTTCATCTCAAGTAAATAAACACAATGTAGGCCGATTCTCTCTAGAAGACCATACAATTTCCTTACATATCTGTGATATGATTTGTGATTCATCTATGTGTTTGTAATTACTGATGTTGACAAATCCACCACCAATAACAGCAAAGCTAAACAGCAGAAAATCAACCATTAAAAGCCAGTAACAGTCAAATCATGACATCATTAAAACATACAAACGACAGAAATGTATGATCTGCTTAGTTTTGCATAATAAGGTGACACATACACTTAATGTTTATTATTACATTATTATATACGCATTTAATCGCGTTAGCTTGCTGGCTAAATTATGATTATTTACCTGCGGACTGTCTTCCAGAGTCTCTTCTATCGGTAATTTCTCGATTCCCGGCATTACTGCAGTTTTTCCAGCGGACGCAACAATTATCGATATATTTATTCACAATTAAAGTTACAACGTTGCTGTACGGTTTATTCCTGACAAATCAACACCCACTTGGATCCGCCCACAAATGCGGAAGTCCTGTTTCTTCGCGTCCGCCGATTGGCTGAGACGCTTATGACGTTGTGATTACTTCTGCTCTTGTTTGATTTTGCTTCTTAAAGGGATAGTTCACCCAAAAATTAAAGAAGGTCCATACAATGCAAGTGAATGGTGGTCAGGACATTGTATTGAAATGACCAGTGTTGGGTAAGTTACTCTAAACAAAGTAATGAATTACTAACTACAAAATGCATCTTCAATTGAGTAATTTGATTACTGTACTAATTACTCTGTCTGAAAAGTAATTGTATTACTTATTACTAATTACATTCTAAAACCCTTATCAGCCTCGACCAGATGAAAATACAAGGATAGGCATTGAAATTGTTCTTTTAATTCTTTCGAATTAATCATCTAAAATCAAATAAATTATTCATGAACTGACCAAAGAATTTAAGGGGGCAGCGCTTAATTAGGAAACATAAATCTTGGGGCCTGGGTATCTCAACAAGTATTGAAGCTGACTATCATCCTGGAGTCGCGAATTCAAATCCAGGGCGTGCTGAGTAAATTCAGCCAGGTCTCCAAAGCAACCAAATTGGCCCGGTTGCTAGGGAGGGTAGAGTAATTTGGAGTTATCTCCTCTTGGTCGCTATAATGTGTCTCAGTGGGACGTTTGGTGAGATGTGCGTAGATGCCACAGAAAATAGTGCAAAGCCTCCACACGCATTACCTCACCACGGTAACGCGCTCAAAAAGCCACATGATAAGATGCGTGGATTGACAGTCTTCAGGCATCTGAGATTCGTCGTTCGCCACCCGGATTGAGACGAGACACTACGCCACCACGGGGACTTAGAGTACATTGGGAATTGGGCATTACAAATTGGGGAGAACATTTTTTTTTAAAAATCACGACATTTTGGAAACTTTTAAAATACTTTTAATAGTGTTGAAGACAAGAAATGTATCTGTGGTAACATTTATGACAACGAATTTGTCAAAGAATTTGTTGTTTGTTTAAAATCACAGCATAAACAATGTAGCCTCCTAAACTATATTTTTATATAGGTTAAAAAAGCTTTATACACAGATCTGATTACAACATACTATCGCTAGGACTTGTAAATATATCAATGCTCTTATCACAGATGATATCATCCATTATTTATACAAATGATTCACTTCAATAAATATGTATCAAATTTAAGACTTTGTTTACATTCTCAAAACCTGTATGTAAAGAAGATACTTGGACAACAAGTCCATCATATGGTGTGTCAATATTGTCCATTGTACACACGCTGTAATAATAAGAATCATAATCACTTGTGACTTGTGTTGTCATTTAGCTGATTATCCTTAATCGGTCATGAACCACCTTCTCCAGGACCAATCAAAAGCTTTAACATCTGATATACTTTATTAAAGGCAGACGCATAAAAGCTATATGAAAATATCTATATAAATCTATATAAAAAAAAGAAAAAAAAGTTTTTAGCCTTACTTTACATTTTAAGGACCATTATAGCCACATCCGTCTTAAACGTAAATCAGAAGTATGTTTTGATTATTTCATTTGCTTTGACTGGCTGTAGAGGTCATGTTCTTTATATAGGATGAACTGCTTCAGTCGATCTGGCAACTGAAGGAAGCTCATGAAAACTGCAGCTCTCAGACGCAGTCGACCCAAACAGCTCCTGATCTTCAGTCGACAGAGGTGCTGCAAAGAGCGAACGTTCTCTGTGAACAAAAATGTACGAAAAAAATCAATAATAATAATCATCATTTGTGCTCCACCATTTGTACTTACAATCTCTTGGAGATCATGTTCAGGTCACATTTTATTCCAAAATCAAAAAGAGGAAAAACGAGATATGATGTTTTGCATAAGAGAATCAGAATTCGTTGGGGAAAATAATGTCACAATGCAATAAATCTTAATGGTCCTAAAGTAGATTTAAACTTCTTTATTCTAAATTATAATCTCATTTCTCATTTCTGTTGTTAAATATGTCCTGGACATGTTCCAGAGAGACGTCGTAAGACCCCATGTCACTACATTGTTCTTGTACAAACCTTGAATTTTGCAGATTTCAGGCCACTGTTTTTGCTCCATGAGAGCGGCCTTCAGTTTCGAGCAGAAGGTCACATGATCAACATAGTCCAGCATGATACGTACCACATCTCCAGAGAGATGCTTCAACCATGACACTGATATGAACTCACAGAACTACAGAGAGAATACGGTTTAATTAGGGCCAAAATCGGTGCTTGAAACATTCGAAATTTACACAAAATGTAAATTCTGTCATTGATTCAATGATCAATGAAGCGTCCATGATATCAAACCTTGTGTGCAAACATGCCATTTTTCTCTCTGAATGCAAATACGATTTTCAGGAGAAGATTTTCAGTGAATAAAGACTTAAATTGAGTGTGAGTAAAGAATGACAGAATTTATTATTCCTAGCCAATTTTATTTAACTAATCACCAGATTGTCTTTGATGACGGTATCACTCCAGCCCTCGTAACCATGTGGCACGTGCGAGCCGTCTCCATATGGACAGTCAAAGCATCGCTCCACATCGTAACCATAGTTACACAGCATCCGCAGCACAATCTCGTCCTTTAGGGCGTACTGTAAAGCCGAGGGGAAGTGAGTTGTGTTCACCTTGCAAAAATAATTGACATTGGCGCCATATCGTAGCAACACGTTGATCAGCTCATAGTTGCCCAGGCGCAGCGCCAACTGCAGGCATTTGATAGGGTCCTGGTTGGGCATGGCTCCAGCTTCTAGCAGAACCTTGGTAGATGCGACGTCGTCATTGGATACAGCAAAGTACAAGGCAGACTGGCGATTGTCGTCATAGTTACGGCGTACCCATGAGTGAAGCATGAAGTTGGGATCATACCCGGCATTGAGAAGCATCTCCAGACACTGTGTTTGTCCACTGGCCGCTGCTGAGTGAAGGGGACTGATTCCACTGTCATCTACTGCTTCCCATGTTGTTATGGGTATCAGGAGAGCAAGAGCCCTGAGAGGAGATGATGTTTATATACAGAGTCAGGGTTAAGTTACTCATAAATTATAGTAGTTTAAATGCAGCCCTTTAGTAAAATTAGTTAGCTATAACAAATGATACTAATAAAAATTAGCCACAGATGAGGGATATCTTTTTAATTTACTTATTTAAAAAATTAGACTACGATATTATGAGATATAATTATATAACAGATATATATATATAGTTTATATCAATATACTTTAGGCAATGGATTTTTTGTTTGTTTGTTTGTTTGTGTGTGTGTTTTTTGCCCACTATATTTTCTGCCAGGTAAAAAATGCTTAAAAATTGCTTATTTCATTTTTGATTGTTTCATTTTAATTAAATTAAATTACATTTAATTGTATTATTAATTTAATTTAAATTACATTTTAATTACATTTTAATTAATTTAATATAAAAACAATTTATTACTTGCTTGAATTGAAAAATTATTAAATGATTAAATATAATATAATGTTAACTTTTTATTAATTAATTGTTAAAAATACAATTTGAATAAATTAATTGCTTAATTTTAGCATGCTTCTCGATCATTTATTGCACAAATTGTGTGGGACAAGTTACGCAAGTTATACTTTAATATTGCTTAGCAAATTATTTGGATTGCTTGATTTGAATTACATTTTAAAAAAGAAATATTGATTTTATTTTAAAATAATTTTAACATATGAATTCATTAATTTTAAAATTAAAGTAAAACATTTTTTTTAATAAATTAATTGTTAAAAATGTAATTCAATTACAGTTCATTACATTTATTTATTAAACCTAATTTTAACTTACTTTAAGAATGTCTCCTCATCTAGCTGCAAATTTTGAGATATCATTCATAGCGCAAATGGTGCGGCACTTTTTGGCTTTTTGGAGCTTCAAAGTTCTGGCCAACGTTCACTTGCATTATATGAACCTACAGAGCTGAAATATTCTTCTAAAAATCTTAATTTGTGTTCAGCAGAAGAAAGGAAGTCGCACATCTGGGATGGCATGATTGTGGGTGAACGATACTTTTAGGGGTGAAACACTGAGGCCTGTTATGACTGAATTTCTTTGTTAATATTAAAGCCTTAAATCAAACCATGGTTTAATCCTAGGCTGTTAAACCTGCTTTACATACTGTGTTGTTTTCCGTGACTTTGTTTTGAAAAAACATCATATAAAAAACCTGTCACTAACTTCACATGTCCACGGTGAGCCACTCTGTGGATGGGCAGATGGCCAGTGTTTTTGGGTACATTAGCGTCTGCTCCATGTTCCAGCAGTAGTGAAATCACATCAGGGTTTCCTGAAGCAGAAGCTTCAAACAGGATAGTAGCGCTGTCCTGAGCCTGAGACTCCACATTAGCACCTACATCCGAGTTTTATTAGTGACTTTGAACAGCACATAACACACATGCTATACTATAATGTACTGTATAGCTGCATTCCAATTCATATACTAACCATCCTATATATTTTGTAAGATTAGGATTATTGGGTTCCAAATCATAGTACTGTACATTGAATATAGTAAGCCAACGTCCCCCAATCGTGTACTATTTTCATTGGATTCTCAAAGGGTGCACCTGTGCATGCTTTTTGGTTCATTATTGCACAGCATCCCATTTATGTTATGGAAACATGTGCCATGTGCTGAACAGTTAACTTAAAGTTTGATTTTCAAAATTGACTTAAAATAAACATAAATAAAACACAGACACACATGCAACACGGTCGTGTGCATCTCTCTCTCTGTGGAACTGGCGCCTCTGGCTCCCCTTTATCTCGCTCTCAGCTGATTTAGCGCCGGCCGTGCATCATCACGGCCCGGCCACGCTCTCCTCCTCGTCACACTCCTCCCCCGCCCAATTCAGCCCAAGGTGCCACCGGTCTGACTAACTTACCCCAAACACTATTGCAAGGGAACGCAAAACTTTTTGTGAGAGAATGCTAAAATGTTGCGAGGGAAGGCAAAACTTGTTTTAACAGAATGCAAAGTTAATTACGAGCGAGTGGCCTGATAGCCTCCAAAACCTTACCTTAATTACATTTAATGAATAATAATGGCCATAGAATAAAAAACAACAGAAAATACACGATAGCCCTAACTGTAGAGAGTGCATCAATATGAAGACAAAGACAAATCCCGGCCAGCCACTTCTTTCAGGTCCGAAAAAGGGGATGTATGGTCACCCTAGAATTGGGATGCAGTCCATTTTTACATAATCATATGCTTCAACACAAATGCTGACCTCTCCGCAGAAGAGTTCGAATGATTTCCAGGTGTCCTCCCTGTGCAGCTAATGCTAAAGGGGTCAGGCCGTAAGTGCTCATGGGGTCAGGATGAGCCCTGTTTTTCAACAACAGATCTACAAAATCTGTCCGACCCAACCGGGCAGCTTCATGTAGGGCGGTCCTGCGGTGCGCCCCCTCCTGGTTAACACTGACTTTAAAGTTGAGAAGAACTTTCACCATGTCGTAGTGGTTGTTTCGTATGGCTGCGGGGAGGAAGATGACAGCTTGAACATAACTGAACTTGCAAAAGAAGTGTTATGTATTCATTACTATCAAACAAATGTCAAAGTAAATAATATTGTCTATTTGAAAAAAATAGGAAATACATAAAAACGGGAAAGAAAACTAAAGTCGTCAAGCCAATTCATTGTGTTTTAAATTGTCATTTTTATGAAGCTTTACTGACCTACAATGAGAGGCGAGTCTTCCTCCTCATCCAGGGTGTCTGGACTGCTGCCGTTGTCCAACAGAAAACAGGCGTTTTCCACAAGACCTTTCTCCACAGCTAAGAATAGGGCTGTTTTACCACGATGAGTCCCTCTGTGCTTTGAATCCTCAGGAGAAGCTGTGGAAAGGATTAATTACAGTAATGGTTCACTCAGAATGAATATTGACTTACCTTCATGTTGTTTGGACACCATTATTATTTTCTCTGTTGTAAGACACAAAACTGTATGTTAGGCAGAATGTTTGAGCTTCTCTTTTCCATACAACGAAAGTAGATAGAGATTTATCACCATCAAAGTTAACCCTTAAAACCTATGGACCCGCCGGCGCACAAAGGGGGGGCACTATATCGCTATTTTGCTTCAAACATTAAAGTCCCCATATGCATAGCTCAGGCATATGAGGTATAATTTGAAAGCTTCAAAAAGTTTTAAGAGATAACATCACTTCTGCATTTATGTTACTTAAAATAACAAAATAAAGCCTCAAATCATTCATGTTGAAAATTAGCGCCCCCTAGAGCAGGGGTGACCAACCCTGCTCCTGGAGAGCTACCTTCCTGCAGAGTTTAGATCCAACCCTAATCAAACACACCTGAACCAGCTTATCAAGTTCTTCAGGATTACTTGAAAATTACAGGCAGGTGTGTTGGAGCTAAACTCTACAGGAAGGTAGCTCTCCAGGAGCCGGGTTGGTCACCCATGCCCCAGAGTTAATGGGGTAGAAATATTTATATACAAATAAAAGTCCTTCATGTAGCACCTAAATTGACAAGTCCCACACCAAAACAAATCTCTCATTGTCAGGAACATGATTGTACATTTCATTTGTTGCCCTAAAACCACAGATCGAAAGATTTTCAAAAGAATCACAAAGTGAAATATGATTTCTGTAAGTCATCAAATACAAACGCCTCTTTTACGCTCCGATAACCGCTGCTTTAAGCCACAAGTAGCCGAAAACTAAATATCTGCGTTTACCTTCTTCTTCTAAAAAAAAAAAAAATGTTTTAATTGCCTGTGAGTGTAACGATCCACACTGTCTTTGGTTTGTTTACCTTTTTACTTTTAGTTTTTGGCACTTTTTATGTTCCACACTGTTCTTTGTTTATGCACTCTTTGAGTTTTGGCACCTTTTATGTTCCGTATTGCTTTCTGTTTTATGCACTCTTATTTTGAAGTTTTGTCATGTCATGTTTTCCCTCCTTTGTCCGTGTCTGGTTTTCATTGGTTTATTGTTTAATTACTTTACTATCAGTTCTAGTCTTGTCATTGGTTTTAGTTCATTACCTTGTTATCTTGTTTTGAGTTCTGTTTGTCTATTGGTTTATGTTTTCCCTTGTTTTGTATTTTAGGTCCTGATGTTCACCTTGTCCTTTGTCGGTCGTTGTTGATGTTTGATGTTCACCGTTTGATGCTCCGTCCTGTATCCTGCCTAAGCCCACCTTGTTAAACCCCTGTGTTGTTTTCTTGTTTTCTTTCCCTTATTTTTCCCCTTGTGGAGGTTTCATTTGTTCCTGCCTTTGAGTTTGCTTTACCCTATTAAACTGCATTTGGATCCTTACTCCCTTGTCAGACCTCTGCATTACAGTGAGCTTGCTTGGCTGAATTATCTAATGTTATAACCCATCCAGAAGGAAAAGCATTTAAAAAAATCATCAGAAAATATGTTTTTAGATTATTGATAAAATGTTATATATCATCGCAAAAGGGAGGATCTCAGCTTTCTAATGACACCTAGATTGAGCTTGTAGTTCACTCAGAGGCCGAGATATTCAATGAAACAATGAGGGTGCTGCTTGAACTGAATATTAGACTGAATGTCTATGGACGAGCACATCTGTGAGGGGTAAAATGTGTAAGAGCGCCACCTACAGTTCACATCTGTATATTGTGATGGAAGGTGATAGAGAAGTGCTTGCTGCCATCTAGTGGAATACATCTAGACTTGTCAAAGTGATGTAGAGTGACAATAAATAAATGACAATAAAGTGATTTGATTGATTTGATAGAGTGAACAGAAGCAGAATAACATGCTGTTTATTATCAAATTGAAAACACAATATTATTTAGGAATAATTGGAGTCTTTGTTTATTTTTTATTTGGGGCGTCCTCAGAAAAATTTGACCAATATTTTGCAATTAGTTCACAGTGTGTGTGTGAATTTCAATTTTAGTGTGAAAAACTACGGGCAGCAACCTTAAAATGCACCAGAGTATACAGGGTTTTAAGAGATATGGCAGATGGTTCATATGTCTTCAGAAGACTTGGAATACAGCACACAAGTCATATGGACTACTTTTATAGTGGGGTTTTTTGGCGCTTGACTAAATAAATCCAGACTGATCTCAATGTGAACTCACCAACAGTTGGTCGAAAGTTCTTCACCTGAAATTAAAGTACTGCCCCCAGTGGCCGAAGCTTGACGTGTTGTTGAATGTATGGGAACATGTGCACTCCAATTTCTGGGGGAAATATCCACAGAGTGGTGCCAAAAGCAAGTTGTATTTTTAGCTAATTCTACTCCCTTACTCCTAACCCTAAATCTAAATGTCAGTGGAGTATAATTAAAGTTTTCAAGCAAAAATGCAACCTCCAAATCATGCTCACCATTGATTATGTGATTGCTTTCTGACTCCCACGGGACAAGAACACATGTCTCAGTAGCACCAGTAACATCACAGGAAAAGGTAAACACATTTTAATCTACGCAAAAATGTCTGATGGAAGATGGCGCTTTTCAGTAACTCGGCAGAATGGTGTCGATTTCAGGAAACCGGAACATTCGGTACCAACATGTCGAGTTCCTGTGATCATGTTGATAAATCACCACCATCTTTCATTGTAGAAAAAGAGTAGACATTCTGTCTAAGATGACCTTTTGTGTTTCACAGAAGTAACTAATACAGGGATGGGACAACATAGGGAGTAATTAAAAAAATGTAATATTTAAAATTTTTGTCCACTTGTGCAAACTTGATGAACAACTCATTGGATTTTCTAGTCTAAATTATTTGCTAAAAGCCTAAAAATGTGCACGACAGACCGTTGAATGTGATCTCAAGGATGTTCTGGTTGCTCTGTATAGCAGCCTCGTGTAATGGAATGAATCCTGTGTTGTCCTCTTCATAAAAGGCTCGCTGGTGAACTGTCAGCTTACGGAGAGCATTTTCATCACCTGATAAACCATCAAGAAAGAGACAGGAGTCAATAGCAGGGTTAGAAATTAAACAGAAAGGCAAAATGGCGAAGAAAAAAAGAGTGACAAAAAGAGACCCAAATATTTTAAATGTGGGGCAAAAAACTGTTTTGGTTCCTGTTTTATTTCTTTGTTATATTTTGAAATATATTTCAGTTTTCTATTCCAGGCATTTCTAGAGGTTTAGTACATTTATACTCAATGTTGTGAGCTATAGATGTCAGATATCTGTATTCACCGGTGTTATAGAAAGTTCCCAAATCGTAAGAGTAAAGATACCTTTATGGAAATCAAGTACCTCATAAGAAAACTATTAAAGCAAAGATATTAAAATACTGATATACTAAAATGTACTTACTACTTAAGTATCAAAAGTACATTTAAATGGTGTAAATAAAGGCACTGGTTTTTGCTGTTTCATACAAATGCTACCTTGGTTAAATGGGAATGTTACCACATTTAATTACCCTTCTACCAACTGCTAAATATTACATATATGGACATGTTCTCCAGGAAAGGCGGGAAATCTGAACACATGTTCAAGCACATAACTTCATCAGTATTTCACAACATTCTTTTTTTTCTCCCCTTTTCTCCCCAATTTGGAACTAGTGTCTTGCCTCAATCCAGGTGGCGGAGGACGAATCTCTGAGCGTCTGAGACCGTCAATCTGCGCATCTTATCACGTGGCTTGTTGAGCGCATTACCGTGGAGACATAGCGCGTGTGGAGGCTTCACGCTATTCTCCGCGGCATCCACGCACAACTCACCACACGCCCCACCGAGAGCGAACCACATTATAGCGACCATGAGGAGGTTACCTCATGTGACTCTACCTTCCCTAGCAACCGGACCAATTTAGTTGCTTGGGAGGCCTGGCTGGAGTCACTCAGCACGGCCTGGATTCAAACGTGTGACACCTGGTGTGATAGTTAGAGTCAATAATCACTGAGCTACCCAGACCCCCTCACAACATTTCAACGAGTCAAAAATTAATACAACAATTTACATGAACAGTATCACAAAACATGCTGTTCTGGATTATTTTGATTCAGATTCACTAATTGATTCGCAAAATTAATGATTCGGACTGCTTTTCGAACAGATTTTACTGATTCAAGAGAATCAAATTTATTGAAAGATTTGACTTAAATTATTTGTTCACGAATTGAACATCACTATCTCCGAGTCGCATATGCAAACATTTACAACAGTGTTATTTTTTGTTTTGCAAGTGTCTGGAGAGATGTATTGGTGTAAAGCTATAAATTGACTTCCTCAATTCCTCAAAATGAATTGACTAGTTTGACTAATGAAATAGACGTCATCAGAAATATAGAAAAGAACATTACAATTATTGAACTTGAAAGTACAATTATGTACTTAAAGCTGAAGTGTGAAGATTATGTAGTCCCGCCCCCAGCTTGCCCCATTGGTCGAGCCAATGTTGTGTGTCGGGCTGGATGGCAGGGCAAACCAAACAAAGATAGTTCTGTAAAGTCAAAGAAACAAAGTATTTATAGTTTTTGAGAAAATTACCCAACGAATGACTTATAGTTGTCTCTGTATAATAAGAGAAAGCATTTCAACACTGAAAAAGTTCCACATTTTAGCTTTTTCTAAGCACAGTAACTAAATATTGATACTTCGATACTTCCCCTGAGAAACCATTATGTTAAATATATTGCTTGTGTTTTTGAAAGGGAAAAATAACCTCCAAAATCAGCCCTAAAAATAATTTAAGTGAAGAAAACACTCCCAAAAACTCCAACACTTTTAACATGATTACATTAAAATCAGCAGACAGTAAAGAGCTGTTTAGTCTAAAATAGAGACCGGACATTTAAAATGGACTTTAGGAAAGTATTTATTGTGTGATGATATCTCATCCATTATTTTACAGCTACTTGTGTATTATTAGATATAACACATTAGAAATGCCTCTGAAAACCTAATAACGTGGTCAAGCATTCTTACCATGTTTTATGGCATTGAATATTTTCTCTCTCACAGGAGTAATCTGAATGTTCCTGCAGACAAAAATGTAAAATTTCATTCAAGTATTTCGCAACATCATTGAATTCCAGCTTGTTATAGGCGTAAAGGCTGTTTGCACCTGCAGACGTCACCAGAGGAGGAGTTATTGACCTCAGTTTGCTTGTGGCACTGCAGCAGACTCTGTTCAATTATGAACTGGGTTGCCACATCCTCATCAAAAATTTCTCCTGAAGTGTCCAGATCCATAATGCGGTCGTGGTGGATGTCCGTGGTGACTGGTGACTCCTTCAAATGACCCTTTTTCAATTGCAAATCAACTGCTCCTCTCCTGATGATATTAACATTTTATTGCTCAGAGGTTTATCTTTCAAAGGTCAGTGAAACAGTGAAACATGGCAAAACGTTCCATAGCCTATTGAAGGGCTCAAAATGCTCAAAAGTCCCGTATTCACTTGGCGAAAAGTTTCCCAGAGATAACACACATATATCACTGAGATGTCTGTTTAAGAGCATTTCATCTGAAAGTGTCGCATTCCAATTATTATCTGCTAAACATCTTAAAAAGATCAGATTTACAAGCATTCTAAATCACAAACATCTTAAAGACATCTGCTGAATGTCTTAGTGACATCTGATTTACATATTATAGACGTATTACAGATGAGAAAACGACATAAAAAATACGTCTTCCTGATGTAGACACACATATCAAATAGGCTTCTGGGTGATCTACGTGTGCTATCAGGGTTTAGTATGATGTCTAAGAGAAACACTTAAAAAATATTCTTATGGGATCATAGAGAAAAGATGTCATGTGACTTACTACGATATGCATGCCAAGTATCTGCAGCCCATGTGATCGCAACAACATGTAAACTGTAAATGTAATACCACGTGCAAATGTATAACTGGGAATAAACATCAATGTGATAGAATTAAACTGCTTTAATCTTTAATCTCTATGACACTTTTATGACATGCATTTCTCTGTCTTGGTATGGCACAATAATTAATAAAAAACACTGCAGTTTTAACAGGTCCCAATTTGGTAAGACTTGCTAAATGCAAAAAAATAACAAACCACTTCACATACACACCAAACCTTCCTTAACTGCACAATTTTACACTTTCAACCCCTCAAAATGATTCATTGCCCTTTAGTTTTTCACATTACCTTTTATCAGTTATGGTTGTTGTTGTGTGTCCGTTGGTTTGGGGGGCATCACCCAGGCTGCATACTAAGATATTTAGGTCACAGTTCCTCTATAAATACCTGATCATGACACAGCAGAGGCCACTCTTGTGAATTTAGACATGTGATGTTGCCGGCACACACTTTCAACTTTATTGAATTTAGCACCATTCCGTAACTAAACAAAAACATGTTTTTTGGACATGTAATTCAATGTTTTTTGATTTTTGGACAAATATCATGGCAAAATTATGCATTTTGGATATGTACCACAGTGTACTTTGAAGTACCTTGGAGTACCATGTAGGTACATGGTAAAGAAATATGTCATTGATGGTTAACTGCTCCAGCCGGGCATCACACTCACATACCAATATATTTCTCAATTATTAAAGATCGGTTGTATCAACTGACGCAGGACACTCAAACAAAAGAAAATACAACCTAGATATAAGTACCGAAGAGCTGTCGGGAATCCCTCTTCCAGGCGGCTCACTATAATCCAATGGCTGGCCATTTAGGTCACGAGAAAAAGCAGAACCGAATTATGGCACTTTTTTTTTTGGCTGGGCATTCATGGGGACGTTCGCAAGTGGTGTGTGGCGTTCTGTGAATGTCAATTGGTGAATCCACCGGCAACCCCAAAAGCACCATTGCACCCCCTACCTCTTATCCAGGTCCCCTTCAAGAGAATTGGCATGGACCTCATCGGGCCATTAGAACGGACCGCACACGGGCATAGATTTGTATTAGTTCTGATGGATTATGCAACGCGCTATCCAGAAGCAGTGCCCCTGTGCAACATCTCAGCACATAGTGTTGCAGAGGCACACTTCAGAATAATCTCCCGAGTGGGGATTCCAAAAGATATCCTCACTGATCAAGGCACTACCTTTATGTCACAAACACTACATGTTGCTAGGTATTCAATTTATTCACACCAGTGTTTATTACCCACAAACAGATGGTTTGGTGGAACAATTTAATAAAACCTTAACAAATATGATTTGTAAGTTTGTACATGAGGATGCTAGTGGCTTGAACCCTTGTTATTTGCAATGCGAGAGGTCCCGCAAGCCTCAACAGGGTTTTCCCCCATTTGAGTTGCTGTGTGGGTGCCACGCAGCCTGCTCAACATCATACAGGAAGCTTGGGAGGAGGGACCTTCAAACAGTAAATATTTTAGTCAAAGCCGGCTATATGACAGGAGCACTTGACTATGAAAATTCACACCAAGAGATAAAGTGCCTGTATTACTGCTTACCTCAAGCTCTAAATTCTGGTTGGGACTGGGTCTAATTTGGGCGTGCCCTGTCCCACCCTTGGCTACGCCACTGGCTGACATCATAGTGAGCACATAAGCCGGAGTCCAGCTACACATTGTCAGACTTTTCCTTTTTCAGGCTGCGGAGACATCTAGTGAAAGGGCCCTTTGAGGTCACACAGTGAGTCGGAGATCTCAATTATGAGGTTAAGCGAACAGATAGGGGTGGAGCATGTCAATTTTACCATCTCAACCTCCTAAAATCATGGAGGGAGGTGGTCCCTGAGGCCTTAGTGACAGTTGTCCCTGAGAGGGCGGAGCTCCGACCGGAGGTGACTCTCAAACAAAATTAATTCACCCAAGTCCGGTGTGGAGACAAATTCTCACCATCGCAGCTCACAGATGTGGCAGTTGGAATTTGTTTGGAGTCTTGTTACCTCCTTTCAGGGAACAAGGGTTATGTAGTAACAGAGATGTTCTGTCGGAAGCTGATGTTGTGGGAGCAGTAAACCATCACACCGTGGCACCGATGTGCAATGCCTAATAGACATAAAAGGGTAGTCCAAAGCTTCGCTGTAGCCACACCTTCATATTGAAAAATAGGAAGGGAGAACAGTAAATTAACGGCTCGATGTCAAGATAGAGACACTAGCCATGCTGGCTAGTAGATCAGTGTCTCAACATCTATTCCCAGTAATTCCCTGGTTAGCAGGAATTAGTGGAGCAGAGCGATCCTCAGGGCTAATGACACTAGGCAACAGGTGAGTGAACCATTGTACAAATGCTCTCATTAACCCCAGTGGGAATAGAGAGACCATAGCTTTTAATCTAACACTGTATTAAATGTTTATTGGTTACTGATCAACCCTGTTCCCACATGAATACACATGGGAAGATACATAAGCCTGTCAGATGCCAGACTTGCAGTCTCCAACATGAAGGGGGAAGATATACGCAGGTTATAAAACCTGGCGAAGGTGTTAGGGGAAGCTCAACCAGCAGCCAGACACATATCTTCTAGAGACATGCCTTTTGCCCATGCCCAGGAGGAGGCCAGACACCTGGTAAATGAGATTTCATGCCCATGGTGCATTGTATGCCTTGAGAGTCATATGTGAATGCAATAGCGTCCATGACCCAGTGGGATGCTCTTTGCTTGAAGATGCATAAACCCTTTGTGCAGCCTCCAAAATGAACAAAAAGTTGTTATGGTACTTTGAATTTACTCATTTGGTCAATGTTGGTGTGTAATGCCTTCACTGGACAGAGCATGAGTAATCTCTTAGCGAGTAATGATTAATCTCTTGGACTAGTCTTAGCCTAGTCCAATTCAAAGGGAGAATGAGAGAATATCTATAGGTCAACAACCTGAGCCCTGAAGGAGTTTACCTTAGCTGGGCTTCAGAATGTCCTTTTACAGGCCTGGTCGAACTCTAAACAGGAGTTACTGACCAAACGGGCCTGAAGTTCTCCAACATGTTAGATTAATGCTAAAGCTAAAGCAGCACAGTCTTCAAAGAGCGTATGCATGCCTCAGATTGCTCAAATGGGGAACACATAAGTGCATTTAACATCAGCACTGGGATGGTAGCAGTGCAAAATAGGATCTTAGCTGAAATCTGCTGACCAGAGGGTGTTTTTTCTATAGCCATTTCCACAGAGGTCATGAATGGTTGCTATGGTAGTGACATAAACCTTGAGCCTGGATGGAGTGAGCCTGCATCCAAGTGCTCTTCCAGGAAGGAGAGTATTATCTGCACAAGGCAATCCTTTGGGTCTTCACCTCTTTGCTACTTTAAGGCATGAAGCCACCTTGTTGAGGTGGACCCAACAGTTTCGACAACCCTGTTGTGTCCGATGAGCCTCAGTCAGATGCCAGACTTGCAGCCTCCGTAGCACTGGCCGAGGATGCTTGCAAGAGCAGATCCAACCTCAAATGATTTTCCCATGGGGGAGCATCCACAGCTCTACCACATTGGGAACCAGTGGCTGTTTCACTGCTCCCCTGCTTTCCCATATCTTGCACAATACTCAATACTTGCATCCTACACAGGTTGAGGAGCCCTGTACGAAGGCCGCATCAGTAGTGACAACTATGACTCTGCCTGTCCTGGCAAGTTTCACACTTTGCTGTAAAACTCTGTTTTTCTCCAAATAGCTAGCGTCGCTAGGCAGCGAGGCGAAGGTCACCATGTTGCCAAGCTTGATAAGGGACCCTCGGGCAGAACCAGCACAGGAGAGGTCTCATCCGTAGCAAGCCTAGCAGGGTGACTGTGGCTGCAGTGGGCATCAAGCCTAGAGCTCACTGGTACTGATGCAACAAAAGGGTTATACCCAGCTTGAACCTTGTCAGGTGTAAGGGTATGGAATGAACCTGTTCATTGGTCAGGTGCCGACATGGTTACAGAGTACCATTGTACCTTAGCTGTTACTGCACTCTCCTGACTTAGTGAAGCACCAAATACCCCCATCGCCCAATTCAGGCCGGAATCCATCCGGCCTGTCACTTACTCTCCCCATTTCTGGAGAGGAATTCCGCAACAGCCATCTGCGCCCCTAGACGGTCCTCCGCTTGAGCCTGGAAGAGTGCCTGGAAGCACTGCTCCTGTTCCAGACACAGCTCAATTAGAGACTGATGTTGCCCTTGGTGGATGCTGGCAGAGTCTTAAATACTTCGGCCAGCAGTGAGGACTCCATGATGGCGTTTCTTCCTACTCATCCTGGGTTTCGGCACCAATGTAACAGATTTCTAGATTCTTCTGAAGGAGGAAGCAGAAGCTGGGTAAATGTCCAGCATAACTCTTTTATTTCACAATACTTTTCAGTATAAACACCTAAATGGTCCTTCTTTTCAGCACAACAAATGCACTCGGTCACACACACAGTTTCGTGCACCTCTCTCTCCTCCTCCGGTTGTCTGGATTGCCTCTTTTATCCCTCTCCAGCTCTCACTAATCATCAGAAATAATTTCCCACAGGTGTCAATCCTTACCGTTCTTCCTTTCCTGGCTTCACTCACCAGAGATGTCACTCGGCCATGCCCACATCACCACACTTTGATTAAGTTATCAGCAGCCAATCATTAAGGTATTACGGACACCTAACTGGGGAGAACATCAAGTCAAATGTGCAATTCTGGAAAGGGCAACACCGGTGGTGAAGATCGATGGCACCAATGCTGTGAACACATTTTGCCTTTTCAGTGGCAGATTTCTCTTCAGCTTAAACCTTGTCAAGCATAGGAGAATAGACTGAGGGCATTAGTAGGTCATGTATGTTGACCTGGCAACTGTCTTGAGATTTATAAGAAGGAAACTTACAGACTGGGCACCAACACGCTCTTTATCCAGTTGACCCAATTTTAAGGGGTCAAGTGAGAACTTTAAGCAACTCACAGAGGCCATAATGTCCTATTTCCGGGAGCTGCAGAGTAAGCAGGAAGAGAGGCGAGCGGCTTCGATTTTCAGAACAGCTAGAGCCAAGCGTAATGAGTTTCATATGCTAACATTGAATGCAATGAGTCTCAAAAAGCGCTGTTAAGGAACAGCGCTAAAGCCCATCAGCAAGAGGGCTGTATTGCTAGCAGGTGTAAACACTTGTGAAACATTTCTGACTTTAAAATTCATACTTTTCAGCAAGTGGCTCTTTTACTTATTTAATTTACTCTTTAAGGAGTGCAATGTAAACACTAACCCGGAATAGTTTGAAGACGTGCTTCTTTGCTGGTGCACACAGGTAGAAGAGTAAAATTTGTTCCCAAAGACCAGGTTCAAGATGAGAAGCGAAGTATTGGTTTAGGGTTCCAGAGGAAAGAGAGATTTTTCCGCAGCCTGAAAAAGGAAAAGTCAGACAGTGTGTAGCTGGACTCTATGTGCTCACTATGATGTCAGACAGTGGTGTAGCCACGGGTGGGCCTGGGCCCCCCAAATTAGACCCAGTCCCAACCAGAATATTATAAATTATTTTTTAAATTCCAATATATATTTATAAAATTAACCTTTTTGAATTTTTTGACATGTATACAATCAAATTATGACTGTACATTTTTTTTTCTTTTTATCACTGTAAAAAGTTAAATAAAACATTGTCATGATTCTGTTTCACAATGAATAATTAAATACATAGGATAATTCACTCATGTTGTTGTATTCATCATTTGTAAGTCACTTTGTATAGAAACGTCTGCTAAATTAATAAATGTAAAATTAAATTAAATCGTCTGGTCATGTTTATTTTTTTTGGACATTTACTAGGTTGTATTCTTTTAAAAATCCCTGGAGAATCATGTAAATACCAAAGTGCATGTCATGAATATGGTAATCAGGCTCATGTTTTTAAAACGTAAAAATAGCTGGTATTACCATCTGAAACCACTGTACCAAAGTTTTTCGACAATAAATAAAATGGCTACATAAATAGGTTTATAAAAGAAACTTTTCAGCGTGTAATGAGACAGACAGAGGAAACAGAAGCACTTGAGAGAAAATAATGTGCCCATAATGTGCCAGCTGCTGTCCACGAGATGGCATTATCAAACAAGTGTGCAGTGTCTGAAATGGAATACTAGCTTACTGCACAGTATACACTAAAGACTGGAAGTGATTCAGAGCACATTACACAAGGATTAATGTTTCAAACAGTAGTATGCCATTCTGAACATTCAATGTATGTGTTCAAAACTGACGATTAGCATCCTTCTTTACTGCATATTTTGTGTTATACACTGAATACTGGATACTATTTTTGAGAACTATATTAAACAGCATTTATTATGACACAATTAACATTCCAAACTCATTGTAGATGTGCTACATTATGTGCATGTGTTATTCAGCATGTGGTGTCCAGTTATGATCTTGTAAACAAAAAGGCCTAAAGTTATTTAGCATTTTTAATCCAATTTTGTGTATAAAAATGTAACAATTGCACTTTATTTTACTTTTGGTTTATTTGTCACACTGGAAATGGAAGGTAGCCTATAAATCACACAAATTACACACTCATTATACAAAATGTGAAAGAAATGTGCATCTATAAGGAACTTTGTTCACTTGCAAATGCATTGGTGAAAACTGGTTTAAAACACATATTACTCAAGGTTTAAGTTTAGCAGAACCATATTCTGACTCCAGCTGGTGACAGGTGATGATGGAATTAAATCCCAGGCTGATTCTAGGCCTCCATGAGTTTGACACCAATCTGACAAAACATATTTCATCATTTCATATCTCACCTTATGTGTTCCCGGCCTAATCTCACCAGAATCCTCTTACAATTCCTCTGTCTTTTTGAATAGTGCTCTGTCTCTGTGTAGACGGGTACTCTGCAGTGTCTAGACTGAATCTCTCTAGTTTGTTGTGGAAATGCGATAATGGAGGAATGGATTGGTGTAAATCACTTTTGCTGATACAGTGTAGACTGAATGCCTGAAAACACAAAGACTCAATTTAAATCAGCCTTAGAAATCAATGAACCTGCCTTTTTTCAGTTAGTCAATGAGAACTAGCAATTTTAGCCACTGTTTAACATGAGGAGCCAATTTTCATGATTAAATAAGCTTGGGTTTGGTAATTCCATTATATGAAATTAATACAATAAATAAGCATAGTCCACATTTTGTCATCAACATAAAAGTACCAAAAGGTACCATGGCACACTTATTTTTCTTGAAGAATACTCATTTCAATTGAATGGAATTTTGATATTAAACTGAAATGCATAAATCTTAAAATTAGTGTACTAAGATGAATGATATAACCAAGCATTTACTGAGTCCCTTCCTTTCACTGATTTCTAAGCAGCTTGCCAACTGTCTCTAACAGCCAATCCTGACACCACATGAGAGCTGTAAATGTACAAATAAGAATAAATTTCTCCCTCACACACACACACACACACACACATAGAGGAACTGTCAGCTAATAACAGTAGATCAAGCCCTGTGAAATGTCTTTGCCAACCCCTTCTGTTAACCAGTATTCCCAGCACCCACTGAGCATGAGATTAAAAACACAACACGAGCCCACAGGGGGTGATACTGAACACAATATTAGACCCTTTCTAGATCCCCTTCGATTTGCTTATCGAGCAAACATGTGTGTGGATGATGCAGTCAAAATTGGATTGCATCATATCCTGCAACATCTGGACAGACGGGGACATATGCAAGGATCCTTTTTGTGGACTTCAGTTCGGCTTTCAACACTATCATCCCAGCTATTCTCTAGACAATATTACACCAACTCTCTGTTCCCACACACATCTATCTGTCAGTGGATTACCAGCTTTCTGATGGACAGGCAGCAACCGGAAATTCACTTTCAGCACCTGTACAATCAGCACTGGTGACCCCCAGGGATTTGTGCTCTCCCCACTAATCTTCTCCCTGTACACAAACAACAAGACCCCTCTGTCAAGCTCCTGAAGTTTGCAGATGACACTACTGTCAGATACCTCATAGATGATGACGATGATTCTGCATACAGAAGGGAAGTTGAACAGCTGGCCGTCTGGTGCAGTCAAAACAACCTGGAGCTGAACACTCTCAAAACGGTGGAGATGATTGTGGACTTAAGGAAGAACACCCCAACACTGACCCCCCACCCCCATATTTGATTATATCTTTTCATGTGACAACACTGAAGAAATGACACTTTGCTACAATGTAAAGTAGTGAGTGTACAGCTTGTATAACAGTGTGAATTTGCTGTCCTCTCAAAATAACTCAACACACAGACATTAATGTCTAAACCGCTGGCAACAAAAGTGAGTACACCCCTAAGAGAAAATGTCCAAATTGGGCCCAATTAGTCATTTTCCCTCCCCGGGGTCATGTGACTTGTTAGTGTTTCAAGGTCTCAGGTGTGAATGGGGAGCAGGTGTGAATGGGGAGCAGGTGTGTTAAATTTGGTGTCATCGCTCTCACATTCCCTCAAACTGGTCACTGGAAGTTCAACATGGCACCTCATGGCAAAGAACTCTGAGGAGAATTGTTGCTCTACATAAAGATGGCCTAGGCTATAAGAAGATTGCCAAGACCCTGACACTGAGCTGCAGCATGGTGGCCAAGACCATACAGCGGTTTAACAAGACAGGTTCCTCTCAGAACAGGCCTCGCCATGTTCGACCAAAGAAGTTGAGTGCACGTGTTCTTCTATTCTTTTCTCTTTTCAAAAGTAATGTTTTGGAGTCTAAAATGTATATTTCCTATTGACACACTAAAGCTGTATAAGTAACCATCTTCAGATAAATATTTTTGTGAAACATCTTAAACGCTGGCGGCACGGTGGCGCAGCGGTTAGCACTGTCGCCTCACAGCAAGAAGGTCGTGGGTTCAAACCCCGGTTGCCCCGGCCTTTCTGTGTGGAGTTTGCATGTTCTCCCTGTGTCTGTGTGGGTTCTCTCCAGGTGCTCTGGCTTCCTCCCACCATCCAAAGACATGCAGGCTAAGTTAATTGGTGTCTCCAAAAATTGCCCTAAGTGTGGATGTGAGTTTGTGTCTGTCTATGTGTGGCCCTGCGATGAACTGGTGACCTGTCCAGGGTGTACCCTGCCTTTTGCCCAATGTTAGCTGGGATAGGGTCCAGCCCCCTGTGACCCTGTACAGGATAAGTGGTTGACGATGGATCTTAAATGTGTGTGTGTGTGTGTGGTTGCTAAAGCACATAACTGTTAATCAGAGGGTCGCTGGTTTGATCCCCACTGTCACCACCATTGTGCCCTTGAGCAAGACACTTAACTCCAGGGGGATTGTCCCTGTAATAAGTGCACTGTAAGTTGCTTTGGATAAAAGCATCTGCCAAATGCATAAATGTATATTAGTCTTATTGTGTATTTCTATATATACTTTATTTTCTATCCACCTTTTTTTTATTATCTCTGTTTTGTTGTATTGTTTGTGCACTGGAAGCGTCTGTCACCATGACAAATTTAATGTGTGTGTAAACCTATTTGGCAATAAAGCTGTTTCTGAACAGTGGTTTTAAAGAGCGCTCCATGCACTAGTGGACAGATCTGGACATGGTTATCTCGGAACTCAATTTGCAATGTTTGCTAAGCCAACCATCACTATTACTGTTTCTCAAATTTGTAGATGTAGGGATTTGAACAAACTACTAACCCTCAGTTTTAAAGGTGCTCTCAGTAACTTTTGTCTTTGTATCATCTTGGACTCACACTGACATCTAGTGGTGTGGATGCAGCATCATTTAAAATCAATAGTTTTCAGATGCTGTTGTAGAGATTTATTACTCAGACAGCCATGATTTAATCCATGAGTGAAAGTGTCCAATAACAGGACGGTTACTGAGATTAAGCGAGAGGTATTCGGCTGGTCATGTGATCAAACATGGCCGCCCCCATGTGCAGACCCTCTCCATGTAGAATAAAACAGCTTTTATAAGGTTTCTGATTTGACTGGATTCTTCATTTTAATGTGAGTGATCATGATTTTATACATATATTGCAAAATAACAATTTCTTTAGGAGTTAAAAATTACTGAGTGCACCTTTAAACTTGTGCCATACCATTTGTGCTACAGACATCATTGATCCCTAAATGAATTGACGGAAGAATAGTTCTGTTGTTCGATTATGGTCTCAATATCTTTGGAGGGCGGTAATTTGGAAAGAGGAATCATGTCATATTTAACAACTCAAATTGATTACAGCAGCTTTAATTAGAAATATGATAAAGAATATGAAAGGTGCTGAAATGACACTGGTGGGAATTTTCATGACAAATGACATTCATTTCTGTATTACGTGCACTTTTGACATAGTAGACAAATAAAAAAATAGAAAGCGTGAAACGTTTTCCCTCTCTAGTTTGCATCGCTAAATTCCCCAAGTAAAACAATCTGGCATTACTTTCTTTGGATTTAACAGATTTTAACAAATTATACATAACAAATATTCACATAAAAATATTACCACTTTTGTGCCATTGTACTACAGTTCAACAAGTCAAGGCAATTACCATGAAATATTCACAATAAGAGAATATTGTGAATTAAATGAATATTTAAAAGCAGAGTAAAACTAGATAAATTTATATTTGCTTTAGAAATTCTGACTTAACCAGGCCTGGAAATTACCACTGTAAAATTATCTGCTACTTAAAGGATTTTAATGACTGTGACAATCAAACTCTTTAGTTAAAATTAAAACGCCATGATTAAATTATTGCCTTTGTAAATCAAAGCTCCAACAACATTCCATTATACAGACCTACCTCAAATTATTAATGCTTTTCCAGAACTTGACCAATTTCCTAATTTTTCCATGAAAAGAGTATGCACTTACAAAGAGGAACTGCTAGCCGAGAGCAGAGCCCAAAAATCAATCCTAAGGGTTTTCTATGACAGTGGGAACCACTGACCATTCTTTAAAGAAACACAAGACGACATTTTATGGAACTGAAAAGAAATTCCTTTTATTGTGGTTTCAACAAGAACAGTTTATGATCTGGGTCTCTCCTTCTTGCCTTTGTACAGAGCCAGAAGAGATACGTTGGCCACCTTCACCACCTTGAAACGAACACCAGGGATATCACCCACGGCGTGTCCCTTACGACCGAAACCTGCCACCAGAACCTCATCGTTTTCCTGTAACGATCACATTAAAACATGAAGTGGATTCAACCGATTTAACGCTAACATCGTTATGCATTCGGGAATCTGGTTTTTACCTCAATGAAGTTCAAGCAGCCATCGTTGGGGACGAAAGCAGTGATCTTCTTGCCGTTCTTAATCAGCTGGACTCTCACACACTTCCTGATGGCAGAGTTGGGCTGCTTGGCTTCAACACCACTGTTAAGCAAAATAGAAAATGACGTTAAAACGGTCCACAATCAATAACTACTCCCTTTGCATCTTCTTGGTTGAAACGTCAAGACACTTACACTTTCTCAAGCACGATGCCTTTTGCGTGAGAAGCTCCACCGAAGGGGTTGGCCTTCAGAGCGGTGCCCAAATGGGCCTTCTTGTACTGTTTATCATGCCATTTCTGCTCACGGCGGTGGTTCCGCAGTTTTCTAGCAGTACGCAGTCCACGACACTTGCCTTTGTGGAAAATCAAAACGATAATAGATTCATATTCATTTTATGAACTACGTGCATTCATATCATGTAAACACACAGATAGTACACTGCTACTTCCAAATCAATGAGCTAAACAACAGACAAAAATTTGACGTTTTGAACTACATGCTCTTTATCAGACACAAGCATTTAACTGATATACACACAAATGAATTGAAATGGATTCATAATCTGATCAAATTGTGATACCAACACTATTTTCATCACTTGATGACTGGCGAGGGCACACAAGATGCTCATCATATACGAACCACAATTACAGACCTGATTGTTCCAGTTTAAAACTAAAGAATAAGCATTAAAATACATTTCCCATTTTCTGTATAATAGATCACTGCAGGCCAACTGAATAAATGCAGCTAAAACTGTGGGTGTGTTGATATGGATGTCAGAATGCATTTTGTATTTGTGTAAATAAAAGGCATTATGTAAACAAACTGGCATTTAAAGGGTTAAATGGATGAAAATTTTGGAAGTAATGATGTTGGTTAAAAATATTAACTCATTGAAAGTGGAAAATAATATTCATATATAATATTTTTATGGACGTTTAACACATTGATTTTTGTCTTTCTAAAGTTCTGTTTATTTTATCTGACACAGCACAACAAAATAATAATGAATCAAAATCAAAGTCGTGTTAATCATAGACATATCCCAGACTGTGATATGTGAACTTCAGAAGATCACTTCTGATCTGCACAAACTGTGACTGCAGCTCATGGCCGCTCCACGCGCCATCATAATACAACAAAAATCCATAAATATGACTTCGTAGACAGCTTCACTACGCCTACTCCGATACATAAATGTCTTAACGCAACATAAATGCAGACAACAATGTGAATTAAACAAACATAAGAGCAATTTATGAAGTCTTTTTCTGGTTTCGCCAACGTACCCATGATAGCGTGCTCTGAGTCCGGACAGGAAAGAACGAACACGTGACGCTCGACGCAAATGACTACAGGAAGGCCCCCTTGGGGTTGTCCAAACTAGCGCCTGTGTAAAAACAGATACGAAGCAAACTCTTTAAACAGACAGAATATTTCAATTTCTTCTGTAATTAGTTTTAAGGCCTCATAGTAATTGAGAGACTATATTGTATATTTATATGTTTTATAAAAATGTTAATATATTTGTCACACTGCAGGACCATGGTTGCAGGACATAGACTGTCCCTAATGTAAATTTTAACCTAAAAACTTCACAAACCTAGCTAATGAATTGTAGCCTACTGTCTGATTTAGCTACCAATGTCATATTACACATTATAAGAAGTTTATTATAAGACAACCCTGATAACAAATGTACATCACTCAGATGTCTATTTGATGTCTGTGTTTACATCTGGAATGCGTATTGTTTTAGGTTGTTTGCTCATCTACAAAACGTCTATAAGACATTTCTTCTCAGATGTCAATAAGAAATTCAGCAGATGTCTTTGAGATGTTTATGATGAAGAATGTTTACCCTGATAGCACACGTACATCACCCAGACATCTATTTGATGTCTGTGTTTACATCTGGAAGACATATTGTTTTAGGTTGTTTGCTCATCTACAATACGTCTATAAGACATTTCCCCTCGGATGTCAATAAGACATTCAGCAGATGTCTTTGAGACATTTATGATTTAACATTTTTGCAAATATGATCTTTTAAAAATATTTATTTGGGCATTCAAGATGAAAAGATCTAAAACAGACATCTCAGAGTACGCTATCTGGGATACTAATTAAGACGTATTGCAGAAGAGCATATAAAGTACAAAAGAAATCTTCCAGATGTAAACACACATATCAAATAGACATCTGCGTGATGTACTTGTTCTTTCAGAATAGTTTTGGATGTCAGTAAGACATTCAGCAGATGTATTTGAGAGGTTTATGATTAAGATTGTTGGTAAATATAATCTGGGAACACATCACTATTTAATAATTTGAAGAAAAAATATTTATAGAAAAAAGGAGCCTAATTTTGTTTTTACTGTACTGATGTACTGACTGTACATCTTTTGCCATTATGTTAAATAGCTGCACATAATAGGCCAGATAGACCATTATTTTATTAATTTTGATTAGTGTCGGTCTAAGGCTGATGAGGGGATTATAAGCAATAACATAATCACCATGTTGCCATGATCATGGAGGTTTGATTGGTGGAAGACTAACGAACATTATATTATGTTACTGTAAAAACATACACACACTGCACAGCCAATGTCTGATGAACAGAAAAAGAAAAAAAAAAAATATTAATAAATCATAATATTACCATAGTACAAAAAGTATGTCCAAAGTTCATGTCAGAATTAGAAGATATGTGTCTCTGGGGTGCTTGTAAATGATGTTATTTCTTTACAGTACTGATATTGCATTCTATCCATCCATCCACCTACTAGTAACTACTTAAACATCCTGCTAATAAACAAGTGGCTTACTTTTGTTTTCACAAATCATTAGTTATTCATTATTATCGTTGTTTGTCTGTTTAATATATACACGCCATTTTCACCATGTATCTGCACACATGCTGATAATTGATTTGCCCCACTGGGGCAGTTGCTGTGAGGTCACCCATTAACAAAATAGCAGGAGCAGTTTAAATATTGTAAAAACCATTCACAACCAATTCAACTGTCTTCTGATAACTAACTATATATAATTAGTCATATGTTTACTTTGTGTTACTGCTTTAGCAGCAGCAGCAGCAGCAGCAGCAGCAGCACAAGTTCTGTGAATGGGCGTGGCCCTGTCGCGGAAATGTCTTGCTTGCTGATTGGTCACCACGGCTGTCACTCATCACGCGGAGGTTGCGCCCGTTGTCAAAGAAGATTATGAAGCAGCAGTCTACATCAGCATCTCTGGCATACTCATTTGGATGTATACATGGCATCACCGTGGCGCCCAATGTCTCTCGCGCTATTTTCTTTTCTTTTTCTGCTGATATCCTCGTCTCACGAGCAGCTGTCTGCCTTTGTGGAAGGGAGGTGAGTGAATTATTATGTTTTTACTCAAAAGGCATACTATTTTATTTATCACATTTATTTATATGGTGGTGCAACTGAAACCAGGAAAAAAGAGCGTATATGCTGTATATCTATTATAAACTTTAATTAAATGGTGATTATCTGGTGTGGCATAGATAAACTAGTGCTTGCATCCTTTGTCCACCCATCATGCACATCACTGTATCTGCATTGAGTCTCAACTGAAGGGCTCTTGCAGTGTAACACAATAGAAAATCCATCGGCATCAGTTTACAGGGCAAATCCATATATGCTACTAAAATTGGAGGCAGAGATATGTGTGAGATAAGATGAGAGCTGTTTAGGAATTATTAGCGTCACTGTTGGAATGTCAGGAATGTTGAGCATCCTTATGATGTTTATATATTTAATGATGCTTATTATATAAATTGATTTTGAAATTGTATTCCGATGCACTTGCCATTCGTTGTTTGGCATCACACACTCAAAAAATAGCTCTTTGGCTGAACATGATTCAGTTGTGGACAGTGGTTTCACATAATTTACTTAAAATGACTATGTAATCTCAACACAAACATTTTGTGTAGAAATGTGTGATCCTAGCTGAATTGGGTAAACCCGACATAATTATACTGGTCAATCTAACTCAAATATTGTATTTTTATCTCTTTATATACTAACTAGTAAAAGTGAATGTTAGCATGTTAAATATATGCTGGTTGGCTGTAGTACAGGGTGTAGATTAGTAACTATGCTGTTGGTTATTTGCAAATACTTTTAACTGTCCTCATCAATAGCTCAAGCTCCGCTGCTCACCATAACGGAAACTCCCAAAACTCCAACATATCTGAAACTTTGTTAAATCTCAACATAACAAAACATTCAACACTAACACGTATCCCCCTTTATATTCATCTTGAAAATGAAAATCCACTGCCAAGTTTCATCAAGGCTCATGTTCATGTAGTCCCAAATCAAATGGATTAATATGTAAGCTTCCATTTTACACCTTTACTTGGATAGAATGCAATTAAATCAAGTTGTGACAATTTTCTAGATATGTGTTGCTTTAGTACATTTTAAGTAAACAGCAAAAAAAATCAACTTTTTTTTAATGCATTGCATAAAACAATGTCCTTCATAAAATCAACCAATGTGACATAATTCTACATATTTATACATATTGTTTATTACATGCCTATAAATCAGCAAATGCATGTTTATGAATAATAACTGATCTTTTGTTGCACCAATGAAGGGATATGTTTAATACTGTAGATAGACAGACAGACAGACAGACAGACAGATAGATAGATGATTGGGTTTCTGACTTTCAATTGAAGTAGTTACATTTAAGTACATTATTTGGGTTAGACACAGGGCTGGACTGGCAATCTGGCATACCGGGCATTTTCCCGGTGGGCTGACGCACTTTGGGGTTGATCAGGGAAGGACTGGCCAGCGGGTGAACAGAGCGGGTGGGTCGGCCGCGAAATGTGCCGAATGGGCAGCGATAAGCAAAAATGAGCCCACGCGTTATGCAGAATGGACAATAAAACGGCATGCGATATGCAGAAAAGGACAGCAAATCAAATCTTTATATTATATAAAACTGTACATATAAAATATTAATTCATATAATTATTTGCATGTCTGCTTATGTTGTCGTATGTGCACAATGAGTATGAAGGAAATAAGTGAGTGAAAATATTTGAGAAAAATCAATGTTTCTGTGAAAAGTGTTTCAGAATGTAACTTAAATGTAAAGTAATTAGTAATGTGATTACCTTTATGATGAAGTAATCAGTAAAGTAATCTGATTAAAATGTTACAGAATTAATTATTACTTTGCAATGGATTGCTTTTTTGAGTTACACTGATAATAAGAAAATAAAAACGTTATTTGTACATCGGCGCACTAATTACAGCTGAATTTCAATATTTTTCTATGTAACAAAGCTTTAATCAGTAAAAACCTCATTAGAGAAAAGTGTTACACTTACATGATTTGATCTCTTTTGCTACAAGGAACAATTCAATGGTTATGTCTTGCTATTGCCCCCAAAAGGCGCATCTAGGCATCTTTTTATGCCCACATCTGTTCAGTTTCTTTGCAGTCTAACTCATAATGCATTTCTTATTGAAAAAAACATAAATAAATAAAAAATAAAAACCCAAGACCTAATTGGCAGCATATTGCTTTGCGGGAACTGAACGTATGTAGTACTTCTCAGTTGGCACTTGCACAGATGGAGTTTTATGACATGTAGGCCAGTCCAGGCTTTAGCTGCTGTGTATTAACAGATTTGATTTGAAGCATCTAGATGCTGGCAGAACTTTAAAGACACTCTCTAATCTGAACAGCCAGCAGAAATATGCATTTTGAGATGGTCAGCATATTCCATTGATTATATAAATGTGCCAGCCGTAGAGATCGCCGGGACACATGTTCAGGTACAGTGACGGCAACTCAATGCGGAGCAGATAAACCACTGCTGGAGCTGATAGAAGAAGGCTTTGTGTTTACTTTCTGGATTTCTCTCGTTATCTACTGTAGATTTGAACAGTTGTTTGTGTGTTTTGAGGTGCTGTGGAGGTTGGAAAGTTAGACTTACTGTTTTGCTGAATATCGTTATGTAACAATAGCATGCAACCACCCCCCCAATCATCCAAGAGATATAATCAGATCCTAATAATAATTATTTCACAGAGTTGGTAAACAAACAACACCTCTCCTACATGGTCATGGGCAGCAGTACACACCTTAGAGGGAAACACTAATAAGTAAACACAGTCTGGCGCTCTCTGGGAGTCCTGAGGTGATAAATGCCTTTCGATTTGCTTGAGGATGCACACAAACACCAAATATATGCATTCAATATATGCATTCATTTTTTTAAAAGGTGTGGTCAAATTTGCCACCTGGTCTTATCTCGTTACTACACCTACAGTGGTTTTTACATGGCTCGTTGTATGTTTTGTGTCAGTTTCTTAGTGACATGAACACTAGAGGCGCTACAACAACAATTACTTTTATTCCTTTTCTCACAAATCACGGGTAAATTTGCAGATTATCAGTTAATAAACACTTAATTTTCACCCTGTTCCTCAAACAATGATATCTTTTGACATGTAAATACTTTTACTATAGCATACGACTCATTTTAACATTTGCATTGCAACTGTTATGCACGTTCACTTGTGATGTAAATGGCCAGGGTACGAGTCCTGAAGAGCATGCGAGTCAAAAGTGTCATAGTAGCACCACAAAATGACATGGTTTCTTCAACAATTGCATTTTTCATCTCACATTTGATTTTCTGACACTGTTGGTTAGGTTTAAGGTTTAGGGTAACTCACTTTTAGTGCCACACGGTGGATATTTCACCTCGGAGCTGCCGCGATACCTGTAATGAACCATTGTCACCAATGTCACGTAAAATGTGTTTATAGAAATTACCTTAAAATGGAAGTCAATGGGGAAACTGTTAGTCTACGGTTGCGCCATATACTTCTATTGTAAAATGTAGTCAACTAAGGTCAGTTGATGTAGTGACAAACTGAGGTATTAAAATGTGAAACATGACTAACGATGAACATGAATATGCAGACGATGAATATGAATTAGATTTTTTAATTAGCTAGAGTGTTTTGGGTTGTTGCCAGGGTGTTGCTATGCGTTTGGTAAGGTGTTCTTTGTTGATCTGCTATGCGGTTTCTAAGGTGTTCTGGGTGGTTGCTCACTGGCCCAAGTCAAAAGAGTCCACCTCCAGGACTCGATGTGATTTTGGTCTCTACAATGGCTCAAGTTCCTCCTTCAGTGTAAGTCAGAGGGATCTTTTGTTTTATCTCAGCTCACCTAAGACATTGTCAGTTAGATCCCGGACCCACAATATGTGTCAGCCCTGTTCACACTGACTCATAATCAGGTCTTTGAAGCCTCTAACCAGGCTAAACCCATTTCAGCAGGTATTACTGCAGTGATTAGACATTTAAACTGTTCATCTTTGAGTAATCCTGCTTACTGTACAAGAAATCAGAACAACCTTAACAAATGAGATCTTTGTAGAAGCTCAATTTTTTTGCCTAGACAGCAAATTGAGATGAAATGGAGAGCAGAGAGTTTCAGAAGAGATCTCAACAGTGTCTTAAACTGTCCTCAGATTTGCAAAGGACACCAAAGCCTCCGATCAAAAGTCAGAGATCTCGATATGAACAAACATTTCTCATCAAATTCTTACTAAACTGAATGATCTAAGCTATGCTATCCATGTTATTTTTCTAGCTCTATACACTAACAGTATGTCAACAATAGTTTCATCTCGGGAATTTTAGGAGAAACATCTGAGACAAAGTTACTACTTAAAGAAAACATCAAATGAGATCTCCATTATGTCTCTGGAGCAATGAAAAGGAAACATCTGAGCCACGGAGTTCTCCTCTGAGAACAAAGCATTGCATAAAAACATACTTGAAAGTGCATCTTGTGAGATATGGACGGCGACGTTCCAAGCAGTGACTCACACCATCAAAGCTTCCTTCTATATCTCATTCATATTCATAAACTGAAGATCCTATCTGCTTGAATGACCAACTGAATAAAAATGATTTCAGCTGAATGTTTGTGAAGGTATTCATCAAATTATTAATGCACTTATGAACTTCTCATACTTACAGTTCAGATGACAGACCATCCCAAGACATCAGACTTCAAGAAAGTACGTTGTTTTGATAAGTATTAGAACATAATAGACTTTTTCATGTTGTCTTGTTTTGTTTCCATCAGTCCTAAAATAAAAGTTCTTCAGTGGTTCTTTGGAGCTCCTGGTTCCATGAAGAACCATTTGTGAATCTTTTCAAGATGTTTTGATTGTATTTGGAGGTGACACATGATGGGCTGGTCAGATCAGTGTTTTGGTCTAGTGAATCTCACGAAACCTGTAAGAATATGTCCGGGTCATATTTCACCCCAAAATGAAAATAAAGAAATAAGCAATTATATTTTGCTTACAGAAAAAGAGGCCAGTTTAAGGACTATTAAGACTATTAATTTCACAACAATTAATTCCTTAAAAGAGCTGTAAGTGATTTTAGCCGTTCTAAAAGTTTTACAAGCTGAGCCGGTGGATTAGCCACACCCCCTTTTCCCAAAATCCAGCACTCCAAAGATACCAAATGAGCCTGATATCAACAGAAAGGTTGTCAGAAACAACAGCAGCAAAATAGCACCCTCTACTGACAACTGTTGAGCAACATGGCATAAAAATGGCATTAAGCCTCAATAATTTGCTGAAAGTAAAATGCCATGAGAACATGCAAATGATTGACAGACAGAAAGTGTCATGAGTCTGTGGACACATTGTTGTTTGCTTTTTTACAGAGTCTAGAGCTGACACAGAGACCGGTGAGATATCTCAATACATTTATTTCATTAAGGAAGATTTTTTGCATAATGTTGCATAAAGAAATCTGTAACAGCACCTTTAATCCTCATTATTGTCAATTCAAAATTCCCTCAAATTTGTAGAAATTTATAGCAAGTTTTTGCACACCATGTTTCTAAGTAAATTTAATGGTATACAATTAAGTAAAATCTACTTAACTATTGATTAAAGTGAGTGAGTAAATTTAACTTAATACAGTTACTTTTACAAATCTGATGTACATGGTACCTAAATAAACTTTCTAAAATTTGTTGTTGTTGATCTTTCTTCATACATACCTTTAATAATTTACCACATGACATCCAGAAGTCTTCCACAAGGAAGCTTAATGCATGTTATCATAAATGGATAAAAAATGAACTTTATACTTCACAAACCAAGAGTTTACCAAACATAACAATATCAACAATAACAATGTTGTAAATAAACCTTCAAACAGTGAAACATGCAAGCTCGTTAATTATTCTTAAAATGTGCTCATTTGATCTACCTGTGAAATTTACTCAAATTAGTGAATAAATATGACAAAGGTTTTAATAAAGGTTTTCAACTTCAGGATAGAAACATGATGACACATTGTGAATATAAACAATCATAAATAATATTTACTAAGAAGCTAGAAAATTTATTTTTACATGTTTGAACAGAGTAAAAATTTAGAATTTACTTCATGTTTTCAAGTTCAGGGGTCTGGGTATCTCAGCGAGTATTGACGCTGACTGTCACCCCTGGAGTCGTGAGTTTGAATCCAGGGCGTGTTGAGTGACTCCAGTCAGGTCTCCTAAGCAACCAAATTGTCCCAGTTGCTAGGGAGTGCAGAGTCACATGGGGTAACCTCCTCGTGAGTGGTTAGCGGAGCATGAGTCTCCACATGCTGTGAGTCTCCACGGTGTCATGCACAACAAGTCACGTGACATGACGTGGATTGACGGTCTCAGAAGCGGAGACAACTGGGACTTGTCCTCCGCCACCCGGATTGAGGCGAATCACTTCGCCACCATTAGGACCTGCTAAATAGTGGGAATTGGGCGTTCCAAATTGGGAGAAAAGGGGATAACATTTAAAAAAAAATAATAATAATAATATATATATATATATATATATATATATTTACATGCTTAAACTATATTATTCAATGTAGAAAGTACTTAATCTTTTCTGCTATATTTACGTTACCAAAAAATACTTTTTTTCAGTGTACAGTAAAACAGTGAGGCCCATTACTGTAATACACATTTCAGGGAAAATGTAGTTAATACTCATAAAATAATGAAAGCATAAAGACGTCAGATCTTTTTTTAACCTATGACCTGTTGAGTGTTTTCTAAAGAACTAGAAAATAAAAAGCTCTTTGTGACACAACTTTGTGTTGCCGATTACATTTAACAGACGTCGGCAAATAATTTCGGCAGCCAATGAATACCAAACAAAACGTGACGCTGGCTTTGACAGTGCACCGATGCGATGTGAAAAGCCCATGATAGAGTTTCTCCTGACCTTAGACTATTAGAGGAATGTTCCGGGTTCAATACAAGTTTAGCTCAATCGACAGTATTTATAGCATAATGGTGATTACCACAAAAATATTTAATATAGTTCCTCGTTTTCTTTAAGAAAATAAAGCTAAAGCTAAAATCTGTGTTACAGTGAGACACTTACAGTGTCGTGTTTTTGCGTTATGTTCCTGTTCATTTCATATGATCCTGTCTTGTATAGTCATGTGACCCTCGTGTTTCTGGTTTATAGCGGTTGTTGTTGTTGTTGTTATATTCATTAATCATGTCTTGTCATTGGTTCTTGTTTATTAGTTCTGTTTATTACCCTTGTCTCTGTATTTTAAGCCCTTGTGTTTGCCATTGTCCCTGGTCCTGTAATGATTTTCTGACGCTGCCTTCAGGGTCGGTTTCGGTCTTTGTTCAATAGTGATATCATGTGATAGTCAAGTCTACTTGTTGTTTTGTTGGATTTCATGTTTCTGGAGACACTTTGTAAATACACTGCATCTACATCTTCATCCTGTTCCTGCCTGCCAAACCATTACACAATGGAAGTGAATGGGGCCAATCCGTAAACTGTTGCTTTTAGTGTAATAAAATCGCTTACTGATTGTCACAGGGTGGAGAGCGGGTCCAGGTCGTGATTCCGCACACCTGGCCCCTTATCAGACTTATCAAGCATCAGAGAGGGATAAAGGCTGACTGGAGACTGCAGTGGGACAGAGGGGTCGGGTGTTTGGAATCACGACCTGGACCTGCCCCCCGCCCTGCCAAACTGACCTTGGTTGTGTATTGATATCCAATTTTACTTTTAACTTTGTTGCCAAGATGACGAAAAACCCTGTAATCCAGCAAAAACATCAATTTAAACAACTTAAGCTCAAATAAAACACTTGTTTTATCAGAAGAATTCATTTAAATCCTTTTATAAAATGATAAACTTCACATTTCTGCCTATTAAATGCTCTAAAAATATCAGCCCCATTCACTTCCATTGTAAGTGCCTCACGGTAACCCCGATTTCTAATTCTTTTTAAAGAAAAGGAGGGACGAGTTGAAATACTTTTTTGCTGTAATCAACATAATGCCACAAATGCTGTCGAACGAGCTTAACTTGTATTGAACCCGAAATATTTCTTTCAATCCTTTTATCTGCAAGGTTTATTTTAAAGAGTGAATCAACGGCTGTCCTTGAACGTGCTTGTTTTTATTTTTGTTTTGGTGTTTTTCACGAACAGATAATTAAATGTGCATCATGTGATGTTGTGTTATAATGCAGATGGGGTTGATGGTGATAGTTCTGTGTTTGCGGCTGAAGCGCGTCTCAGACGAACTCTGCAGGTGAGATGTGCCGCCGTCTGCCAGGGCAGCCAATGTGACCTTGGGCAGCCACCGGGGTGCACATATCATCCAAACAAGATCAATTTAATCCTTCAGACTGCGCTGTCTTTGGGAAAACAGATTACTGAAATGCAACATTTTTAATCAAGAATTTCAGTTTGCTTTAGGAAATGTTACAGTGTCCCAAAACAGTCCAGCCTCACCAAATGTCCTTTCCCAATGTGATTTGTGAATGCGGTGGAGATTTTCATGTCTATTAAGTGTATTTTATATCATAGGGGAGACCAGGGCTAGTTGTCACAAGGATTATGTCTGAGTAACTATGACGTTTAATATGTTGATTCCAGATGTCGACTTCTAGAAAGTCTTATTAGAATAATTTAAAAGCATCTCATTACAATGTCATTTTTTTCTCATTTAGATATTAGAATAACTCATAATTTGTTAAAATTCCAATCTCATCATATATTTGCTATAGCTGTGTGGTAAACAAGTGAAAACATTCCATATGGGACGCGTATGTGTCCCATTTAAAATGCAAAATGCTCTCGTGGATCCCACCCCTGTCGGACAGTGAAACATTTGGGCATTGTGTCCTGTACTGAAGCGGAAACATGTTCAAGTGTCTCATATTTGCATTGCAAAAAGATGGCAACCACAGTCAACTAATGCAGTTTAATTTGAACTGTTGCAAAGGGATTGCCGTGTTGGGGCAAGTTGTCACTGGTGTTTTTAATGTTTGTTTGTTTTTTTTACATTTGATTCATTACAATATCTGTTGGCCAAAACAATGGATTGATATTTTAGTATGTTATATTTTTTGGTGTCTCAATAATGATATGTGCTTAATTGTTTTACTGATAAATTTGGATGAAAAGCCTTTAAAAGGCTATTTAACAGCTGGTTTCCATTGTGACAACTTACCCCCATATACCGTAAGAACATGTGTCTGTTATTGGGGCATGTTGTCACTAAAGGTTATTGTTTGTTAAATGAACTGTATTTAATTTCCTGGGCAATAATGCTAAAATGTTCATAGCTTCTTTTTTTTTTAAACACTTTAAAGTGCACGACCATACAGGAATTGACTTTCTAAAATAAATCCAGTCTGAGAAATACTCACTGTTGTGTTACAACTAGCCCCAGTGTTCCCTATTCAGTAAATGTATTTGGCTCATGTTGCTTTGATATTGTCTTTGTGTAGCCATACGGATGGCAGATACACGCTCCTCCACACAGGAAGCTGCTTCAGTATGCAGGACTGTTACCGTACTCACCTCTAAGCGTGGCTTACAACGGAAAAACCTGCATCCTCTTCAGAGCGCGCAAACTGGCCATCCGGTACAGAAATCACAGTTTAGTGGATCTGACGGAGAGAACATTTGGCCCAGATGCACCAGTCGACACCAAAGGCTCTTTCTGCAGTAAAGATAAAGCCATGTGAGCTCAGTTATACACTGTGTTTACAGAAATCTCACAAATACATGTCCAGGTCATTTGTTACCTCAAAATAAAACAGAAAACAATTATTGTGCATGAAGAAAATGAAGCCTCTTTTAGGACGATTAAAGGAGAAGTTCACCCAAAATGAAAATTCCCTCATCATTTACTCACCCTCATGCCATCCCAGATGTGTGTGACTTTCTTTCATCTGCTGAACACAAATATTTTTAGAAGAATATTTCAGCTCTGTAGGCCCATACAATGAACTTTAAAGCTTAAAAAGCACATAAAGGCAGCAGAAATGTGATCCATAAGACTCCAGTGGTTCGATCCATGTCTTCTGAAGTGATATAATAGGTGTGGGTGAGAAACCATTCAATGTCTAATTCCTTTTTTGCTATAAATGTCCACTTTCCCATTTTTCTTCTTTTGTGATATTACCAGCAGCCATATCACCCTGTAGCTCTAGACTGGTATCCCACTGAAGCCAAGCAGGGTTGAGCCTGGTCAGTACCTGGATGGGAGACCTCCTGGGAAAACTAAAGGTTGCTTCTGGAAGAGGTATTAGGTAGTCCAGCAGGGGGTGCTCACCCTGTGGTCTGTGTGGGTCCTAATGCCCCTGTATAGTGCTGGGGGCACTATACTGTTAAAAGGCACCGTCCTTCTGATGAGACTTTAAACCGAGGTCCTGAATCTCTGTGGACATTAAAAATCCCAGGACACTTTTCGAAAAGAGTAGGGGTGTAACCCCGGTGTCCTGGCCAAATTCCCTCCATTGGCCCTTATTAATCATGGCTTCCTAATAATCCCTATCTGTTTATTGGCTATATAACTCTACTCCCTCCTCTCCTTCAGTAGCTGGTGTGTGGTGAGAGTACTGGCACACTGGCTGCCGTCACATCATCCAGGTGGATGCTGCACACTGGTGGAGGTTGAGGAGAGTCCCCTGTTCACTGTGTAAAGCACTTTGAGAGAAGTGTCAGGAAAACACTATATAAATGTAACGTGAATTCATTCATTCTTTTGTTTTTGGATATTCACATTCACCACCTATTGGGAAGGGAGGAGAATTTATAGTGAAAAAGGACTTAAATATTGATCTTTTTCTTACACACAGCTATCACATTGCTTCTGAAGATATAGATTTAACCACTGGTGTTGTGTGCTACTGTGTGAATTTGGGAGGAAATGTGTTTAATTTCCATGAAATTTTATTCTATTGATTTTGGAGTCTGCCTAAATCTGAATAAATGAGGCTTGCTGGTCTTAACTGGTTTAAACTGGTGTAGCTGGTCGACCAGCTGTTCTTCCAGCCTGACTAGCTGACAAGAATCCAGAATACTTCTAAAACAATCAAACCAAACCAGCGTGACCTGTGGAAACCAGATTGGTAACCAACAAACCACCTAGTCAGGTTTAGGCTTAAAGTTTTTCAGTATGGAAATGTTTACCAGGATGGATATTTACTAATATTTTGACTTATTTTGTTATTCTCCAGACTTAATCTACGTTTTGGCGATGTGGAAGATCTTCGAGGACTCACCATCAGGTTATTTGTTGTATACTCTGTGTATATTAACCACTCAACGTAAAATGCCACTCAAAACTCTTTTTACTTCATTATGTGACCTATTTCTATTAAAGAGAAACAAGCTAACTGACAAAGTTAACTAGAAAGTGAAAAGTGGTCTATGAAAGCTAATAGAAAAAATACGAGGGAGATTTTGGTGATGTCAGCCACAATCAAATCATTTCAGAGGGGGAACAAGTTATTAAATTTGGATTAAGGATGACAAAAACAACCTTTTTTTCCCTTTGGAATAACATGCAAAATAAGACAAGAAACGTGTATTGAAAAGCCAATTTTGATTGTATGTTGACTTTTAATAATAATCACAGTCTGTTCAGTAATATAGTTGTTATGGTTGCATATGAATTGATGCATTAATGTAGAATGTAACTGATGTGCGGTCACAGGTGTGTGGATATTGGCTGTTTTACAGTGACTTTGAACATGGTCCATCTAATCAGTTTTAAGTGACAAAACCACCCATTGTATAATATAGATTTAGAGTATGATAGTAAAACACAGAGACTGTAAACACAATACATGTTTATTTTTACAGGCTACAAATGTCAAACACGTTCTACGAGTCGGCAGGGCAGAACTGGTTCACTCTCGATAACGTTCACATCCACTATAATTGGACGTACGAGGCCACGTTCAATGCAACAGATGTGTACGCTCCCTCTACCAACTCGTATCACTGCCAGCATGTGAGCAGTCTGCAGAAATACGACACGCTGCTGGTGCCCAGTGCCAACACGGACCATGCCGCAAACTGGCACATCACATTCACAGACTTCCAGGTTGGCATGAGACACTTTCCTTCCATCCTCCGCTGATAAAGTGTTCATATTGGAATTGTAACATCTTTTGCAGTATTTTTAGCCTGTGGTGGGTGTAGCGTGGTTACACAAGCTTGTGGTTTTGCATGGAAGCAACAGCTTTTTATGAAGCTCAGAGTTTGGAGTGTGTGGTATAAGATGCAGAGTTTAGGTAAAATGAAATGCTCAGTAATTAAACAATATCAAACAAGCAACACAGACAACGTGTGGAGTGATAGAAACAGTGCTGCATCACTAAATATCAGCACTGAATTGGAATAAATATTTGTTAAATTTGGGTGCACAGTCAAGACTTGATCTAATGTATGACAGACAGACAGACAACAAAACAGACAGACAGACAAACAAACAGTCAGATAGACAGACAGGCAGACAAATAATGGACAGACAGACAGTTAGACAGAGTGACAGAGACAGACAGACGAACAGAAAGAGAGAGACAGACAGACAAACAAACAGTCAGATAGACAGACAGGCAGACAAATAATGGACAGACAGACAGTTAGACAGAGTGACAGAGACAGACAGACGAACAGAAAGAGAGAGACAGACAGATAAACAGACAGATAGACAAACTGAGAGATATACAGACAGACAGACAGACAGACAGACAGACAGACAAACAAACAGTCATAGAGACAGACAGACAAATGACGGACAGACAGACAGTCAAACAGAGAGACATACAAACAAACAGACAGAGACAGACAGACAGACAAACAGACAGACAGTCAGAGAGACAGACAGAGAGATTAACAGACAGAGAGAGACAGACAAACAAACAGACATTCAGAGACAGACAGACAAACAGATAGTCAGACAGAGAGACATACAAACAGACAGACATACAAACAGACAGACAGACAAACAAACAGATAGTCAGACAGAGAGACATACAAACAGACAGACAAACAGATAGTCAGACAGAGAGACATACAAACAGACAGACAAACAGATAGTCAGACAGAGAGACATATAAGCATTATAAATGAAAGTATCATTAACACGTATTTTAACTTCAAATGAACCCAGAACAGCTGTAAACAAAAAATAAAAACACACATATCACCATTCAGATGTTTGTTTCCTGTCCCATCCTGACAGATCCAGGCGTTTAATGTTCAGTCCAGTAAGTTTGCATCGGCCAGCGACTGTGCGACCTTCTTCACTCCCGCGATCCTGATGGGTCTGATCACGTCTCTGATCCTGCTGCTGGTGCTGGCGTACGCGCTGCACATGGTGGTCCATCTGAAGCACATCGACCGCTACGAAGAGCACAAGACCACCGTCTACTTCCCTCGCAGCACAGAAGCCGAGTGCACAGAGAAGAACAACCTCTAGGGTCCCATCAAAGGTCACGAGATGGACATTTCCCTGACTGTGAGCCCTGGAACTAAAAACACTAGCATCCAATAGCAGACTTCCAACTGCACGTGGGAAACAGAGCTGTTTGGGACTGACTGCACCACGGCAGTGACATCATTGTGGTGGGACAGTGGAAGTCCAAATAAGGTTCCTTATGGAGAATACAGGCTCAGTAGAAAGGGAGGATTTGGAGATATCTGACAATTCTCACCAAAAACCTAGGAATTAAACATCAGGTGTCAGGTTTTCTGAAGGAGATCTTCAGATTTTGGAATGAAATTCAAAATAGCACAATAACCACTATATAGCATTTGCATTGTCTGTCTACGCTTCTTTTGGACCGATTGATGCTTCTTTAAAGTCAACGTGAGACTTCCATAATGTGACCATAATATTTAATTCAATATCATTTTGTGAAACACAACGAGACTTAATTACATCATCTGGAATTACATGCACCGATGATTCGTTGACAGTAAGGCCAGGAACATGCATTAAGAATATAAATAAGGTCAATGTTGATTTCATGTTGACTATAACGTTACAGACTGTGAATAAACCATTATGATGTAATATAGTTTTCATTTGCCAATTACAGTTAGTTGCGATCAGGTGTTTAGCAAAGTAAAAAAGTCATTTCAACTGGTTGAAAATGTTGCATTACTAAAAATAATACATTTCCTCCATTATTAAAAGGTACACTATTGAACTTAAACTCTAATGATTAATAAAACATATTGAGTAATGGTTTTTCTACAGTGGGTAACCAGCAAATACAATGTATCATTTTTAACACTTTTTCCCTTAAAGATCTGCAAAAAATGAGGAATATCTTTTATTCATTTTATTCACTAATATTAATTTTAGAGGATGTATTTTGAAAATAATAGTGTTATGGTATTTTTGTGTAGATTGTATGTCTGGTTTTGTAACTTTTTCTTTTCTTTTTTATTAGTCTCTTGTGTATGCTTTGACTGTGTTGAGGACGCCAACTTCTTATTTACCATTTGTTGAGTTTTTAATCAACAACTATTGAAGCAAAACAACAATGGGAGCAACATGACTTTTGTTGTGTAGTGAATATGCAGCATGCCAGTGGCTAGAGATATTTTGGATTCAAAATAATCTGATTTGCATTGTACCATGTACTGTATATTGGTAATAATTATAATGTGCTAAGGGAAAATGTTATTTTTTATCATGTTCACATGTATTTGGGAAAATATTAATAGCTTAACTTTGCAGGCATTATGCTGATAAAATGGAGCGTTGTGAAATGGACTATGGTGTATTAATGTTTGATTATTATTGTCCTCTCAGTTTCTGTTGGGTTCAATAAAACCAGCTGCACAATACAGTTTCGAAATTGTCTGTTTATTTAGCAAGAGTATGGAAAGCTTGAATTTTGCATGAGATGCCGTTGATTGGAAATGTGTTGTATGAAATTAGGTCGAGTCAAAACAAAGCACATTTATAAAAAATGTATTTATTTGTTATGTAATTAACCCCCCTATTGTCTAAACTGCACACTCCTTTTGTCCTTCCAGTCATTTTTGACCCACATTTACAACCATTCAAAATGCATAATCTCTTGATAAGTGTACAACAAAAATCTGTTGTTTGTTTTTTGTGGTCCCAAAGTGTATAATAAAAGATAAAATAATTGGCATAACTATATTACAACCATTTTTTATTTTTTTCTGCTTGTAGAAAATCAATAGTGTTCATTTTAGAGTCACAATTTTAGTACATACATTTCACATAATATATTTCACATTTGGTGAAAAAGTTAAACGTTTATAGGTCAAGCTGTATAACATCCAGAAAGTCAGGATGTGAAAGGTTACAACTGATTCTTCCAGATTAAATTATTTCTCTTAAACAATTATATACAAAAAATCTAATAAAAAATTGGTTTGTTTTGATGGTCTTGACAGTCACAATATTGTGGCAATATTTCTTTACCTCTTCTTTGTTAAAAACTGACAATAGCAGGTTTAATTTATGAGGCCTATAATTATATTATATGTGACCTTATATCTACTTGTATTATTTTGTTTATTTTTATAGATAATAAAACAACTTTCATATTGAGATTAGGGTTTTTGTGACGCATATACATCAATTTGTTTGATAATCCACAGATAGGTGTGCATTAAACAGTTTTGTGAAGGCGTAGAACCACCCGACGCGAAGCGCCCGGAGGTTGTTTGAACATAGGCATAAAACTCTTGAAATGTGTCATTATGGAGGACGGCAAAGAGGGTGCATTAATATAAAACGGTGATTAAAATTGACTAGGACTACCTGTGCATTAAACTGTTTTGACGCATGCATTCCATCCAATTAGAATCGAGTATTCAAACAGATCACGGTATGTAACTGTGTACTAGATAAATTAGTATTTACTACAAAAGAGAAAATGAATGCATTTTACATAAGACTTTTAACAATTATTTTACAATAAATTTACACTTAAATAAAATAGATTTAATCAAAACAGTCTCTAGTCGAATCTGTTGCTGCACATGACGCAGTGACTTCATCGTATTGTGTTCAGGATTTTCGTGTCACATCGCGTTTTTTGTGTCATTGTTTACAAACAGGCTTATTTACATAAGAATTTATTAAATAAAATAACATTTTAAACATTTTAATATTTAAAATAAATGCACACATAAATAAAATATGTCGAATCTGGTGCTTCAAATAACACGGTGGCAGTTTCATATTGAGAGTAGCGATTTCACAAAAATCACTACAAATATTTCAAGATAAAATATGTTATGTAAGAAGTGTAATAGTCAACTGATATAATAAAGCGTTTTTTGAAGGGAAAATAAAGACACTAAACGTTTCTCGTAATGTCATTATAAACTATTCACACAGAAAATATGTCGAATGCTGTGGTCTGAATAAGAAGCTTACTTGTCTATCCACAACAACACACGCTGGTCCTCATGTTGAGCCGGGTGTTATTCTCAGCTCGTGTATTTTTCCGTTTTAGCTTCCCTTCGTCAAATCCAACCCGTGTAAATCTCCATACCGGGCGATTTTATAGAAATATGGAGCGCTGTGTGGTCAGATGTGTGCCATGTGAACTCAAACTGACAATTTCATTCAATCTGGACGGCAGCAACAAACACATGCTGAGAGAGAAAACAGAACCGCTGGAGAAAGTTCTAGCCCGAATATCCAACAGCATCATCAAAGCCCAAGGCAAAGAGAAGAAATCCAAGCGCAATAAATCCGCCGCAGAAGCTCTGGAATCTGGTAAACCGGAAATCAGGCTGTGCGTAAACGGAGAGCCGGTGGCCTTGGAGACCGTGAACTCAGACGCCTGGCAGGACGGAGCTGTGCTGCATGTAGGAGAATATAAGTATAAAGTGGAGAGGAACCCTCCAACGTTCATCGCATCTGAGCTGCCATCATCTCTTATGTCAGGCTTTCCTGTTTGCCCAAAGCTGGAGATAGAGTTTGGAGAGTTGAAGGATTGTGAGTTTAAATGGTACAAAGAAAGCGGACCTAATGCCCAAATGAGTGGGGATCTGGACTGTTGGAGAGAGGCAGGGCATGAACGTGTGTTCACACCATCCAATACGGACATTGGATTGAGGGTGATGTTGAAATGCACACCTGGGAATGGATCCAGATTTGGGCAACCCAAGGAGCTGGTGTCTTTAAGCACAGTTGAGGCTGGTCCAGGGACATGCACATTTGATAACAGGCATATGTACACCCAGAAGGTCACCGATGGGCCTTCAGTGAGGGTTGTGTCATATAACATCCTAGCTGACATCTACGCCCAAACAGACCTGTCCAAAACTGTCCTGTACCCTTATTGTGCTCCATACGCCATGGAGTTGGACTACAGGCAAAATCTGATAAAGAAGGAGCTTTCCGGATACAATGCAGACATCATTTGCCTTCAGGAGGTTGATAAGGGGGTTTTCACAGATAGCTTGGGTCCAGCATTGGATGCTTTTGGGTTGGATGGGGTTTTCAGAGTCAAAGAAAGACAACATGAGGGTTTGGCGACATATTTTAGAAGATCCAAGTTTAAATTGCTCAGTCAGTATGATATTATGTTGAGTGAGGCCTTAAAAACAGATCCACTTCATCGGGAACTCTTGGAGAAGGTGTCCACCAACCTCATCTTGAAAGAGAAGATTGAAAACAGGTCAACAGCTCTGCAGGTATTTCATGTAAACTCTAGAGGTCGACCGATAACTGAGGCGGCGGGAAAGGTTGATATCCGATTAATCGGCTAATAGCTTTTTAAAATTTATAGAAAGTCAAACAATTCTTATTCTTTCTATACAACGGGGGGCAAAGACGAAGAGTCCTAATGAATAAAATCCCAGATGCAGTTTTTTTATTTTTTCCCCCAACCAAAATCCTAATAATAATAATTAGTAGAAATGAAGATGGTGCATAACATGGGCCTTTTTAAGTGTAAACAAGCCCGAAACACACTGGGGACTCTTATTGTCAAATGACTAAAGGATGAAAAAACTATCGTCAACTATCAACAGATTTTTGCCAATAACCGATAGTTCCAAATAGCAACTATCAGCATCGACAATCGGTAAAATTGATATATCGGTCTGCCTGAAGTAAACACTGAAAAATACAGCTCATAATAAAAATATACAGTATCTCATAAATGCAACGTGCCTTGTTTTTATGTTCTTCCATTAACCCTTATAGTTTCATGTCTAATGGTTAATTTTATAGATACATTTTCATATTTGGCATTTAACAATTGTTAAATATTTCTTGTGAATCTCGACCCTATTTCTCAGGTAACTGTTCTGCAGTCAGTATGTGACCCATCCAGAATAATCTGTGTCGGAAACACACACCTGTACTGGCACCCTAAAGGTGAGTTTGAATTCACAATAATAATGAACTCTTGCAGCTCATGCATTCATGTGAATTTCTCTATCAATATATTTTGTACTTCATATGTTTTTTTACTCTAATCTCTGCAATCCTTTATTGTGATTTAAAATTTCACGTAATTTTCTCACATAATAAAATAATTCAAACCTTTTTATCAATCAGATACATTTCAAATCAATATTTCATGCCCATGTATCATATTTAGTTAGCCAGTTTGGTAAGTAGTCATATAATAAGCAGGATAATGTACAATCATTCAGTCAGTGAGCGCGTTTACATGCAGATGAATACACTACCCAACCCCCCCCCCTCCTAAAAAATGCACAATTTTAGTGTTTTCACTTTATTGAAGTGTTATTAGATTTCTTTAATAAAAATACCAAAATTGTGTATTGTTTTCTGTCAAATTTGACCGTGAACAATACAAGCGTGTCTAAAATGAACAATGCATAAGTGTAAAGGCGTTTACGTGATCACACGCATTGTCGAATTATTGAGCTTTATCGGTGTAAGATCATGCTTGTAAATATCATCCCAAAATAAACCTCTTCCGGGTTTTCCGCAATTCTGTTTGATGCCACTAGTGACAGAAATTACACACAAGTCAGTAGTTGAAATAGTTTCTAACTATCCCATCTGTTGCATTGTTTAGGAGGGAATGTTCGACTGGTACAGGTGGCAGTAGCCTTGAAACACATGAAGCGGGTGGTGACTGAGAATCACCCTGGAGCCTGCCTGATATTCGCAGGTGATTTCAACAGCACGCCGTCTTCTGGACTCCTCCAGCTCGCCTGTCAAGGATCCATCTCGGAGAATCACGAGGACTGGGCGTCTAACGGCCCAGAAGAGATGATCCAGGTGGATCTGTTGAACCCGTTCCGGTTGGCAAGCGCTTGCGGGGTGCCAGTCTACACCAACTATGTCGGGGGCTTCCAGGGCTGTCTGGACTACATTTTTGTTGAGCCACATTTTCTGCGGGTGGATCAGGTTATTCCTCTACCAAGTCATCAAGAGATCACAACCCATCAGGCCCTGCCAAGCGTGTCACACCCCTCCGACCACATCGCTCTGGTTTGTGACCTCAAGTGGAAGTGAAGAGAAATGTGTTGCCATGTACCATATTGTAATCAGGAATTTTTCCTTTTACTTTAGCTTAACAGTAAATTCCTTCCTGTTGTATGGCTTTATCTGCATTAATATATGATGAATGATTGTGATATTTATCGCCCATAAACACTTTCGACCACTGTAAACGTGTCTCTGGATTGTCGTTAATATTCAACCCTGTTTTAAAACCAAAATAGCACTCAATGGATAAGTGGTGTGCTTAAGTCACTGAACAGGTCATTCTTGTTGTGCTGTAATTAAAAACTAATTTCATTGGGGGGGAGGGGGTTATAACTGAACGCTTTAGAGTGAATCAAAGCAATTACTACCTCAAAACATCACAGAATTCCTCAAATCTATTGGGGATGATGTCTTTAAGAAACTGACTCGTGTTAGAAAACTTGTATTACAACGAAACGACCAACTGGATAAAAAGTGTTTAGGACACAGGAAAAACCAACAAATTGATTTCCAATTAATTTTCCTTCAAATATTTTAAAGAAATGCAAAAATATACATTTTTGAATATTAATAAATAGCCAATTTTCTCTTTTTATACAGTAGGTTTATAAGTGCATCACACCTCGGGACAAAACAAATATGTCAAGATCTGCTCAAACCAAAGACACCTTAAAAAAATTGTGCGTTTAATATTTTATTCAATATATTAAGACATAAGCTGGGGACATGAAAATGTACAACTGCATAGCAGAAATGACCCAAATAATGACGATACATTTTTTCCTTAACAATAACAGGTGACACAACATAAAGTGTGTTAACATGCATGATCTTTTAACAATTACACTAAAGCCAAAAGTAAATGTGGTCTTGTAAACATGGCGAGTTATCGGGGAGTTGGGTTGCCCCATGTCCTGTATTGAAAGATGAATTGATGTGGTGGGCTTATCTAATGTGTGCAAGTGTTGTGTGCATCACTGTTTACGTTTTTACATCAAAAGCAGAGAATAATCCGATTATTTCAAATCTTATAAATGCTGTTTACTTGTGTTTTCAGGTTTTTGGAATAACAACATACTTGTGTACTGTGTGCATGTAAATGCACTAGTTAACTTAACATGTCACGGTATTTAAAGTTCATTTCTGACCTTTATTAGTAATAGTTTTGTACATTTTAAGAATTCACATGTCTTTTAATATTCCCAATTTCCAATATGTCCCAAATGCTGATATAAAGCAAACCTGGAAATTGCATTCACATAGTAAAGCTCTGCTTGTTTAAGGCAAGTGTGATAACATATAAAAGCTGCTTATTTACACAGTAATATGAGACAAGTTCCCATATTATGCTAATTAGCTGGATTAGAAGAATGCATAGCTACAACCTGTTGCTCTGACTATTCTGCACTATTCTGTTATCTTTAAATAGGTTTTAAGAGAAAGTTTCCTTGGATTCATGGCATCAGAATGTACTAAATGGTCAGAGTTAATACTGTATATGTCATGCATACATTGAGTGGAATGAATCTGGGAGAAAAGTATGTAAATCAAGCAAAGAAATAAAAAGCGCTGCCAGCAGGTTAATTTTTGGTAACGATCAACTGAAACTGATACACAAACAGCTTCATCTCATCAAATCATGTCCTTTGAAAAAAATATGCATCCTTGATGTGGAGTTTAGTGTTTGGAGAGCTGCTCAGAAAGCCAGTCTAATCCCTCGTATAAACCTGTCCCTTGAGTCGCGCAGGTCGCCTGGACATACCACTAATAAACAGAGAAAACCAAAAAAGATCATTACATTTATGCTCTGATTCAGCTAAATAATCTGTTAATATCACACTTCACTAAGGAAGAGAAACATAATGCATTTGAATTATTGCATGTTAACATGTACATGAAGGAGGGAATAAAGGGATGCACCAGCGTTTCCGACAGGATTCGGTGTTAGCAGCGGTGGAGAACCTTTGCTGATGCACTATTTTTAATCACAGCCGATAACCAATCTCATACACGTATAGGGATGTAACGGTATGAAATGTTCACAGTATGATAACCTTTACAAAAAATACAGCGGTATCATGATATTAAGGTGCCTTGCTAAAACTATTAGCAGTTTAATATTTATGATGCACCATATTTTCCGGAAATAAAGTTGCACCTGGTCAAAATCACATTGTTCAGAAAAGAAAACTTTGTATCATTTGCATTGACAGAGGTTAAATTTGTCAGGCACTATGACCACATTCATCCCCTCAAAATTCAGACGTGCTCCTTTATGGAGATTAAATGACCTCGGAAGATACAGATCTCTATGCTTTGTAACTCTATGCTATATACAAATAAACAGCTTTTATTCTGAGTAAAACAGTACGGCTGTTGTATTCATTAACGTTAGAGACTGTCTATCTGTGGATACTTCTGATATTTGAACCCTCTATGCTGTGCATTAATTATCCGGTTGACAATGTTTTTACTGAGTGTTATGAAACTTAGAATTTGTTAGAGAGATCAAATTACGATGGACAGAATGTTTAAACTCTTTGCATAAAGTACTTTGTAAAGGCTGAATATTTTCAATTGGCCAATTTAAAAGGCTTCTGCTGTCTCTATGACTGATGTTTTCATCTGTTTTAGTGCAAGCATATGTGCTTTGGTGTGCGTGCATTTGAACGACCATGCGGTTCACACGTGTGTTGTGATGTTTGAGTGAAACAGGAGGATGTCGCAAATTAGAGATTTATTTAAGTTTATACACCGATCAGCCACAAAATTTAAAACCACCTGCTTAATATTGTGTAGGCCCCCTCGTGCTCCCAAAACGTTGGTTTTAATGTTGTGGCTGTTCGGTGTAAGATGCTGTGTAAATGTAGCCGATTCTCTCTTAATTTAACTGATATTTACAATGGAAACTTTCATTTCTTTTCTTGGATTTTAGAAAAAGAAAATCAAGTATTACTGTGAATTATAAATATCAACGTGTGGTAACATCTCAAGTGTTATACCGTGAAACTGTGACACCGTTACATCCCTATACACATATATGGTTATGCCAAATTTAATTTTAAACATTTATTTGATTATCCCTTTATACTGTTGGTGCATTTTTGGGCTGCCACCTGCTATTTTTCACACTTCAATTTAAAAAGCTCTCCATTCACACATACTGTGGACCAATAGGAAAAAATTGGTCTAATTTTTTTAAAGAATCCCCAAAATAAAAAAAAAAGACTCAAATTATTAATAAATAACACTGCATGTGTTTATAATCTTATAAGTTTTGTTAAAAAAATAAAATAATATATATATATATATATATATATATATATATATATATATATATATATATAGTCCTATCATGTCATTCTAATTTTCAATGCAAATGTTTTTAGAGCTTATTTTGTTATTTTAAATAACATAAATGCAGAAGTGATTAGGTTATCTCTGAAAATTCAGATTCTGAACTTTCAGATGATACCTCATATGCCTGAATTAAGTATACGAAAACCTAAAGTTTTAAGCGTAAAAATGTTTTGCGATATTGTGCCCCATTTGGATCCACCAGCGGGTCCAACAGAGTTTTAAGGGTTAAGAATATATCAAACAGATATATACATTAACCAAATTATTAATGTAAACTCTTTTGCCTTATTTTTTTTACTTATTTAAATTCAATTTAAATAAATAAATAAAACTACATTTTAATTATAAAATGTATTGTATTTGTTATTATGGCCAATAACTGATATCATACTTGTATACACTTTTGCATAATTTAATTGATTTTAATTATATCAAATATTTACATTTATAAATATATATCAAATGTATACAGTTTTGCCTCATCACTATTCAAATTAAAGATTACTTTTTATTTGAATTAAATTCATTCACATAATATTATTCCATATTAGTGTAACATCCTCAACACTCAACAGGATCATGGTCTTTTCAGCTGGACTAAAATGGGGGCTAAACTATAAAACCTGTATATAAATATAAAAAAGAAAGTATTTTAATGAAGCATAAACACTCACGGTTCGGCTCCTAAGTGTTTGCAAGCCTAGTTTGTCTGTCATCTCACTGATGGGCATCGCATTCGGAAGGTCCTGTTTGTTTGCGAACACCAGCAGAACAGCGTCCTTCAGCTCATCTTCCTGAAGCTGTTCAGAAATAAAATTGTCAAAACGAGACCACAATACTGCTCAATTAAACAGCACACTTAACGATGAAATGTGTAGGTAGATGTAATTAAAATCTCACTGTGTAGAGCTGAAAAGTAAAAATGACATTATGAGTTCAGTGAAAGGAAAGTGTCTAGTAATAGTGTTATAAAATACTTAAAAACACAACTACTCGATAAGTATTAGACATAAGCTCAAAGAGGCCACATGTGATTCTACTTACTGGTACAGTGCATCCGGAAAGTATTCACAGCGCTTCACTTTTCCACATTCTGTTATGTTACAGCCTTATTCCAAAATAGATTAAATTCATTATTTTCCTCAAAATTCTACAAACAATACCCCATAATGACAACATGATATAAGTTTGTTTGAAATCTTTGCAAATTTATTACAAATAAAAAATGAAAAAATGATCACATGTACATAAGTATTCACACCCTTTGCCATGACACTCAAAATTGAGTTCAGGTGCATCCTGTTTCCACTGATCATCCTTGAGATGTTTCTGCAACTTGATTGGAGTCCACCTGTGGTAAATTCAGTTGATTGGACATGATTTGGAAAGGCACACACCTGTCTATATAAGGTCCCACAGTTAACAGTGCATGTCAGAGCACAAACCAAACCATGAAGTCCAAGGAATTGTCTGTAGACCTCCGAGACAGGATTGTATCGCGGCACAGATCTGGGGAAGGGTACAGAAACATTTCTGCAGCATTGAAGGTCCCAATGAGCACAATGGCCTCCATCATCCGTAAATGGAAGAAGTTTGGAACCACCAGGACTTTTCCTAGAGCTGCCGCCCAAACTGAGCGATCGGGGGAGAAGTGCCTTAGTCAGGGAGGTGACCAAGAACCCGATGGTCACTCTGACAGAGCTTCAGCATTTCTCTGTGGAGAGAGGAGAACCTTCCAGAAGAACGACCATCTCTGCAGCAATCCACCAATCAGGCCTGTATGGTAAAGTGGCCAGACGGAAGCCACCCCTCAGTAAAAGGCACATGACAGCCCGTCTGGAGTTTGCCAAAAGGCACCTGAAGCACTCTCAGACCATGAGAAACAAAATTCTCTGGTCTGATGAAACAAAGATTGGCCTGAATGGCAAGCGTCATGTCTGGAGGAAACCAGGCACCGCTCATCACCTGGCCAATACCATCCCTACAGTGAAGCATGGTGGTGGCAGCATCATGCTGTGGGGATGTTTTTCATCGGCAGGAACTGGGACAATAGTCAGGATCGAGGGAAAGATGAATGCAGCAATGTACAGAGACTTCCTTGATGAACACCTGCTCCAGAGCGCTCTGGACCTCAGACTTGGGCGAAGGTTCATCTTCCAACAGGACAATGACCCTAAGCACACAGCCAAGATAACAAAGGAGTGGTTATGGGACAACTCTGTGAATGTCCCTGAGTGGCCCAGACTTGAACCCGATTGAACATCTCTGGAGAGATCTGAAAATGGTTGTGCACCGACACTCCCCATTCAACCTGATAGAGCTTGAGAATATAGGTGTGCCAAGCTTGTAGCATCATACACAAATATACTTGAGGCTGGAATTGGTGCCAAAGGTGCTTCAACAAAGTATTGAGCAAAGGCTGTGAATACTTCTGTACATGTGATTTCTTTTAGTTTTTTATTTTTAATAAATTTTTAAAGATTTCAAACAAACTTCTTTCACATTGTCATTATGGGGTATTGTTTGTACAATCTTGAGGAAAATAATGAATTTAATCCATTTTGGAATAAGGCTGTAACATATGAAAATGTGGAAAAAGTGAAGCGCTGTGAATACTATCCGGATGCACTGTAAATGCTAGAATAACCTAAATGTGCCTACATCTAACATAAATACTACAAGACACCAAGAAACAGCACTTGCAGATTTTACATCAGTCACGTGACGGATCAGAATATTCAGTGGGAAATTATGTAGGGCGGGGCTTGATTTTTTCTTTATCAGGATTTAATTGGATCTTGAAATGTTAGGTTATGATATTATTTGTTGAATTACTGGTACCGATGAATCATTCAAAATAAGACCAGGAACATTTATTCATAAAGTAATTAGTGTAAAATTGTATTGATATGTAAGAGTGGTTGTGTTAAAGACATTTCATGTTACATTGGAGGAACACGGTGAGTAAAAGTGAAAGAGGTTGTGTCTCTTATTGTGTTGGGTGTGAATGCATTTTGTTCAGTATGTTTCACATCTTAAAAAGGCATGTGCATTTCCTCACCATCTTCTGAAGCTCTTCAGCAGATTCCTGTGCTCGCTCACGATCGTTACTGTCCACAACGAAGATCAGACCCTGAAGAAACAACACGACACGTTCAATTCAGTATAAGACACGTTCTGCAGTTAAACTCAAATGCGTATGAAAATCAAAAGACTACGGTATGCAAGCCATCTGTTATATTTAAAGTACTATCATGTACACTCACCAGCCACTTTATTAGGTACACCTGTACATCTACTTATTTATGCGATTTTCTAATAAAGCCAATCATGTGGCAGCTGTGGTTTAGGTTTAAGTAGTCTGAACAAGAAAAAAGAAAACTAGATTTTTACAAGCCTAATCTAAACCAATTTTGTATATAATCTATTTTTCTCAGTCTGAACTGTCAGATCAAAATGTGTTTGTTTTTTTTCCCGTAATTTGTTGTGCGAGACAGGTAGCATCGTCAGGTGTTTTGTCGAAAAGACAAACTGATGAGCCAAACCATTATGACCACTCACAATAGAAGCAAATTATGTTGATCATCTCCTATCAAGGCCACATGTCAAGGTCTGGGTAGATTAGATGGTAAGCGAACAATCAATTCTCGTAGTCAAGTTGAATGCAGGACATATGTGCATGAGTAAAAAACTGATCGAATTTGACAAGGGCCAAATTGTTATGGCCAGACGACTGGTTCAGAGCATCTCTGTGTGGCAAGGCTTGTGGGGTGTTCCCGGTCAGCAGTGGTGAGTACCTACTGACAGTGGTCCGAGGGGGGACAAACCACAAACCGGTAATAGGGTGTTGGATGCCCAATCGATACATGAGGGCAATGAAGGCTATCCCGTCTAGTCTGAACCGACAGAAGGTCTACTGTGGCACAAGTCCCAGAACATTTTAATGATGGTTATGGGAGTAATGTGTCACAACACAGAGTGCATCACAATTGTTTTTATTTTAAAAATCATTTTCACTGCAGGATTTTAACGATTGAGTCTGTGCTATGTGCTGTTATTAATCATATTGATACTGCCAGTCTCAGTGTGTCTCAAGATACCTGTGAAAACTTTCTTATCTTTTTTGTTAATAGGATTAATAAAATTAGATTTATTATAATGGACTGTATAATATTAGAATATTATCTTATCTCCAGCTCAGGATCCTTCGGTTCCTTTTATATGTCCTGCTGATTTTAACCAGTTTGAGCCGGTTACTATTTCTTCTCTGGATGAAATAGTAGATGATTTGAATACATCAAACCATCCAAATTACATTATTCCAAATAGGTTTCTCAAACAAGTTTTTGATACTACTGGGCGTAGTATCCTGACTATAATTAATAGCTGTCTTATAACTGGGTCTGTGCCGGCATATTTTAAACGTCTATTCTTAAAAAACATAATATGGACCCAACAGTTTACATGAACTTTAGACTGATTTCAAAACTGCCTTTCCTTTATAAAGTTCTTGAGAAAATTGTTCTCAGACCATTGCAGAGTTTTTTGGATACAAATGCTCTGGATACAAAACAGAGTCTGCACTTTTAAAAGTTCTTAATGACATTTGTATCTGCTGATTCTGGAGACTCTTGATTCTTGTGTTAGAATTTGATACCATAGATCATGGGATCCCTCTCTCCCGCCTCGAGCAGTCAGTAGGTATGTACGAAGATCTGCTCTCACATGGTTTAAATCTTACTTGTCAAATAGAAGTTTTTCAGTTCACTTTGGTCAAGTCTCATCCTCTTCTGCCCCCTCACTTGTGGGGTTCCCCAAGGGTCCATCCTTGGTCCCACTTTGTTTTAACATTATATGCTGCCCTTAGGGTTAATTTTTTATAAACATGGCCTCTCTTTTCATTGTTATGCAGATTGCAGTATAACACACAAATTGATCTGCCTCCAAGACAAAATATTAAGAGTACTGTAGACTCATCACTGGCCTGATTGGATGCCATTAAACATTGAGGTCTATAGAATTTTCTAAATCTAAATGATAGTAAAATGGAGATTGTTTGTTTTGGGGGCTCGGACATCCTTAATTCCTCAAACCTGGGCCCTTTCGCCCCTTTCTGTAAACAAGTTGTGAAGAACCTAGGTGTACTGTTTGATAACACTCTTACATTTGACAAACAGATTACCCCTGTTGTCAAATCTAGCTTTTTTCATTTAAGATTACTGGCCAAAGTTGAGCCTTTTCTTACTTTTATTGATTTTGAGAGCATGATTCACACCTTTATTTCAACATGACTGGACTACTGTAATTCTCTTTATGTAAGAGTCAGTCAGTCATCATCGTCTCCTCTGCAAATGGTTCAGAATGCTGCTGCTAGGCTCCTGACAGGTACACGCAAGCGAGATCATATCTCCCCCATCTTGGTCTCTCTCCATTGTCTGCCAGTGTGCTACAGAATCGATTTTAAGCTCTTATTTGTTTTTAAATCGCTGAATGGTTTAGCCCCATTTTACCTTTCTAATCTACTGCAGCTACATAATCCCACAAGGTCTGTTAGGTCCTCTGAACAGATAACTTTGATTGTTCCCAGGTCCAGGTTAAAGCAAAAGTGCGACAGGGCTAAAAGTAGCCACCCCAAAACTCTGGAACAGCTTACCCTTATACATAAAAAATGCCCCTTCTTTATACATTTTTAAATCACAGCTGAAAACTCATCTTTTTTATGTGGCATTTGGTCCAACAGAGTTTAGTTAATTATTAGTATTTTTGTTAGTAGTTTTACTGTTGATGTTCAGTGGTATATTATCCTTACACAGAGTTTTATACTTGATTAGCACATTAGTCAACAGTCTGTTATTTTTAATTGTGCTTTATAAATAAATTGACATTGAGATTGAAGAGTTCAAGGCGTCTAAATTTCCCAGATATCAATCCGATTGAGCATCTGTGAGATGTGCTGGGCACACAAGTCTGATCCATGGTGGCTCCATCTCGCAGCTTACAGGACTTGAAGGATCTGCTGCTAATGTCTTGGTGCCAGATACCACAGGACACCTTCAGGGGGTCTTGTAGAGTCCTTTCCTCGCCGGGTCGGCCCTTTTTTGCGGCATGCGTAGGACCAACAGCATATTAGGCAGGTGGTCATAATGTTTTGGCTCATCCGTGTATACTGCGTTCCAAATGGCAGAAAATAATAATGATGGCCACACTGTAGGATTGCTACAAGAGAATTTTCAATAAAAAATTACTTTAAAAGTGAGTTAAGAATGGCCGTTTTATTACACCTTTCAGCCCTCTGACAGTGGATAGTAGTCTATGAGGGGAATAGGGCATGGATGACCACTTCTGAATGGAATGCACCCATGTGACATGTATATGTTACAGGGCAGCCAAAGCAATGCAAACCTCCTCTAAAATAATACAGACATTGAGTTTACTCACACAGACAGATGCGCTAATGTGCGGTAACACACTGAATGCTAGCAATTACAACGCGATAAGGATGTATGTCTCACATGAACACGGGACACTTGAGCATATGCAGCACTTCAATACAGGATGGGGGCCTCGCTGAGTCTTGCTGTCCAACTATTTTACACTTAAATATAGGACGTTTAGCTACTGGCTAAAATACAGGATATATATGTGTAAGTTTACATAAATTAAGTAGAATACCCAAACGATAATAACCAGATTATACTGTTCATGTGTTACATGTGCTACAGTTTACTTCCACATTGCTTCATCCTTAAATAGCAATTTCAAATGTAAATTAAGTAAATCATTGAAACATCAACACCACCATGAGTAAGAAATAGCATGTATAATATGTATGTGTACACGCATATGAACTACTGATAATTCACCAAAGAAAATCAACGTGATATTGTATTTATTTGAATGAACATAGGTCTCATTTCTCTTGTAATAAAAAATAGCTACAGTGACAAATAAAAATATGTGAACCCTTGAAATTAGCTGGTTTTGTGTGAATTAATTTAATTGGCCACAAAATGTGATCTCATTTTCATCAAAGTCACAAGTATGGACAAATCACAATGTGCTAAAGCTAACAACACACACAAAATAATAATATTTCATGTTTTACTGAACACATCCCATTAAACATTCACAGTGCTATGGAAAAAGTGTGCCCTTTGATTTTGTAACTGGTCAGTCCTTTCAGAAGGACATTTGGATCATTCTTCCTTACAGAACTGCTTCAACTGCTTCAACTTCAATGTCTTTGTTGAAAAGCAGCGGATTTCTTCATGGTGTCCTGACACCATGCCCATATATTTTTTTTTGGGAGGGGGGGGGATTTCTCACCCTTTCTCCTCTCTTTGGCATGCCCAGTTCCCAATGTGCTCTAGGACCTCGTGGTGACATAGTGACATCGCTTCAATCCGGGTGGTGAAATCTCAGTTGCGTCTGAGACAGTCAATCCGCACATCTTATCACGTGGTTTGTCAAGCGCATTACCACGAAGACGTAGCGTGTGTGTGGACGCTTCACGTTATTCTCTGCGGCATCCACGCACAACTCACCACACGCCCCTTCGAGAGCGAGAACCACATTATAGTGACTGCGAGGTGGTTAACCCAACGTCCCCCTACCCTCCCTAGCAACTGGGCCAATTGGTTGCTTAGGAAGCCTGACTGGAGTCACTCAGCACACCCTGGATTTGAACTATGCGTGTGTGGTAGTCAGCGTCTGTACTTGCTGAGCTACCCAGACCCCCAACACCATGCCTGTTTAATGTTTTCTATATAGTAGAATCATGAACAGTGATGTTTACTTGTTCCAATGATTCTTTCAAGTCTTTATCTGTCACTCTAGGGGTTCTTCTTTTACCTCATTGAGCATTCTGCTGTGTGCCCTTTGAGTCATCTTGTCTGGACAGCCACTTCTAGGGAGAGTAGCCACAGTACTAAATCATCTCCATTTATAGACAGTAAATATAGATATTAAATAATAATAAAAATATGATTTATATAAACTACTGAGGGGTAGGAATCACAATGTCTGTGCAATATCAACACAATGCTGTGCGCTGCATTGCAATAACTACAAACAAATTCAAAATAAAAACATTACAAAATACACTGGGTTCTAAGAGTCCAGACAAATGCATTTTTCTTATTTTGGGTCACTTTTGTGTCTCACTGGCCTTAAATTCTACAACCTCATCTTGGTCGGCCACAGGAACCATGAAGCAAAATCATCTCTATGTTGTTGCCAAATTAATTTATAACCTACAAATATAAACATTTAAATCAATACAGAACAAGTACACAGAAGATATTCATTATGAAATAAATGAGGATGCCAAAATCTGTACAACCATAAACATGGTGCAAAGAAAGAAAAAAGAGAACCACAAGAGCATAAGAGAAACTGTTTAGTTCTCTAAATCAAACTACGGTAAAGGCAGCACCCATTTCAAATTAATCCTAATATTAACACCAACATCCTCATATAATGGCCAACGATGGCCGCCAGCCAAAATAGAACTCAGCAGAATACAAGGCTGGGCAACTAATCTCAATCAGGAATGCCATGGAAGAATGGGCAAATTCCAGACCATAGGTTTGAATGTGGTGACTATAATGTTGTGTGACTAGCGAGATAGTGTCCCTGCGTGATATGAGGGGAGCCATGTGTCCATTTACCTGCGTATTCTGGAAGTAGTGTCTCCAGAGCGGCCTGATCTTATCCTGACCACCCACATCCCACACTGTGAAGCAAATGTTCTTGTACTCGACCGTCTCAACGTTAAAACCTGAAGAAGACACAGATTATGCTTTTGAAGAGATGCAAAGATCTAGAGTTTCAGTGTGATTAATCCATGCTATTGGGTGAATATTACAAAACCTGTCAAGAACATGTCTGTGTCATACTTTACAC
>JAVLUX010000051.1:4695950-4858450 GCA_032164185.1 Moxostoma hubbsi
TTGTTCACGAGTGAGGGGACAATGGAGCGGGAGGTTGGCCGGAGAATCAGGGCAGCAGGGGCGGTATTGCACTCGCTCTATCGCACCGTTGCCACGAAAAGAGAGCTGAGCCGGAAGGCAATGCTCTCGATCTACCGGTCAATTTTTGTTCCTACACTCACCAAAAGAACTAGGTCGCGAGTACAAGTGGCCGAAATGGGCTTCCTCAGAGAGGTGGCGGGCTTCTCCCTTAGAGATAGGGTGAGGAGCTCAGTCATCCGTGAGGAGCTCAGAGTCGAGCCGCTGCTCCTTTGTGTCGAAAGGAGTCAGTTGAGGTGGTTTAGGCATCTGGTAAGGATGCCCCCTGGGCGCCTCCCTAGGGAGGTGTTTCAGGCACGTCCTGCTGGGAGGAGGCCTCTGGGAAGACCCAGGACTAGGTGGAGAGATTACATCTCCACACTGGCCTGGGAACGCCTCTGGGTCCTCCAGTCAGAGCTGGCTAATGTGGCTCAGGATAGGGAAGTTTGGGACCCCCTGCTGGAGCTGCTGACCCCGCGACCTGACTTCGGATAAGCGGTTGAAGATGGATGGATGGATGGATTTTAAGACAATTTAATTTTACAATAAAATATTTTTATTTTTTTTAAACCGCACAAGTATGATTCTGAGACAGATATTAAAGCTTGTTTTTCTGATAAAGTATAATTTTCTGTAAATCTGATTTGAAATGTTGTGTTGTGAAAAGTGCAAATACAAATAAAAATGGCGACTTATTGCTTGCACTCTTGGAGCATTTAAATTTCACCACGTTTAATTAGTAACATGCAGGTTTTTGAGCAAAAAAAATCACAAGTATGTCCATAGCAATAAGATATTCAAACATTTGTTTGAACAGTCATTATGAGTGTGCATTATGCAGTGATTTTAAACAAATGCACTCGTGCTAGTTTGAGTATTTCTGTAACTGCTGATCTCCTGGGATTTTCATGCACAACATTCTCTAGAATTTACTCCGAATGGTGCCAAAAACAAAAAACATCCAGTGAGCAGCAGATCTGTGGACAGAAATGTCTTGTTGATAAGAGAGGTCAACAAAGAGTTGGGTTGGCGCTGTTTTGGTGGCACAAGGAGGACCTACACAATATAAGGCAGGTAATTTTAATGTTGCGGCTAATCGGTGTACAGTATGTGTGACAGTGACATATAAAATATTGTTGACCAGGATCATTTTCTTTTGTGAGAATCATCCTTTTATTATCATATATACCATTACCATGATATAAAATGACTGGACCCACTTAATATTAGGTGTCTTTAACTACTATGTACTTAAGCATTTGATACAATGTACTTATTAGTTACATACGTGTTATTGCATTGTACTTACATTTAAAGTACCTGTATTAATTTACATATGTTGTTACACTGTTAACCTTAGACCTAACCCTAACCCTACCCCATAACTTACCCATGCCTCAACTTCAGTAGCAGCAAATGTGAAACTTGTGGGAATTTTACATAACAACATGTAGTTACACAATAAATACATTGTATTGTATATATATATTAATGCTAGTACATACAGTAGTAGTTAAAGACCAGAATATAAAGTGGGACCAAATTACTCATACCGTGATATAGGATTTTGGTTATACAGTTCACTGCTAGCACACGCACACACACACGCGCACACACACACACACACAATGGTTTAGTCAGGTGGTTTTCCCTTTAACTGCACTATTACAGTGTGTGGTAGATTGTGTTCTTAAGCTCTCAGGTTTTGAGATTAGATTACTGTACTTAAAAAGGATGTTCTTAAATCAAACCGTCGCAGCCCTTATAAAAGCCTTCATTCTATAGCTTACCAAGGACATTTATTTGAAACGTTACACTGCATTATCTCTTTAAAGCATTATATAACACTTCTCTTCTCAAATACCATAGTGAATATTGTGAAACACTATACGGAATCGACCTTACACTATTATACTTTACATTTAATGCTACACTTATCGCTGGGAGGATGAATCGTCCATTAACAGTTCCCTAATCACATTCACTTGAGAACCCATCCGCAGGCGAACAGACGCTTCCACTCCAGTGGTCTGAGGAAAGGGGGGATGAGGGGGGAGAGGATGAGCGAGGGACAGGACGGACGGACAGACAGACAGAAAGAGAGAGAGCGGCAGTGTGTCTTTGGGTTAGGCATACCAATGGCTAGCTGTGGCAGCGTGCAGCCCAGCCGCTCAGCGATTGCCTGCAGCTCTTTCAGCTTCGCCTGCTGGCGTCGGCCCTCCTCGCTCAAGATCTTGTCCTTCAACCACTGGTAGCCCTGTTAACAACACAGCACACCTGCTCAAAAACAGGGACCCACGCCTACAGCGGTGCATGTACATACACACAGAGTACACACATCACATGCACTCTCAGACGTGAAACACACAGCAGCACCTGTGTAGGCAAGGGCCTGTTTTTAAACACGTGACTTTGTCACATACATACATACATACATACATACATACATACATACATACATACATACATACATACATACATACATACATACATACATACATACATACATACATACATACATACATACATACATACATACATACATACATACATACATACATACATACATACACACACACAAAGATTTTAAATTGGTTTGACATTACTGGTTAGTTTAAGGGAAATTCTTTTTGCAGTAAAAATACTCGCAACATATTTTTTTAATTATTTAAATAAAATAAATTGTTATATAAATTGAAGTCAACATGAAATCAAAATTGACCCCATATTACAAGGCCGGGTCTTCATTTGAACAAACCCCATATTGATTCTTAAAATCACAAGATCGATTTTGTACTTTATGGCAGGAGTGAAAAATATGTAGATCTCACTGGTTGATCTCAATGTTAAAAGGAAATAGTGAAAGAATCTACAAAACTAACAAGAATCTTGAAGGTCACTTTTTATTTCCTCATTTCGGTACCCACGCACTGTTTGACAGAGAGGTACCCTTTTTTGGTGCACCAGCCAAGACCAGCATGGGAATTGCATGCTGGTTAAGATTGTCTTTTCAGCAGTGTAGTCCACAATAATCCGGATACATATGAAAACGCATCTTTTTTTCAATGTTTCGTCCACACTGAGATGTTTTTGTCCAGGGAAAATTTAGCTTTCGAAAACGATCTCCAAGTGGATCTCTAAGTTTGAAAGCGATGTCTTTGCGTTGTAGTGTGGACTGGGAAAACAATCAAGATGGCAGCCCATGTTGTAGTACTCTTGTTGTGCCGGCTGTCCACTTTGATATTGTTATTACAGATAAATGTTACTTTGCACAACCTTCAAATTGTATTCCTTCAGAGACAACGGTTTGGCACGATTCCCAGTCTACTGTCTTAGCACCTTTATGTTCTGTCCACATTAATCCGGATATATTTGAAAACTGTGTTTTTGTTTTCTTAATGCTCTCTGTCCACACTGCCGTTTTAAAGTATTTTTCAAAAGTTTATCGTTCACTATAAAACGTATGAAAATTCATATATCACTTTGCAGTGCATACAAAAAAAAAAAAAAAAAAAAAACACAGTTCCATGTACGGTCTGAAATGAATTGTCCTGTTCCGTTGCCGGACAGTAATTTCAAGTAAACTTTCCGTTGTCTTTGAAGGAATGCATTTATCTTTAACAATGCAATCAAAGTGAATATTAGGCACAACAATGCTGCTTCAACATGGGCTGCCATCTTGATTTTTTTTGGGTTGAATGGATCAACATGACTGCATCACATAACAACAAATACATCATCGCTTTCAGATATCTCTGTTCGCCCTGTCCACACTACAACGTGAAGACAGGGTTTTCAAATGTATCCACTTGGGAAAGCGTTTTCGAAAGCTCAGTTTTCGCTGTCAAATACGTAGAGAATCTACCAATGTCAAAAAACAGAGAAAAAGATGTGTTTTCAAAAGAAAACGTTTTTGTGTGGACGTTGCCTTTGTCTTGGGTTAACGACACCAATAAATCCATCTCTTCATCTGTCTATTAAAAAAAACTCTGTGGTTTTCCTAGTCCTTTTACTGGAGAGTAAAAATGACTGATGAAAATAATGCAGGGCCACATTTCTTAAATGCAGAGTAAGGGGTTTAAGCATTTTCAGACATTTCAGTGTGGATGAGCAACTTTTGGAAAACAGGAATGAAGACTTAATGAAGACTGTTTAAATTGATCCAGATAAAAGTGGACGTAGTCTCACTGACAGGCGGCTTATGTGTGCATGCTTTATGTGCACTTGTGGAGTTGCGGTAATGTGGTAAATACGCTTTAAAATTCAGCGAAAATTCCCCTTAGGTAAGGTTTTAAATGTACACTGTCATTTGTGTCTAAAACTAAAATAAAAATAACGGATTTGTATATATACACTACCGGTCAAAAGTTTTGAAACACACATTCTTTATTTTATATATATATATATATATATATATATATATATATATATATATATATATATATATATATATATATATATATATTTATTTTTTTCCTCACATTTTAAAATAATAGTGATCAAAGTCATCAAAACTATGGAATAACATAAATGGAAATATGGGAATTATGTTGTGACTAAACAAATTCCAAAATAAATCAAAACTGTGTTATATTTAAACATCTTCAAAGTATTCCCCCTTTGCCTAGAGTTTGCAGACATGAACTCTTGACATTTTCTCAAGCAACTTCTCGAGGAATCACCCTGGGATGCTTTTTAAACAGTATTGAAGGAGATCCCATCTATGTTGGGCACTTATTGGCTGCTTTCTTTATTATTTGGTCCAAGTCAACAATTTCAAAAACTTTTTTTATTAAATGTAATTTTATAATGAAATATATTTATATCGTGGCACAATTATATTTTTGACAACAAAACTAATTTCAAACATTTAAGCAAGATTTTTAAGATCATGAGAAACCTTTCAGTCAACTGTTTAAAATGTTTTGACCGGTAGTGTGTATATATATATATATAAATAATCAGACTTGAAGAATAAATGGAGCCTAAGAGACTTGTCACTATGTTGTTAATATTAATCAAACAATAACAATCACAAAATAAATGGATTTGAGTAGTTTTGTAACATTTCATTATTTTTTAAAATTTCCGAATGTTCACTGTAATACTTTTTCGTTTTATTTGATCTATTGTTTTATTAGTTCTATTACTTGTCATCTTTTCTTTGTTGTTACTTTATTACAGACTGCTTACTTGTCTTGAATAGTTACTTGAAACTTAAAACAAGTTTACTCATATTACTACTTATTAGTAATAAAATTGGTATTGATAATCATCAAATTGATTTCACATGTAAGCAAAATGGGCATAATAACTGAAATATACCCAAATTAATTGGAACAGAATCAAATTGAATCCGAATCAATTCAATGGGCAATGGTCTTATAGTGCACAATTAATTGGTCCATGTTATTCCTAAGACAAATATGTGTAAATATTTTTTTATTAAAATGTAAAACGACTCTCCTTTAAGGCTGACACAGCCTTTGTAAAATCTTGACAATAATACAGTAACTGGCAAGTTAACGGTGCAATTTAATGTCAGTTAATGTTAATCTAATAAATGTTATAACAATAATATAAACTAAAGATACATTTGAAAAAAAAGTGTTACCATTTGGATACAACTTGACAACTTGAAGTCGCCAAATAAATCTTAAATAGAAATGACCTAAATTCTGGGATAATATTTTATTTTCTCTGCAATTGAGGTCTGCCTCCATTCTAGTATGGTGTGCCCACTTTTTACGATCCATTTAATTCCTGACTGACACAAGCAAGTCAGTCGTACTTTTTTCATTTTTTCATTTAATATTCTGGTTCACTTGGAAATATTCACATTACAGAAATAAAATGGGGTGTGAATGCCATTTCATGTTGACTTTAACAACTAATAAATTTGCTATTGCAATTTGTATACAAGATTAAACGGAGCATGTTTGTGTGTGTGTGTTCTAGCCAGGATAAAAAAATCCATTCTAAGGTCCATCAATTATAAATATTAAACACAGTGGAAAAGGACTGATGTGATGTAATGATCTAAACACTCATGGGTCTCTAAAGCAAATAGACTCATCACTGTTCAGATCACCAGCACAGTTGCGTTATAGTCAAGTGTCAAAACACGCAAACGTTACACAGGGGTAACAAGAAACCAGAAACAATTAACAGTGTGACACAAGACTACAGGAGGAAGAGGGTGAGGTCAAGATGACGAATCACAAAACACCAATGGACCAAAACATGCGACTACACCAACATACAGCTCAGAACGGTTGTTGGTGCATGTAGTGTGCACGTGTGTTTTTTAGTGTATGTTGTTTTAAAGACATAGATACACCAATAAAAAAAAGTGTCAATCCTCCTCAGAGTTACCAGAGAAGCTCATTCGTATAACAAAAAAAACAAAAAAACATGTAGAAGATCAGGCGTGAGAATTCATGCCATCAACAAGGAAGTGTCACAGACAAACACATCTACAGGAAAACACCCAAAGCTAGAACCTGGAAGACATGGAACACATTCACATTAGAACACCAGAGACACGAAAGGAAAACACACATGAGCACACGAATGTTTCCAAGGACCAGGAAGAGGAAGGGACAGAAAGAGTCATGGGAAATGTAGTACCTTCAGAGATGCTCGAGAGCACGGCGGCACCCCGCTGTCATACTTTCCTGAGATTATGCCGCAGGCCAATGGGGACCATGTCATCGCACCCACACCTGCGAACAGGTATGTTCAGTTTTGGCTCAAACTAAAGTGCTGATTTCATGGGTTAAAGGAATAATTCACAGTCTAAAAATGAAAATTCTCTCATCATTCACCCACCCTCACATTGTTTCTTATGCGAAACACAAAAGAATGCACATATTTTTAGCGCTCAGCAACGCAAGTTCTCTCATAGCGCTCGTTGTCGAGCAACAGATGCTCTTAAATTACTTCGATTTTGGGTTGTTTCTCATTAAAACCTAAAGAATGCCTTCAGAAGACTTGGAGTAAGACGCACGATTTGCAAGGACTAATTTTATAATACTTTTTTGGATAGGGATGCTCCAGTTGATCGGCCACCGATCGGTATCGGCCGATATTCACGTCCTATGACTAATCTGGCCGATCGCTCATGTCGCAAAAGACGCGTGGCTCCTTTAAGACATTGCAGCACTCTCGTGGCATAACGGAGTGTGGGGAATACTGTCATAGTGTTGTAAGACCAGGGGCGTAGATTCTGGGGAGGATATTTATACCATGATCAATGGAAACATGAAAATGCTTCACGCTGAAACACCCCCAATACTCACGCCAAATCTACAGTTAGGAACCAGCAGTTATGAACGATGCAATGGGAGAGGTATGGCGTGCTGTTAATGTGGTGTTTCACAAATGACAAGGCTAAGGGAAAACCATGTGAGCTGTGAAACGGTCCTTATTATCGTTCATGGCAGCAGCTTCTCAGTGTCCGACAGGCATATGCATCTCAGTAATAAAATATACAAGATGTTGTAATTCAAACATCTTTATTAAATATCTCCCAATTAAATGGCATTAACAATAGTAGCACGTGTAGTGTCCAGAAACATGCACTCTTTTTCTGCTTTCATCTCTTTGCCTCATGGGAGAGCATGTGTCCCCTCATTAAAGTTCAAACAGCAACAAGTGATTAACTATTAATACAATATTCATCCAACTAAATGAAAAGGCAGGGAAGAAATTTATAAATATAATAATTCTTAATTAAGATACCACAATATAATGAAAACATTTTATTGAAATAAAATAAGGAATAATACAAATTATATGAAATAATGAAAACGAATCAATAACCAAAAATGTCACATTAAGTTTAATTGGACCAAAGGGTGATCAGTTTGTCTTCAGTTTGATACTAAGCTTCATTTTTTATAGGGCTATCTACCTTAATATAGAGAATATTTTGTTAGCTTATACATTTTTAAAAGTCTTATTAAAAAGCTTTTTTAATATGCCTTTTATACTTTTTTTGACAGTAAACACTAGGCAAAGTGATATTACTGGAAAGAAGAAAATGCAGTTAATAGTGACTGTGAGCAGAAAGCTTACAATGTAGCCAGTTAGAACGGAGATCCTGATAAAAGGTGAATTGATCAGTATCGTCTGAATAGGTGACAAGAAGATTGGTGATTGCTATTGGCTGTAAAAATCCCGATCGGAGCACCCTACATTTCAATCCTTTTTTAAGCTTTTAAATGACACATTATTCACTGCCCTTGCATTGTTTATTCATTAAAACATGTCCTTTTGTGTTCTGAATAATAAAGTCAATCGGGTTTGGAACGATATGTGGGTGAGTCAATTACAACAGAATTTAGATTTTTGAACTATTTCTTTATAGGACGACTGCATCGCTTACCGATCTTATGGAAGAGCTCAGGAAGCTGTACCTCCACTTTCTCCCTCTGGAACATATGATATTCCGACTGTTCGCAGATTGGTGGGATCTGGTTAAACTGCCGGGCCACAGAATACGCTTCCTACAAGACACACATGAAATCCCTGAAATGATGAGGTCAGCATAGAAACAGCAACACTTAACCCAAAGAATTAACTAAAAGAGGATAAACCATGGAAAACCTGATGTTTGAGTTTAATGTACTATGTAGACATGCTTCAAATTTCACAGTAAATTACTCCCCACATTATTAGTTCACACTAATATATGACCGTCCACATTTACATATAAACTCCTATTCTGTACTCAACTTTACAGGAGTATCTGTTTGTACATCCAATGGTATACTGAGGGAATGCCAGAGAAATTACACATTTCAGTAATAGGTAAAGAGAGGAACAAGAGAAGAAAGCTTTCTTGACATATTTTTAAATACGTTAAAAAAACAAAGCAATTATGCAACGGGTTGCCATGCCACGAGTACTTTTAGTCAGCTGACTCGGCTGACAGGACTCACAAGCATCTTGTTGCCGTGGTAAAATTTCAAAGCAGTTGTTCAGTTTTGGTCATAATGCATGCATGCACTGGAAAGTAGAGCTTTTAAGCTTTCAAACATTACTGTACCTAATTGTGTTGGTCAAAACTGTAGTTACTAATGCTTTGACAATTTTTGTTTGCTCGCCATCCAAGCTAAAATGGTTAACACTGAGCCTGCTTACATGCACGCCAAAATGCTGAAAATGCTCACAAAATGTAGCTTATTTTAAAAAACCTGACAACGCAAGAAGAACGTTTACATGAGGTTTGAAATAATTCAGTTGTTCTCTGCTTTTGACGTTTAGAAACACTTGCGTGCTGCACATTGGATGAATCGGTAATAATGCAGGTAAAGGTGTTTATATGCAACACAAAGTCAGAGTAATGGGCAAAAGTCTACCCTTGTTGATCAGTTTATTCTTAATGGGATATTACGTGTGATATTGCTATTATACAACAAGCAGTTAGTTTAACTGTATTTCCCAGCTGTAGTGTAAAAGTAATCCGAGCGATCGTGGAGTGAGACAAAATGCGGATGACTTCAAAGAAACTGCTCGCTGACTGGCAGCGCTGACCTGAATGTTGTCAACTCACAACACATAAAATGGTCTTTTGTCGCCACCTGCTGGCTAAAATGTTCTTACACTTTAGTTTAGAACACCATGAATGCAAGCGGAGTGATTCAAACAGTGAAGTGACTGAGTGCTGTTCTACAATATCAGCACTCTTGCTACATGTCTAGGCCAATCAGATTCAAGGACAGTAACTAACTGTTGTATAAATATTAACCACACACTAAACAGCAGTAAATCTATTAGGATACATGTACACTTCAAGTCCTTGTAGACCTCAAGCCGCAAGAACAAAATCAATCAGTGTTCCCACCATCGGGCCAATAACTTCCAACGCCAACACCACGCCCAATTCACAGAGGGAAGCTAAAGCTGAGGTTTCATGTTATCTAGTTTTCTAGAATATCGATTTTATATCGAATTTATACAGCAAGATAAGTTAGCATTGACAACTCACCGACTGTTAGTGGTCTCTCCACTAACAGCGGGACGATGACCCAGCACACAATCTATGAAAGTCAATGGAAAGTCATTTCTTTGGACACCGCTTTGTCTATTGGGTGTTTTAGCGGATTTTCACTGCGTCCACATTTTAATTTTTTCCCCCCGAACCTGTCCCGCTGTGGGCTGGATACACAACCTGAGAAGTTTGGCGAAACTCCGACTATGACATAGAACTCACCTCAATCCCCAGTTGGCCCAAGGGTAATTTGGCAGGGCAAAGGCCATTGGCCGTTGGCCTTGAGAAAGCCCCAAGGATGCAAGATGAAGCCCCAGAAGTGACAATGGCAATGCGACTGCTCTGGCTATTGATATTGTGATCGTTCAAATTAAGTTTATGATTAATCAGAAAATCGATTTTCCCCCCAGCCCTCCCTGATACAAAATGGGAACCAACACTTCTATTTATCTGCAAAGAAGGTATGGTTACAATTTCAAAATTATAACAAATTATGTTATAAATAAGTTGTGCTTGGCCTCTGAGTTTTCATGACTCAGAATAAGCAGTATCGTTTTAGGTGTTCTCCACCCAGTTTTAAGGTTTTACTGCCTTACTGACAGTACCTATTAAGAAGGAATCTTCCAGAACAAAAGCAAACTTGGTGGTTGACAACAGAGTAAGGATATGTAAAAGTTAGAGGAAAAAAACGGTGACTCACCATGATTTCCATCGGACTCCAGCGTGATGTGCCCCAGTACATTGCCATTCCCTGATTGATCACATGAGTCATCGCCCGCACCGTCTCTGCCAATCAGATCACAGATTCCCCACGATTTAATACACAATACATCATGGTGCCATTAGAACGTGTCAGTAACAAGCGAAAAATTAACAACCAAAACAGAAGCAGCTAGATTAATGCAAGAGGGGAAAGTTTAAGTGATAAATCACATCTGAAGTAGTTGAATCAATATTTGTGAGAAAACAAACAACTGCTGCTTCGGGTCAATATGAACCTCAACTCGGGAAAACAATGCCTGAATGTGGGCAGGGAAAGATCTATCTTAAATAAACAACGCCAGCTTTAATTTACTACTTTTGCTGATGACCATGTTTGATTACATGATTTCTGTGTGGAAGAGAGGGAAAGCGAAATTGACAGTTGAAGTGACAAGTTATTTAATGACATGATGGTTACAGGCCTCCGAGCTGTTTTTGTTTCAACAGTTGAACTGTGTGCATTTTCTAAAGGGCAGCTAGACCAATACAAGCGAATCAAATAACATTTCTTCCTCGACTTTTAAAGAGCAGCCACTTCTTCACCTGAAAACATTTGTCGAGATTTCATTCAGGTTGGAGACTTACAAAAGGCCATCTGTTCAATTAGAAATGATCTTGTTACTTAAGTTTTAAAAGTCACTACAAAGCACCCAGTGGCTCAAGTAAAAAGAACCCATCAACGAATTTCTGTGATATTTTGGTGCCTGGATATGGCTCGGGTCCTTCATTTAATCAAATAGTTTTTTTGCCCATTTTACCATCTGCCAAGCGAAAGTTGTTAATCCAAAAAGTTGCTAAAAAAAAAGTAGAAGAACATCTCTTTTCTAAAAGCCACACAATCTAAGGTATCATCAGTGTTCGTTGCAAATCCTCAACCCAAGCAAGCACAACTTACAACGAACCATTAACAAATGAATGTGGGATCAGTTAGTTGTTTTTCCTGATAAAGAGGGCAATGATTTTGAGACTTACCTTCCATGGGTGTGTTGGGGTCTGGTCTGTTTGCAAACACTACATCCACATATTCCAACTGCAATCTCTCCAACGATGCCTTTAAACCTATAGACAAGTGTCAACAATATTCAATAGGGTGCAAATATTTAGTTCTGGAAGTAAAAATCCCGTTCATTTGCTCCATTGGGAAACCCATTGTTAACTATAATTTATAAACCTTCAAAGACAGACCTACAGGGAGCTCTGAGGTTGTTCATCGATAGTATATGCTTCTGCAGAAGCTGTCAGTACACGTTGTTACAACTTCTTTTTAACAAGTCATAACCACAACATTTTTGAAGGAGGACTACACTACCCATGATCTCGAGGGGGGAAAGGACCACCAATCAGAAAATCACGGCAAACAAAGCCCGACAAAAGAGCTCTGCAATGACCGCCCACTTCCATAACGGAATAGTCGGTCATCCTACACACTTAAACAACTTATATATTTTTATGTACACATTATATACATATTCTCCAATACAATAAAAATGTATTATTTATATATTTATAATCAACAGTTAAATCAAAACGTTTTAAATTTTCTATGGTTTTTAATTTGAACAAAAGAGCAGGAACATTTGTGCTCTATTCAGAACACATTTTATAAACATACACATCATTACAACAGCTACTGATCAATTTTATATCCACTACAGTACCATAATGTTACATGAAACAATGTTTTTGTTACATTAAGCTGTTTTATGCTAGACTCACCTTCTATAATGTGCTTTCTAGACAGTCCTCTCTCAGTCTCTGCTCTGGAGAAAATAGCAGTGTTGTTATGCAATTATTTATGATTACCTTTTGTAAATGATATTGCAAAAACATAACTAGATAATAGTTTGATAATCAAACTATTGTCATTTAATTAATATAATTTCATCAAACTCTTAAAAGATGGAACATATGATACATCATTAGGGATGCAGCAATATGAAATTGTTTGTCCGATACCAATATTTGGCAAAGAGGTACAAATGTTTTTCTTTTTTTATCATTCTCACAATACAAAAATTCCATTGAACAATTGGATCCGTTAAACACTAGACAAAAAATTTAAAGGGATAGTTCTACCAAAAATGGCAATTCAGTCATTGTTTACTCACCCCTGTGTTCATATAACCCTATATTAATTTCTTTTTCTTAACAAAATGGAGAAACTGTAAAAATAAATAAATCTATATCTATCTATATCTATATATATATATTATAAATTGCCATTGTATGGCTGAGCACTTTATATATATATATATATATATATATAAAGTGCTCAGCCATACAATGGCAATTTATGGTATCCACCTTTTCAAGCTTTTAAAAAGAACACAAATGTATAATTCAGAATTCGAATAAATTATTCCATGAGACTCATGACTTTTATGAAAGCATACGATAAGGTTTGGTGAGAAACAAACCAAAATCTAATGTATTATTTTGGAAAATGTTCATGAAAATGTTGTTTGCCAGTTCACAGTGAACAGAGTCACCTGCACGATACCAAAAATAGAAAACAAGCTATTCATAGAATGTACCTTTGCTCGTTACTGCTGTTGAGAACAAAAACTTGATTAACATAAAAATATACCTTTTATCGCATGTCGTTTGCCGTCATATTAGGCCACGGCGTGACTATGGCTGCCTGTAGCCTCCCAATGTTTCTGTTTGATTTCAAAATACTCCATTTAAAAAAAATAAGGCTGAGCATAGAAATGCATCAATTCCTCGACTACAAGCTCTTCAGACATTTTTAGTAAGTTCTGTTCTCTGTTTTGTGAGCAGCTGTGTTGTGTTCTGTTGTCACTATCACTGTGGAGGACCTGTTAAACAAATGTTTTCACTTGAACACCCCAATGTCCCGAGGGGGTTGCGTGAACTGTTGCTCTCGTGCCCTATCATGAACAGGAGATCAACTGTCAATTAACATATTCACTAAATATTGCATACGATTACGGTTTGTTTCTCACCAAACCTTTCATAACAATCATGAGACTCATGGAATAATTTATTAGACTTGTGAATTATACTTTTGTGTAAGAGGTGGTCACCATAAACCGCCATTGTATGACATCACTGAACACAACAATTTTTCACAAATTCTCCCTGTGTGTTTAGAAAAAGAAATGAAAGTCATCTAGGGCTATAACAATGTGAGTAAACAATAAAGAGAGCCATAATAAAAGAAAGTTTGAAAAATAAAAATATATAATACCATTGATGTGTGTGGGAATATTTTGCATGCTTAAAACATTTCATCACTTCTGTTCAGTTCTAAACAACAGAACACACCTTTTACATATGATGACAGAACATTTAAAATCTATATTAACTTTATGCATATACTCTATGCAAACAATATGATTTTTCTGATTTTTTTTTATTTTACTATGTATTTCTTTATATTATACAAAAAAAAAAAGATTCTAAACATAATACATTTACGTTTTTATTATGTTAAATGATCGTGTTTTTTTTTTAAATTGCCGTTTTCAAGTTGTTGTTGCTCAATATGCAGATGGTTTTAATTTGTCAATAATAGTCTGTTACATATGTGCATCACTATCCATTATGTTAAAAGATTAAAGTATCAGTCCCCCAGAACTAAACTGTAAATGTAGCAGCTACATTAGCCATTTAATCACGATTCATAAAAGAAAACTAAAGACTATACCTCCAGAACATCAAAGCCAAACACATGAAATATATTTGCCTAATGGCATAATTCATTTTAAAATAAATATTAAATATACATACTTTCCACCCCAAAATATTTTTGTTGTAATGACTAAACTGGAGCGTCTGCAAAAAAAAAAGAAAATAATTTCAAATTAGGTTGCATGTATGTGAGACGCTTTTATATAAGTAATTACAAAGTTGCAAATAATTACAACAGAATAATGGCTTGGGGTTACCATTTTAACTTCAAAGGAACAAACACACACACACAGACACGCATGCACACACATGCACACGCAAGCACACACACACAAACACACCCAACAGAAATAAGCTTGTTCTCTGCAGAGGTGAGGGGTTGTGTGTCCTGATATTGATGCACTCTGACTAGCACAATGACTAAGCAGCACACACACACTTATGAAGATCATCTCCTGTGGAGAGCTCAGTTACTTTGCATCTCATTATCCGGGTGAAGTGAGAGCCCACCTAGCTTTGAATTAAAACAACTTAACAAGCCCTACTATTAAACATGACACTCTGTTAGATGATGTTACCTAATACACACATACAGTATATCAGGACATCAAGTACAAAACAAACACAAGCTTTCAAGGTGAGACATCTACGATGCGATCCGGAGCATCAATGTTTGATATTTTTCCCTGTCTGCTGTTTATGGTGCACAATTGCACTGAGTTTGCACCAGATAAGAGGTGGTCGTGAGGAAATGAAAAGCTGAACACCATTAATGAACATACCTCCATCCTTTCTTCTTTATGATGTTGCCCAGCACTATTTCTGCCCTGGAACAGAAAACGAGATGTTTATCACTCTAATCCGTCATCTTATTGGCATCTACAGCTGACACGACTGGTAGCCGAGGGAACATATTGAAGTGTTGTAAAACAGATGGTTAGGTATTGCATCATCTCTTTTATTACACCGATAGTCTACAAACTGTCATATAAATACAAAAAAAAAATATATATTTTCAAAAGACTCAATCAATGATATTTATTTGCACACTTGAGTGAACACTATTGGGTGATTATTATTTTTTTTAATTGCAGGGACTTGCATGTCCCAGGGGTTGATTTTTATTAAATCAAACAGATTTCAACTTTTTTTCTTTTTGCTATATGAGGGTCACATTAGAACTAACTTGGAAACTTTTTACCAGGCCTTCATCATATATTTTTAGTATTTTTCAAATGCCTTTTATCTATAGATTTTATTGTCGTCCCAGACACAGACTTTCAATATAAAACTATACAAATCCAATATAATGGCAATGTAACTGTTTTTCTATACAAAGAGTGTAATAAACAAACAATTTCAATATTTATTGTGAAAATTATTTATCTTTTTTTAAATTTTTTATTAAAACTGTCCCATAACTGTGCCGTCATTTCCACCAAACCAAACAAATTTGCCCCTAATAAAGCTTTTTCTTTTTTTTTTTTGTTATTTATTGTTAACGAAGTCAACATAAGTCTCATTGAAAAACATGCTTGAAATTAAATTAGACAAGTGATATTTAAAGAAAACAATGAAAACTCAAGGTAAATATTACTTGTGATCAGAATTTGCATTGGGTGAAATTATACGTGTGAAAATAGGATTGGGTATTTAAAGGGATAGTTCACCGCAAAAAGCAATTTTTCTCATCATTTAATCACCCTCATGCCATCCCAGATGTGTATGACTTTCTTTCGCTGAACATAAATTGAAGATTTTTAAAAGGATGTTTCAGCTCTGTAGGAACTTAAAATTCAAGTGAATGGTGACCATAACTTTGAAGCTCCACAAAGTACATAAATGCAGCATAAAAGTAATCCATACAACTGCAGTGCTTTAATCCATGTCTTCAGAAGTGAAATGATAGGTGTAGGTGAGAAAAAGATCAATATTTGTATTTATTTTTTTTTTTACATGTAAAAGCTAACTTTGTTTTCAGCAGAGGAAAGAAAGTCACATCTGGAATGGCATTAGGGTAAGAATGATGAATTTCCTGTAATGCATGAAGACATTTTTTTTTTGTTAGCTATTTAGTTGCAAGTAAACAAGATATCCCACAACAAACAAAAACATTTAATAAACCAAATGGTGTTCACAAATGGTATTTCTATAAGTGGGAGATTCTTGGCTAAACTACATTGCAATGTGGAACAGACGTTATATTGATATTTAAAAGTCTGGCTACATAACCCTATGTCTTAAGCAAGATTTAGAGAGAAAGTAGACATTAAAGCACATATTTAGAGGGGTGAGGTATGTGAATGAGTGATAAAAAACTCCTGTGAGGTAAAAGCCCTGAAAAAACTACCTCCTTACTATACCTACACACAGAGGAGAGTCAGTAACAGCCAGAGACCAAAATGCTCTCTGGCAGCCATTAGTGGTGCTGAGGGTACTAATTGGGCCCAATGAGAATACAGTAAGTGCTGTGATTTTTCCAGCGAGTGAGATCTCCCCCTGGGCTGCACACTATTCAATTGAATGAACTGCTGTGCTGTTATTCAACCGCAGTAGTCTATGCTCTCAAACGCCTCAAATCCCACCCACCACTTTTCTCTCTCAAATACCGCTCTTCAGTCACACTTCTTGCAAATGTAGCATGACTTCAGAAGGAGTGTTAAAGGAATAGTTCACCCAAACACAAAAATGTGTCATCATGTATAACCAAACAGTCGCCGTTCACGTTAATGAAGATTCTGCAAAACATCTCCTTTAGTGTTCCATGGAAAAAAGACAATGATAAGAATTTACAGTATAATGATACATTGTGTACAAATGTTTTCCTTCCTTGCATTTGTAATGTGGATATGAAAGGTTTTCAAGAATTTAAAGTTTTGAGTAAACTATCAGCTTAATAATAAAGATGTTTCTCACATTACGTTCGTGATAACTGATGACTGTACATTACACTGCTTATTACTCTGCTAGCAAATAAAAATTGGGAAACAATAATTTAAGCGGAAACTATTATTATATGAAAAGTAAGAGTGCAGAGTGATATGAGAGAGATGAAACTAGCACAATTATGTAGGAAATAAGCATTGATACAGATTTCCCAATTCGATTCTGATTCATAAAACATTTCAGTTATGCTGACTTATGAAAGAAGTTCTCTCTCAGCAAATTCTGTTAATTATACAGGGTACATTCGAACTTGGTACATTACAGAAATTAAAATTTTTCAAATGTTTTATAATTTTTTCCCCAAATTTTGGTCATATTTTTAGCTTTTTTAAAAGGTTTGTAAAATTGCAAATATACGCTCATTGAGCTCTTCATCAGGTACTCCTGTCCACCTACTAAATCACGAGATTACCTAATCAGCCAAACGTGTGCCAGCAGTGCAATGCATAAAATCATGCAGATACGGCCCAGGTCAACCATCAAAATGTGATTTCGACTGTGGCTTGGTTGTTGATGACAGAAGGCTGGTTTGAGTATCAATGTAACTGCTTTTCATGCAGTCTCTGTGGATCAGGTGGTAGAGCGGGTTGTCCACTAAGTTGCCCGCAGGGTTGGTGGTTCAATTCCGGGCCCAAACGACAACACATGCCGAAGTGTCCTTGGGCAAGACACAGAACCCCAAGTTGCTCTAAATGGCAGGCTAGCACCTTGCATGGCAGCTCTGCTGTCATTGGTATGGGTGAATGAGATGCAGTGTAAAGCGCTTTGAATACCGCTAAGTTTAAAAAGGCCCTATATAAGTGCAGACCATTTACCATTCTGCGGACAGAAACGCCTTTTTGATGGCCAGACTGGTTCGAGCTGACAGTAAGGGTACAGTAACTCAGATAACCATTCTGTACAACTGAAGTGAGCAGAATAGCATCTCAGAATGCACAACACGTCAAACCTTGAGTCGGATGGGCAACAAAAGCATATTTGCATATATATATATGCAAATATGCATATATATGCATATATATATATATATATATATATATATATATATATATATATATATATATATATTCCATGCACACAGCCGCTAGCTTACGCATCGTTGACTGAAGCGGTTAATGCAGTATGCAGACCATTTAAACAGCATTACGCAGTTACGCAATCGTGAAAGCTCATATCCCAATTTCAATCTTAATTCAATCCATAATGCTGCCTTGATGGATATACCAATGTCTTAGAGGTCAAAGTCTGCAGGTTTCAAAGTGTTTGGATGGTTTTCCCTCTACATATACTATTAGTTTTTACGGGTTGTGTGGTCTCCCATGTCCATTTTTAACACGTTTTATTTTCTGGACTCTGTATGCCTACAAGTGGTTTGGTTCATATGTGAAGTCATGTCCGAAAAACTTGAACTGCCCCTTAACAACAGCAACTGTTAACCTGACAGCAACTGTGGCAACGAATCAGACCTGTTTTATACCTGTTCAACCTTTTATAAGATTTTACTTCTCTGGATTAATTAAAATAAACCTGATTTAATTGAATAAAGTGCTGATGGCAAAAATCAGTAGAGTCTGATTTCTTCCGTGGCACGGCCAGTGTTTTTGTTTATGTGAAAGGGAGAGAAAGACAGACATTACAGCTGCATTTTCTGTTACAGCATATTTTTTTGTAAAGCTGCTTTGAAACAATGTGTGTTGTGAAAAGCGCTATACAAATAAAAATGACTTGACAGAGAGAGATAGATATGACACAAGCTGATGTGTACATTCACATGCCAGGGCAGAGAAATAAGTATTTGCAGGTCTAAGCATTTTGCCATTCGTGCCAAGGAGTGATGTGTATATACGCAGGGGTGTTTGTCCCGTTACGGCCCACTGGTTTTTAAGCATCGCATTGACTGCAGGTGTAAATGCTGCTGGAGCTGTTCTTTCCAAATGGATAAATAAAACAGACCTTACCACTCACATCTTTTCCAACTCCTCTCTCCCAGTCAGCACCAACGTACTGTTATGCCCATGTCCAGCACTGGGCTAATGACAGAGCACATTATGAACTGCTATTCTCACCTAATTTGCACAGTATATTTATGAAACATCTTGCACCTGGCACCTTGCCTTTTTAGAGTGAAAATGTGTTCTTTAGATTCATAGCACTGCAGGAAATAACAGATGTGTTACTGTCAAGAAGCAAATCTCAAACTGGAAATGCATCTTAGCAGCATCATTTGGGCCAGTGTTTTCAGTAGTTCTGTTGTTTTCCTCAAAGTCCTCAGGTGTTATACCTTGACAATGGTATCGACCCCTACATTTTACTTTGAAAAACATCTGTGAGATACAGATAATATCATAATAATAACAACATGTATATAGGCCTGTTAAGGTATTGTTTCTTGTTAACACATTTAATTACTTTTTAAGGGAAGAAAATGATATATCAGGCTTCAACTGTTGGGTTTAGCGATTCACTCGGATTAAAAGGTGGCAGGAAAAAGTATGTGAACCCTTTGGAAATAATTGGCCACAAAATGTGATCTCATCTTCACTAAGCCACAAAAACACAATGACAAAGCACAATGTGCTTAAGCTAATAACACAAAAACAATTACAACTTTTCACGTCGTTTTATTGAACACATCCAATTAAACATTCACTGTGCTGCGGAATAAGTGAAACCCTAAGCTAAAGATATCAACAAAACCTAATAAGCATCAGGAGTTTGCAAACCTTGCATCCAATTAATGAAACAAGATTGGAGGTGTGGGTTAAAGCTACTTTGACTTAAAAGCACTCAAGTATTTTGAGTTTGCTATTCATAAGCAACACCTGCTGATGTCGACCATACCTCGCAAAAAAAAAAAAGTTTTTAAAAAAAAAAAAAAGTCAAAAGTTGTCTGAAGACCAACGTTCAAGAATTGTTGCTTTGCATAAAGCTGTAAAGGGTTACAAAGTTATTTTGAAGAGCTCAGATATTCATCTGTCCACAGTTAGACAAACTGTCTATAAATGGAGATGATTTAGTACTATAGGTACTCTCACTAGAAGTGGCCGTTAGATATTCATCTGTCCACAGTTAGACAAACTGTCTATAAATGGAGATGATTTAGTACTATAGGTACTCTCACTAGAAGTGGCCGTTAGATATTCATCTGTCCACAGTTAGACAAACTGTCTATAAATGGAGATGATTTAGTACTATAGGTACTCTCACTAGAAGTGGCCGTTAGATATTCATCTGTCCACAGTTAGACAAACTGTCTATAAATGGAGATGATTTAGTACTATAGGTACTCTCACTAGAAGTGGCCGTTAGATATTCATCTGTCCACAGTTAGACAAACTGTCTATAAATGGAGATGATTTAGTACTATAGGTACTCTCACTAGAAGTGGCCGTTAGATATTCATCTGTCCACAGTTAGACAAACTGTCTATAAATGGAGATGATTTAGTACTATAGGTACTCTCACTAGAAGTGGCCGTTAGATATTCATCTGTCCACAGTTAGACAAACTGTCTATAAATGGAGATGATTTAGTACTATAGGTACTCTCACTAGAAGTGGCCGTTAGATATTCATCTGTCCACAGTTAGACAAACTGTCTATAAATGGAGATGATTTAGTACTGTAGCTACTCTCCCTAGAAGTGGCTGTCCAGACAAGTTGACTCAAAAGGCACACAGCAGAATGCTCAATGGGGTAAAAAAGTACCCCTAGAGTGACAGCTAAAGATTTAAAGGAATAATTGGAACTGGTTAACATCTCTGTTCATGAGTCTACTATGTGGAAAATATTAAACAGGCATGGTGTCCATGGCAGGACACTATGAATGAAGCTATTGCTTTCCACCAAAATCACTGCTGTGCACCTGAAGTTCAACAATGCTACTGGGAAAATGTTTTATGGACTGATGAAACTACGATTGAATTGTTTGGGGAAAACATGCGGCACTACATGGTGTAAAAAGAGCACCACATACAAACATGAAAATATCATCCAATCTGTGAAGTATGGTGGAGAGCTGCTTTACTCCTCCGGGGCATGGACCGCTTGCCATCATTGAGGGAAAAATTAATTCCCAAGTTTATCTAGATTATCCTATAGTATGTCAGGGTGGCTGTGCGCCAGCTGAAGCTCAGTGGAAGTTGGGTGATGCAGCAATGATCCTAAACATCGAAGTAAATTCATAGAATGGCTTTTTTAAAAAAAAAAAAAAAAAAAAAAAAATCCACCTTTTGGAGTGGCCCAGTCAGAGCCCAGACCTTAACCCAATAGAGATGCTGTGGAATGACCTCAAGAGAGTCGTTCACACCAGACATCCTAAGAATGTCCTGTTTTTCCAGCAGGCCTTCGATTTTATGGTGTGTTTTGCTTGTAAGCAGACCTAATATTACATTCTTGAGATTTAAATAATTATTAAATGACACCATGCGACTGCAAATGATTTAATTTACAAATACCTTAACCATCACTTTATGATATGCATTAACTGTCCAATCTGTGTTAAAATAAAAATAACAGCTAATAACAATTATGAATTAGATTATAATTGAAGTCATTATACACTTTAAAATGATGATCATTAGGAGCGTTTAGGAGAGTCAGCTGTTCAGACCAGTATCATACAATATGAGTTACATTAAAAATGACATGAACAACATAAAAAAAAAAAAAAAAATCTAATTTGAAAATCTTGAGCAGAAAATCAGATTTGGGACACATTCAGCTGCAATGTGAACATTGCCAAAGAGTATAATTTTTCACAATCTTATTTTTAGACTATCTATATCCACTGTATCTATATACATTTTTTTTTCTCCAAATTCTGTACTGAGATGTTGTCATATTGTGTTGCTCAATGGCCTCCTGTTGGGGGTATTGCTTCACTGTCATGTAATTACAATTAAAGTTAAAGCAGGATAATCCTGCAGATAATTGCGCTCAATCTTGCTAAAAAAAAAAATACATTTCTCTTGCTTGAAAAAAAGCAGAGATTCTATGATGCCAGAAGTTATAACCAAGTTGTCACTGCAATATCTGGAATACCCTGATCCTAAAAACAAGGTGGTTCTTTATGACTGGTGGGTCTTTATGACAAGTTCAAACACAAACACCCACGCAAGACACCGGCAAAGAACATTGTTTTTCCAAAGATGCCCTGGGTCAGCTGCCACATTAATTCTAATTCAGCTTTTAAAATGACCCTATGTACCGCTTGAGGAAAGTTCATACTTAAACAGATGATGTTATTAAAAAGACATCTAGAAAGAAAATGTGAGAGGTTGTGCTGCTACTATGCCAGGGTGTTCCTGATGGTTAATCGGGCATTGCGAGGCGGTTGCTTCAGTGTTCTTTGTGGTTACCAGGCAATTGCAGGTATGTACTTTCCTGTAGCACACATAATTTACTTTAAACATCATCCAAAAGTGGTCTTCAAATGCTCTGGAACCTTCTTTAAATATTTTCATAACTCAACTATTATGGCCAGATTAAAAACATTTATATATTTCAGCACATACCAATTCTACCAGCTTAAATTTGATGGATTGGGCTGTGTGTTAATTTTGGATCACTCACTTTCCTGCAGCATAGACCTCTGCCGTGTCAAACAGATTGATCCCATTTTCGTATGCCAGAGTCATCAGCTGCTCTGCCATCTGTCAGAAAGGAAGTGAGAGGATGGGACCAGGCATTCAAGGTGTTGCATTCTTTTCAGTTATTAAGTTATTAATGGCTGTGCTGTGCATTGTGCTACTCCAAAAGTCAAGTCAACTTTACTGTTAGTAAATTTACAGTATATACTGTACTGGCAATGAAAAAAGGCATTATGATATGAAAGCTTAGATGATGAAGTCTATGTTTAAACAGATTGTACCTCATCTGTGATCTGCCCACCAAACGTCACCCATGTTCCTGTAAAGAGATTGAAAATCAGTCAGAGCTACAGCTTTTATATGTTGCAGGTTTCTTAAAGCGGCAGTGTGTCATTTCTGTTCCACTGAACATGAATTGCAAAAATATAAAAAAAATTTCAAGCAGCTTTTTGATTACACTGTTTGCTGTTGATCGAACAAACAGATAGTCACAAAATCACGCCATTGGTTGAGTCAATTTTATTCTGTTAGCATGGACGAGTTTGCTCAAACTTTATAATTTTATAGCACCCCAGAGACACAGTGTTTACAGTTTTCGAGAAAATGTACCTATGATTGGCTTACAGTTGTCACTGCATGTTAACTGGGATAAGATAAAGTATTAACAAGAAAAAGTTACACACTTCATCTTTAAGGTGTGGTCACACATACCTTCGCACAACAAAATTCCACGGGCGAAGATGGTGTAGACGGATGTTGAGCACGTGTGAAACCAGCAAAAATATAATGGTCAAAAAGCCTCTTTTTAAAGGGGTCATGTCATGAGGAATCAAATGTTCCTTAATATTTTGACATATAAGTGGTGTTTCTAAAATTAAAAAAAGTAAAAGTAAATTTCAGAACTCAAAACTTAATCCCCAATGAAATAAAAGCATTTATGCATTTATAAAGCACCAATCTGCAAAAATGCCTTGTTCTCTACTTCCACGCTACCCTATGTCACCAGGGGAACATTAATTTGTGACTGCCTTTACAGCAAAAAAACATCAATGCCTAATTATCGCATCCTTGGCCCCACCAACTGGTGCTCAGTTTGTACTCAGAGAGAGAGGAAGTAGGACATACAATTGAAGTCAGCAGTTTACATCAGCAGTTTACATTCACATTAGCCAAATATATTTAATCTCAGTTTTCACAATTTCTGACATTTAATCGTAGAAACATTCCCTGTCTTAGGCCAGTTAGGATCACTACTTTATTTTAAGAATGTGAAATGTCAGAATAATAGTATTTAATTCAGATTTGATTTCTTTCATCACATTCCAGGTGGGTCAGAAGTTTACATGTTAGTATTTGGTAGCATTGCCTTTAAATGGTTTAACTTGGGTCAAACATTTTGGGTATCCTTCCACAAGCTTCTCACAATAAGTTGTTGGAATTTTGGCCCATTCCTCCACACAGAAGAGTCAGGTTTTTAAGCCTCCTTGCTCACACACGCTTTATCAGTTCTGCCTACAAATTTTCTATCAGACTGAGGTCAGGTCTTTGTGATGGCCACTCCAATACCTTGACTTTGTTGTCCTTAAGCCATTTTGTCAAAACTTTGGGGGTATGTTTGGGGTCATTGTCCATTTGGAAGACCCATTTGTGACTGTGCTTTAATTTCCTGACTTATGTCTTGTGATGTTGCTTCAATATATCTACATAATGCTATCTATTTTGTGAAGTGCACCAGTACCTCCTGCAGCAAAGCACCCCCACAACATGATGCTTCCACCCCCATGCTTCACGGTTGGGATGGTGTTCTTTGGCTTGAAAGCTCCACGCTTTTTCCTCAAAACATAACGATGGTCATTATGGCCAAACAGTTCAAATTTTGTTTCAGCAGACCAGAGGACATTTCTCCTAAAAGTAAGATCTTTGTCCCCATGTGCACTTGCAAACTGTAGTCTGGCTTTTTTATGCTGGTTTTGGAGCAGCGGCTTCTTCCTTGCTGAGCAGCCTTTCAGGTTATGTCGATATAGGACTCGTTTTACTGTGGATATAGATACTTGTCTACCTGTTTTCACCAGCAACTTCACAAGGCCCTTTGCTGTTGTTCTGGAATTGATTGGAACTTTTCGCACCAAATTATGTTCATCTCTAGGAGACAGAATGTGTCTCCTACCTGAGCAGTATGATGGCTGCGTGGTCCCATGGTATTTATATTTGCATATTATTGTTTGTACAGATGAACATAGTACTTTCAGGCATTTGGAAATTGCTCCCAACCAGACTTGTGGAGGTCCACAATTTTTTTGGCTGATTTTGTTTTTGCTGATTTTTTGGGATTTTCCCATGTTGTCAAGCAAAGAGGCAAGAGTTTGAAGGTAGGCCTTATAATGCATTCACAGGTACACCTCTAATTCAGTACACCTCCTAACAGAAGCTAAATGGCTAATTGTTTAAAGGCTTGACAAAATTTTCTGGATTTTTCCAAGCTGCTTAAAGGCACAGTTAACATGAATGTGAATGTAAACTTCTGACCCATTGCAATTGTGATTCAATTAAAAGTGAAACAATCTGACTGTAAACAAATGTTGGAAAAATTACTCATGTGTAATCTGTGGAGAAGTTAAAAAGATTGGTTTTAGTTACTTCAACCTAAGTGTATGTAAACTATGTAGGCCTACTGTGGCCTCACTATTTCTGAACACCAAAGTGTGGAATATGCTCATATTTTACTAAATTATGATTTTGCAAAACCTTGATAACATTATTAGTGGATCTCAGGGGTAAAAAATAAGCAACTATGAAAAAGAGCATATCATGGCCCCTTTAATGCTGAACTTTATACTTAGTGAGACTTAAGAAAAAATGAATCTCACAGATAAAATTATATCCTTGTCCATTGTGAATATTCAGTGTATGAAGTACTGCCCACACGGTGGTCTGAGCCAAAACAAACAGCTTCCTATTGGACAAAATGCCTCAAGTCTTTTTGGGTTTTGCACACCTGGATTTGGGGATTTTTTGCCATTCTTCTCAGCAGATCCTCTCAAGCTCTGTCAGGTTGGATTGGAACAGTCGGTGGACAGCCATTTTCAGGTCCCTCAAGAAATGTTCAGTTGGGTTCAAGTCTGGGCTCTGGCTTGGCCACTCACAATGGAACATTCACAGAGCTGTCCCTAAACAACCCTTTGATGCTTTTTTATGTGTCTTGCACTGAAGAAAGTCTTCCGTCTGGCCACTCTGCCATAAAGCCCAGATTGGTGGAGTGTTGCAGTGATGGTTGTACTTCTGCAAGTTTTTCCCATCTCCACACATGCTCTCTGGAGCTCAACCAGAGGGAACTTCGAGTTCTTGGTCACCTTTCTTACCAAGGCACTTCTCCCCCGATTGCTCAGTTTGGCCGGGCGGAAAGCTCTAGAAAGGAGTCCTGGTTGTTACAAACTTCTTCTATTTAAGAATTATGGAGGCCACTGGGTTCTTCAGAACCTTCAATGCAGTCGAAAATCTTTTGTAGCCTTTCCCATATCTGTGCCTCAACACAATCCTGTCTCTGAGCTCTGCAGGCAGTTCCTTTGACCTCATGTCTTTTGCTCTGATATGCATTTTCAGCTGAGACCTTATATAGACCTTATATGCCTTTCCAAATCATGTCCAATCATTTGAATTTGCCACATGTGGACTCAAAGTGTAGAAACATCTCTAAGATGATTCAGAGAAATGGGATGCACCTAAATTTCAAGTGTCATATCAAAGGGTCTGAATACTTATGTCAATGTGTTATTTCTGTTTTTTTCTTTTTAATAAATTTGCAAATTTACCAAAAATCTGTTTTTTGCTTTGTTATAAAGGGGGTATGGAATGTAGACTGATGTGGAATTTTTTTTTTGAACGCTTTTAAAAGCATTTCTGAATGCACTATATTTCAAAAAGACTTTGACTGAGAGGTTGTACACTCACCTAATCCAAGACACGAGACTCTCAGGCCCGACTTTCCAAGGTTTCTGAAAACAAAGGAAAAAAACAAATAAACAAACATGATGTTTTACCATGGTTTATCTATCACATTTTATAAGTCAGTATAAGATAATTCCAGAACAAAACAGCTCGTCACCACTGTCAGTCCCAACCTAGTTTTCTGCACATACATTCTGTTCCCAAACTTATTGAGTTGCCTATCTAGACAACATTTCAAAGCATCAAAGACGCATTCCTGAAAGAACTCCAAAATCCAAGACAGTATTGTATCTGTAGCAGATAAGAGCATCAGAGAATGCTTTTGCAACAAACTTACTGATTAAAATCACCCAAGATGACGGATGAGTAGAGCTATCGAGTTTGATACATTTTAAGCACCAACCGAATTGCCTCTAAACTATCAAGTATCAAAAAATGTCTTGTCGTTCGGTACCAAATGTCGATACCTAAGGGGTTATTCTCGTCATCGTCAGTGATAAGCATGTAGCATACTAGATGTGCCCAATTCTAAAAGTGCCGGTGACTGGCTGTGTTTAGGCATCAAGGAAAAACACTAGTTCACGCCAGTTACACCCAGAGACGTGGCTCACATGTGAGGCTGTAGTGTGTATGCATCCCAACCCCCCTAGATGTAAAAGATGTGGAAAAGATCAAGACCAGCAACACAACAAATCTGATGAAGCACTTGACAGTGCACAAAATAAAATTTAAGAGCAGAAAGTTGCTCCGTCTTCGACTGCAAGAAGACCGAGCCGGTGCAGTCATCCTCTCAGTGTCCTCCTGCCACAGAACTTCTTTGAACATGCCCACCACACGAGTCCTCCTCCAAAACTGAATGCAGTGGCGCTATGACTGGGACACCGACAGGTTAAGATTAACGTTTGGCAAAGAAACTAAAAAACAAAATCGGCTAACTTGTATTGGTACAAGCTTGTGTACTTGCTAAATAAATGTTTCTGTGCGTGGTGACAGTCCTATGAACTGGGACCTACGTAACGTTAGAAATTGTTTGTATGTATGGCTAGAAATAGCTAAATCGATGCTAAAAATGCTTTAAGGTTGACAGTAACTGATCAAGTTTAACATACATTAAACTAGTTATCTTGTTAAACCGTGCTTATCCTTAGGGTTGGCTGAATAAACAGTTTAGCTTTCTTGTATTTTTTTTTTCTCTCTTCACATTAATGTTATAGCCTCTGCCCCTGCCTACCCTGGCATGAGGAGACAAGAAGGCTCAGGAAATGAATCTTTGGTATTATTTTTTCAGTTTGTTCACTATTTTTACTGACTCAAAGTTTATTTGAGGTAATGTTTGTAATCTTTTTAAAATGGATTTCATAAAATTGTTACCGAAAAAAGTATCAAGTCAAGGTATCGGTATCGAAATTTTTGGAACGATACTTAGCCCTACAGATGAGTCAAAATAAATTATACATTTAATTAAATACTGAAAAGTATTGATAAACATCAAATAAAATCAAAAACTTCAAAAGAATCGGCTCATTACAGTAATTTGTTCCGGAATCGGATTACAATGGATGCGCCGAGTTTTTCACACCTTAGATTAAAAAGAAACGACTAATAAGTGTAGTTTGTTCACAAATCTAATTAAAAGGTTCCCAACCCTACAAATCAGTCACTTGGGAGGTACTATAATGGTGAGGATGCTGACTTACAAGGTAGCTGCCAATGTAGGCAGTAGACAGAAAGGCAGCTAACTAGGTTTAACAGACCTATTGCTTTAGTAAAAAGAAAAAGCACTGTGGTCTGGGAGGACATGATGCAGTTTAGACACCAGGCTTCGGTTCCCCAATGACCAAAGCCTGAGCCCCAAGGATGCCATTGGGGCAGCCAGGGGAACATGTGAAGTTTGTTAGTCATCCTGCTGATTGGTCCTTCTTGGGAAAAATTAGACTCAGCAGTGACTGAGAGCAGATCGCTCAACCCAGGGTGATGGGCTTCAGGGAGTGAGGAACACTATTGAGCTTATAGAGACATATAATGAGCAGAACGAACCAAATGAAGGCTTGCCGCAACAGTTACAGAGCACCATGGGACTGAGAGCCTACATCTTCTATAACTTCTTCTGGAGGTGAACCCTGAGCATCTCACAGGACAACTGCTGCTGGTCACCAGCTCAAAGGTTTGGCTGACAGTTTGGACCTAATTTTCTTTTCTTTACTTTCACTTTTATTTTTGTGTCCAAAGTCCAAAAGATAATATATATATATATATATATATATATATATATATATATATATATATATATATATATAAAGAATGTCAAATATCATCATGAAGCAAAAAACAAATATAGATATATAATTTTTAGCTATATTGCCCAGTAAGTGTGTGTGTGTGTGTGGCATCTGTACAGAAGCATGTACAATGATAAAGATGTGTGTGTTTGGGATTAGGGGTGATATAACAAGCTGTCTATGTGTGTAGGAGTACTAGGCATCTATGTGCGTATTTCTAAAAGATTGTGTGGGGTGTTTGCGCATGGGTGTCTATGTTGGATTAGAACATAGAAATGACAAAGAAGTCCGGTGACAGAATGCAATGAAAAGTAGGGAGCCATAGAACCTGCAGACCGGAAGTTTCTTTCCCTGAAGTCCTATTGATTGGAGCATTTAGTTCAATATGGCTGGCAATAAAGTGCAGCAGTGCCTGCCTACTTACTTTTTCTGTCTTCTTGATTCAGGCAGTATTTTCCATTTTCATTTTTTCCATTAGGATTTCATAAATACAAGAGCCTTGAATCAAACCAACCAACTCTGAGGTGAATCACATTACAAACTTTGAATTGAAGTAAAAAATATATATAATTTCAAAATCGGACAAAATGACACCTACACACCTGCAGACCTACTTATTAATGCGATTGTCTAATCAGCCAATCATGTGACAGCAATGCAATGAATAAAATCATGCAGATGCGGGTCAGGACCTTCAGTTAATATTCACATGAACCATCAGAATAGAGAAAAAAGTGATCAGTGATTTCCACCATGGAATGATTGTTGGTGCCAGATGGGCTGGTTTGAGTATTTTTGTATCTCATGGGATTTTAATGCACAAAAATCTTTAAAGTTTACTCATGAATGGTGCCAAAAACAAAAAACATCCAGTGAGTGGCAGTTCTGAGGACGGACATGCTATGTTGATGTGAGAGGTCAACAGAGAATGGCCAGACTGGTTCGATTCTGGACTGAAGTTGCTGGCGTATTCAGGGCTAATAAACTCAATTGTGTTACAGTTTTGTTCTTATCAGTGTTAAATATTTCACAGGTTGGAGATGAATACTGCATGATGATGGGCAGTGGCCCAGGCAGAACTGGACCCATGTGCTGCCCTGGAGATTAGATTCGATGGGAGTGAAGCCAGAGGTCAATAATGTTGTGTGTGTCTTTAGTCAGGTTAATGATATGCAGAGAACACAAGCGGTCAGGTTTGTTTACAAACCAGGAATACATTCTAATGGAACAGGTAGAACTAAGTGTGGGTGACGAAGCTAAAATGTATATCATTGTGTTACAGAAAGTTTTTCAAACACTTAAATAATGAAATTCCTTTTTTAAATAAAATAATGTCCAAAGTAATAGCCAACCTGTTATGGGCCTGTTATTTATCATTAAATAACTAATTATTAAAAACAATATTTTATAAATTGTACAAAATCTGCATAATGTTTGAAATTCAAACAAAACAAATGGGTTCTTTTTAGTTGAATATGTAAGCCTAAGGGTTTGCTTTGATTCTGAAGCATAGATCTCAATATTTCATATTTGGTTTGGGTTCCATTGCCTTCCATTGGATACTGGTAATCTTTTTTGCAAGCTACGCTAAAACAAACATTTAGTTACAACTTGATTGAATTACATTCTATTAATTAAAATGTGTAAATTGGAAGTTTACTTAATCCATTGGAGTTGGGACTACATAACTAATTTTTGTGGTGTTAATGTAGCATTGATGTAAACTGATTTCCATTTCCTAACATACTTTGAATGAGACTTGATTAGTAGAGTAAATGTTACAAAATTTTATGTTAACACTGTATATATCAGGGTGTAAATAAGGTAGCTCCAAAAAACTTTTTTTCACTTTGTTTTGTTCCCAATCATCTCACCTGTAACTGAGTAAAATTTTGTGTTGATAAGACAGCAAGCAATCAAATTTATAGCACTACAAATATAATTTATCCTAGTGTCCAAAAATGTCTTCAAACAAATAAAACATAATAATTGTACATAAGAACTAATGCACATATACATGCAAATAAATCAGTGACTAAAGGTATGCTCTCTCTCTCTCTCTCTCTCTCTCTCTCTCAAAGCATGCAGATATATGAGCACAATATCTCATTCAGTTTAATTCTGTGTCATTAAAGCCATCGAGTTTTAGTTGTTATGTACATGACGTCATCTTCTGGTGGCCATATGTAATAGAGTGAAGGATCCTCTTGAATCCTAATACAATTGGTTTAGTGGTCCATGAAGCTGGGCAATATACTAAATCATTCAGATGATGTCATCTGATCCAGGAAAGCTTACGTGTTTTTAGCCAGATAGCACATTAGGTGCTGTATGCACAGTGAGCTTTATGTGGACTGTGTAATTATCTTTGCATCCAATTACGTTGTGAGTGGACACGTTTAAAGATAATCAAGTAATGGTATGTGATATTGTATGTTCCACTTAGTTTAGGTGAAGTTTTAAGCGAAAACACAGCATATAAGCAACCCCTGTTTAGAGTTAACATGTATGTCTAAGACATATACTTAGCTATTACTTGCTATATTTTTGTCTGTGAGTAAAACAAATAGGCAGGTTGTTTCCTACTCTTTGAGAGCTTTCCAACAACATGTCACGTGGCTATTTGATCAGTTTGATATTTGTACCGATTACATTAGTGCAAAATGATTAATACATTATAAAAACGGAACACTTCTGATTTGTCTGCAAATTTCAAATAACTTGTTCAGTTTTGGTCATAATGCCTACACACATTGTAAAGTACAGCTTCAAAGCTTTAAAACAATACCTATTTTGTAGTAATAAATATTTTGATAATTAAAACACAGGAGATTTATTTGAGTTACATGGACACACCCAATTTAATTGGGTTCACCCAATTAGGAATAGCTCACCCAAAAATGATCATAACTTACTAATCCAAAACCACTCCAAAGCTGTATGACTTCCGCAAATTAAATGTGGCACATCACGATTGGTTTCCAAGACATTTTGCAGAACGTCGGAATGCCAATGATGTCAAATGCTATCAATTCTCAAATGCCAGGTTTCATGTTACATTTTTGTAACTTTTGGAGCTTGACATCCCAGTAACCATTCATTTTTGTTGTACAGAAAAGAGCTGCTTAGATATTTTACATATATCTTTGTGTATGTTCCATTGAAAAGTAATAATGATTTGGAACAACATGATGACAGAATTTTCCCTTTGGATGAACTATTCCTTTATTATATATGATCAAGCAGCAGTCAACTGGCCCTTATTGGATACTGGGAAAAGGAGAGCATCATTTCTAAAACTCATCTAACGGTGTTTGTGCTACATCATGAGGTTCTAGAACAGGATGGTTCAAGGCTCAAAATGACTGAGGTGAAAGTGGTCATGGAAAGCTCAAGGAACCATGAACCTTCTCATTTAAAAAACCTTCAGTGAGGGACGTGTTAAATGACATGCACACACTTCATTCATTCAGTGCTGTGATGGCTGCCTCGTGTGGACTTGTCCTCTGAAATTTGTGTTTATGTAAGAGCAATTCAGACTGTGAGCATGCCTCCTACACCCTGTTCTAAAAGCAGTATCTCTGCCTGAAAAGTGCTTTAGCTCCAGTAAAGGAGAAGTTCAATCTCAAAACCACATCTACCAACAGCACCCATTTATCCACAACCTCCACACACACAATCTGAATTAGAACTATTATCAAGGTGTATCAGTATTAAAAACTGGAAACTCATATCACATAACCTTAGATTTAAATCTGTCCCATATGATAGCAAAGAATACACAACATTTTATAAATAATATTGAATGCTATAGAATTAGTGAATGCTATTACTATTGGAAGTGATCAGGCTTATGATTTTCAACTGGCAGACGATACAATGGGTGAAAATATCTCATAGATTTACAGTGAAGGAGGGACCCAAGCCTTATCTAGGGACTTAAATATCAGAGGCTTGGACGGATTAAGGTCTACACAGGCCCCTAAACATGGAATTTATGTTCATTGTGGGGATGCAACGATTTATTTAAAATAGAATGGTTTAGCATTCCATGATGATAAACAACATAGTAAATAATTTAAAATGATGTCATCTGATCCTTGAAAATAAGGTAAGTGGCAAAATATCAGTATCGTTATAAATGTAATTGTGGCAGGGCGGAGGGCGGGGCCGGGTCGCGATGATACACACCCGGTCCCGCATCGGGCATAATCAAGCATCCGAGAGGGATAAAGGCCAATGGCGGACGGTGGTGTGACGAGAGAGAGAGAGATCATTTACGTCCATCGTCATGTGTTTGTGTCCTTTGTTTTAAGTTCATTATTAAAACCTTATTTATATTGTCAAGCCGGTTCTCGCCGCCTCCTTTCCCTTGAACTATGTTACAGTAATATAGGTGCATCCTTAGTTCATTGCATTAATTTCAGGAATTATGGAAGTATTTTGTTTTGTCTTCAATATCAATTATTAATGGGTCTGTTATTTTCATGCACTCTTTACACAATAAAGTAACTTTATTTTGACATCACAAATCACATCACATGCGGTTTGTGATTTCAAAGCTTTAGAGACAAATGAGAAGTCCTTAAGACCATGATGTGATGTGAAACAACAGAAGTGTTATTGTGAGAGTTTTGCTGCGAGCGAGTTAAACACATTTTATTATTCCAAAATCAATACATTTTATGCAACTCTCTGTGTTCATAAAATAATATGCTCCTTATATTTACACCTCAACACACTTGTGGATCTTGTATTTTCACATAATTTTCACCAAATGTGAAGAAAAGAGAGAGCAAATCCTACCAGCGACCGATCAAACAAGAGATATAAAATAACAGTAGGCAAACATTAATTGCACCTAAATCAATGGATAAAATGTTATTAATATTGTGCTTGTCCATGGGTGCTGCTGCCTCATATCAGTCAATGTCGCTGTTGCTCATCAAATTTGAAAGCAAGCTCTACAGACCTGACATGGTTGTTGGCCAATTGATGGGCAAGTTGATGACATAGGCGATGGCTAATCAATTTCTGGTATGGTACTACTACTACGTGCAAGAGCATCCGTTAGCGATGGTTGGTTGTATCCCCCAGGATAGTTCAGCAGCCGTGGAAGATTTGAAGGCCCTCATGATCACTGTGTGCCCCTAAGCTAAATCATAGCTTAGCCTGTGCTTTAATTCTCACTGCACATAAATGCACATCAATGTGCTAAAAACATTTTAAACACCTTAAAACTGCATAGCAACACCTTGGCAGCACATAGAACCAACTTAGAAATACAGAATGGACATTTTGCACACACTTGACCACACAATCTCTGAATGAGAGTCTTATTTGTCAAAACTAAACTATGGCCATCTTTACCCAAATATGCGTATGAGAATACAACTGCTTGGCCAAAGAATTGCCAACATGTGGTCAACGCGCATTCTTCTGTTACTGTGCTGGTAACAAACCTCAGTATTATAGGGGGTGATAGAGTTGCCTTCAAAAGTCTGTGCCATTAAACTTATAATTTAGGTAAACTGCTATAAATATATTGACTTTATATTGCCTTTAAACATACTGAGCAATATTCTCTTCAAACTGTTGCTCTGCCATGTCAGTTGTTGGCTTGAAAGAGAAAACTCAAAGCAGCAGATAGTTCAAACTAACGTCTACTGTAGCGCCTACTTGCGTTGTTAGGAATTGTAGCCTGACACATTTCAGAACATCATAATGCACAAAATCGAGCTTGAGTTGTTAAAAGCATCTGCATTTGTATTTGCATCAAGTATGTTTCGGCCTAAAATGTCCAAGTAAACAAAAGGGCTCCAACAATTTCTGGACAAACTCACGCAGTCCACACCAACAACAAGATACAAATTAGTAAGGAATTGAATTTAAACATTTATTTTTGGTCAAGCTGAGCCAGGATTATTAAATCTATTCCTAGAAAAGGAAAATGACAATCGACAAAATCGCATTCTGCCACCAGTGAGTATGTAGAAATTCTTCAACCACAAACATGCAAGCCTTAATTAAAAGCTATCAGCACCACACAGAGAAGAGAACATGCAGCCATCCATTGTCAGTTCTCCATCCAGAAGAGAGAAAATAACATTCGTTATCAGAGTGAGGGATTACACAATCATACTCTTCAAGCCTTAAATAGAAATGCACATGTGAGCCGTTTATTGCGGCATTGTGCCAGCTTTGTAAAAGCAAAGGCTGGTGTTTGCTCAACACAAACATTCATCAAGCATTATTTCATGTAGGAGTGAGTCTGTGTTGAAGGTGGTATCATTTATAGTTTGATCCAGGAGTGCAATAAACACACATACCCTTTAACGCTTACGGTATTGTATTATCTCTATCAACTCTTGAAGTCAAATTCATCTCAGAACTTCCAATTATAGTGCAATTTCTATCCCAGATACAAAGTTATCCAACACATTTCTGAATACTGGAAACACTTATTGGGATAAAACTTTAGCAATCAGAGTACTGATGTTTCCAGGCAAAAATATTGGTTCTATATACATATAGTAAGTAAAATATATATAGTAAGTAAAAAAGAATAAAAAAATCATCAATATTAATGACACTTATCCATGAAATCAATACATAACCTGAACACAATCCATTTGAAGCTATTTTAATTACACTAATTCTAACATTTTTCTATAAATCTGGTATTTTTACAATCTATTAAAGCATGGTCTGCAAAATGATAACTTATAGTGAGCATGACCTAACACTGAATGACTTAAAATGACAAATCAAGTGAAAATATAATAAAGCTCCAGAATTTATGTAGCGACCATTTGTATTTTGTCGACAGGGCAAATGGCACCAGAGTGATTTAACTGCAAACGTGAAGCTTAAATCAAATTGGGCTTTCAGAACAGCCAACAGTATCAGGCTTCAAATCTCTGCTTTTAAATTATACACTGAGACAAATGACCATGGAGCCTCAACATCTTTTCATAAGAACGCTGATGTACAGGGGAAATTGTGCTTCAGATTCAGATGCATTGTGAAACACTTGAATAACAAAACAGACACTGACCATCTCTACATAATCAGTGTTGAATTTCATCTTTTGTAAAGGAAGAAACATTGTGTGTTGGTATGCATCAAAATTAACTCTACTTTCTTAATACACAAGTCTTATTGTGCTAAATAAATCAGTGCACTTTATTCTAAGAAGAAGAAAAAATTGTCTTTGTAATGTTTAATAAAAATGTAATAACTTGCTCCACCTCTGAAATGACATTCTTTTTCGGTTGAAATCACCAAGGCCACTTCAGTTTCAACCAATGGGTGCTGGCGGAGTTTCAGAAGGGGAGTGTTACTCTACAAATGACTGCAAATTCTGGAACGGACACTTTCTCTAATCACTGTTAATCTTGAAACTACTGACAAAATGTTCACTTACGAAGAGATTTTTGAATTCATTATTGATTTAGGAGATAAAAAAGATGCATTATAATGATAATGAGACAATTTGAAAGAAAACATACAATTGATATGTTGAGAAAAACATATGGTGAGAAAAAAAATAATGAGCTATATCCACAAAATGAACATAATATTATGGCTTACATAATTTTTTGCACAGGTAATGAAGCAAAAGAACTTAAACTAATTAATGCTATAGTTATAGTCAGTGTTGTGAATATGCCATTACCAGCTGTTAGGAAGTATTAGCAGGTTAGTGGCTACATAGCCTTGCTGTCATGGAAACCGGTAATGAGGGTTGGTAGCCGCTAGCTAGCTATCTGACTAATATGATATCATTGTGTACCGAACAAGACAGCAATGACAATTCAATACAGATATCAACTGAACACAAAAGCAACTTTGACATCAACACCATTGCTCTTTATTTATGTACTGTTTTTTTTGTTTTTTTTTTCTTCTTGTGATGTTTAGCCATACAGCTTATGGTACATTACCGCCACCTACTGAGCAGGATTGTGGAGCATCACAAGAAAGTCTTTCAGTGGATTCAAATATCAGCTGAAGGTCACACACCTTATGTTGTATTAAATCCTAAACGGTGTATACTTTAAAGGTAGTTTACCCTCTGGAGTTTACTTGTAAACCAACAAGTTTACATTCATTCTTGAGATCTTACAAACATGTGCAATGCATTCCCTCCTTCATTAATGGTATGAAATATATAACATGATAAATATAGATATCAACCGATATGAAAAACAACATTTATAATAATAATAATAAATAAATAAATAAATAAAATCAATTGATAATTTTTTTTGGCCAAATTGCCCAGCCCTACTCCCAACCCAGGTTACATTAATGAGAAGCATAAATGAAAATATTGGGAAAAGTAAACGTAAAATCTCCGGACATGATAGGGTGATGAGAATTGGTGGGTAAAATGAACTCAAGCGTCCTAAAAATAATGTCACATTGAAATTGTTTTTGTATTGACTAGGATTTTAATGTGACCTGTACATTTTCTGGACAGCTTTTCGTCAAAAGGCCAAAACTATTACTATTATAAATAAAATAAAAAAAACTGTGCAAAAATGAACATATATTTCCAACCAATCAATTTCCAATTAATAAAATGAAGCCCCATCCTAGATGTTTTTTTAATATTCTTATCACTTAATAAATTGTCACATTATGGAATTAAATTGGTTTGCGAATGCTGTTATGTTGACTTCAAAACATTTGCAAATGCTTCTTCTAAACAAAGTATTTGGTACAACAGAGGACAAAACATTTAAATGAAGAGGATTGAGATTGCTGCCCATTGTGCTGCACATTCCCTAGAGCTGGCATTATAGGATCTCCTTAACAAAATCATAAGCCGTTTTACCTAAATTATTAAAGAAATCCTCACTGGAGCCATTTAACTGTCCGCACAGCTAAATTTAACCATCTCATGGAAAAAAGATAAGAAAAGTCAGTGATTTTAAGCTTCAATCTACAATACGGCAGCATTCCCAATTCTACACCTGCCCATACAATGCCATTTTCTAATCGACTGTGGGGAAAGACCATAGTAATACTGAACGAGCTGGGCTGGTGAAGGATGCTGGTTAATTGAAAGCCCCCCTCCACCCCTCTCTCTTTACAATGGCCTTGTCTGCTTTGATTCATCTGGCCAAAATTACATTTTGATTGGAACAGACTAAAGAAAATTACACTAGGTGAGACTAATGCACCAGTGTCCCAGTGTGAATCCTGGAAAAAAGGATTGGAAGATTTTTGGTTTGGGGTTCACCTGACCCCGATCGGATACGTTTCTTAGGAAGCATTTACGTAAGACATGTTTTGCCGTTCAAAAACAGCTGGATGCGAGTAATGAAATGGAGAGTAACAAGCGTTTTTTTAAAAGTCGGTCTAATTTTAATTCTTAAAAATGTAGCTGTCATGCAGCACACTCCAAAAACAGTGCAAGACATGCAGTACACAATGACCCTTTGAATTCGAAATCTCAACGCTAAAGCGGCATATAAAGGGGATTAATTTAAAGATATACAGTTTTCAAGAGGTCTCAAAGTGACCTTCATATAACAAAGTTGAAATCTTTCCGTTTTAATAAAAATCAAAGCCTGTAAAATGAAATTGCTCAAAGTTGAAATAACATCCATATAGACCTCACTAACTGACTAGTGAGTTCTCGGACGACTAGATGATTAGACGACCATCGTGATCCATCCCTAAATAAAAGTGGCTAGTGATGTAACTTCCTGTGATTAAATCTCTGATCAGAGTCTTGAACCTTGAGTGCAATGGCCCACTTCTACTACCAACAGCTCTAGGGACTTAGTGTGGCACATCACCGAAACTCACACTGACAAGAGAGCAGTGTGTCCTGTGCGCTTTCTTCCTCTGGGCGAATGGGCACTGTTCCCAAACACACACAAACAGGAACTCAAAGACACTACCCACAGACCCTATACATATATAAATGTACTTTCCGTGTGAGCATATGAATAAAAGAGCTCAGTGACAGTATGGCACAGGCTTTCATAGCCTCAGGGCTTGACGCACCCACTCCGGGCATCATTGGAGAAGATCTACTCAAAGCGATGCGTTAATTTGTCCACACAGACACACATCCCATCAGATGTTGACCCTGCATTCAATTTGGAGGGCTTTGGAGCCAGAAGGATATTTGAATATTGGCATAGAGAGCACAGAGAGCTCATATCACTTGATGTCCTACATCTCAAGATGGTGGAAGTCGCTGGTACTCAAATTCTGCTTGCCTCACAGAATTTTAAACAATATAAAGAAGCTCCAAAAAAGAAGTTCCTTTTCACCTAAGGATGAAGCATTGGAACAGTTAAGAAACGTGAATGCTTGAATACAATGAATGCATAAATGAAAGAAATTGACACGGTCTTGCTAACTTGTCGACAAGCTCTCTCGCACCTGCACAAGGATATTAAGCTTGACATAAATTGGAGCCTGACAACAAAACCACTTTGCTGCAATCCTGATTTCAAATGGGGAGAAAAGATGGCATATCACCATTAAGAGGTGTTATTAGGATTTTTTTGCAAATGAGTATGATAGCTGAAAGCTATCGGACAATGTTTTTCGCCAGCTAACACGTAAATAAACAAGTACTTGTGGTTTTGTTTTTAATGAATGCAGAAAATGTGAAGTTTAATTTTAATTTGCTTGAATTGAATGGAACACAGGATAATGCTCTTAATGGAAACTTAAAAGTGCCATCAAATATATAATATACTATAAGTGCTGTCAGAAATGTAATTCCCATTGCAATGAATATGCAACCTATATGGTGACTAGTTCTTTGGGAAATGTTTAATATTACTTGAATTGGTGCTATTTTAGTGCATTTCTATCTTTATATTGTGGAATGAAAATGTTAATAAAGCATTCTAAGATGGAAATAAATATATATTTAGTGTCAAATGTCAGCACTTATAAAATCTGCGATTAATCGCAATTAACTACAAAAAATTTATGCGATTAATCACGATAAAACATTTTAATTGTCTGACAGCACTAAATAGTATACATTATGAAAACACTAACACAATATGAAGAACCAAATAACTCCGTTAAATCATTAAGTAAATGTTTAATATTTACATAATAAATTAAATACATAATGCAATCATTTAAAAAACTACAAAATCTATAATATAATTACAGGAATATTCAAGTTTAAATAAAAATGTAATTCAATCGACAATACTTGTGGCATAATGTTGATTTTTGACTCGTCCCTCCTTTTCTTTAAAAAAATTTGATCGATGTTACAGTGAGGCACTTACAGTAACTGGGGCCATTTTTTGGAAGGTTTAAAAGCAGAAATGTGAAGCTTTAATTTCATAAGAGCACTTCCATTAGTTATTCTGTTAAAACTCATGAATTATGCGATCTGTAATCGAATTATGCGATGAGTTGTTTAAATTTTTATTTTTACAGTTATTTTAGGGTTTGTTGACATTACAACAAACAAAGTTGAAACATGGTCTATAACTTTACACCGGAAAGGTTAGTAAGTGATTTTATCACACTAAAATCATGTTAACACATGTGTGCATTGTGGCTATACTTTTGTAAAAGTCTGTATTTTAACATTTACAGATTGGCCCCATTCACATTGTAAGTGACTTTCTGGAACCCAGATTTTTGCTTTTTTTTAAAGAAAAGGAGGGACAAGCCAAAATAATTTTTTATGGTAATCAATATTATGCCACACATGCCGTCAATTGAGCTTAACTTCTATTGAACCTGGAATATTCCTTTATATCAATAAATGTCCCATGTTTTTTATTTATTTTCATTTTAATCTTTAGAACAGATAAAATGGTCCCAATAAACATTATCATTGGATAAGTGATGCCTACTGTCTAACCGTAACTCTGAAAATGAAAAGGTACGAAGCTCATGCTTAAATGAAAAATCAACCTACAGAAAATGCTACAATAAAAATGTAGCAAAACTACTGTATTAAAATTAAGCACAGGGGACATTTGTTGATTCATTTAGAAATGGAATGATATATATATTTTATATTTAATTTTGAATATTTTGTCCATCCATATCATGATGATTCTATAAGCACTTTTGGAAAATATCAGTAAACATTTTGGAAAACATTATACATACAAATTTTTATACTAGTGGACACACAGAAATTTTGCTTGTGTAATAAATCACTATTTAATCAGAAAAGTGTTTTGGGTTGAGAAACAGGAGTCATACTGAGTTAAGCTCTGGTTTTCAATAAAAATAGTGATCGCCTGAGGCATAATTTTGATATAATGATTGAGAAAATGGAATATAAACGGGCACTAGCATGTCGATTAAAACATTATTGAATTTGACAGCCCATTCAACATTGCCCCAAAAAATAAACCTATATTTTTATGTTGTGCACCCCTAGCACATGCAAAACTACATTTGTTTTTAACTTGAGTTCTTCTACGAACACTGTAGGATTTATAGCCACAAAATATAGTGTTTCTTTTCCTACCTATATTTCATACCAGTTCTCATGCTCTGGTCACTTGAAGAGGGCATACTCTGGATGGACAGCTGCCCAAGGCTCCGGGCCACCATGGCCACGGCTTTGAACTTGCTCCGGGTGCCTGTGTTCGGGCTGTTGGCGTTTTGCCGATTGAGCCTGTCATCTGTGCTGCGGCTCATGGACCGGTGGTCCGTACACACAAATGACACCTGCATACTGTCTCCGGGAATGCACGGTTGTCACAAAGGAGAAGATTCAACTAAAAGTACAAAAGTCAGCCAAAACGAAGGCAAAAGGAAAAGCTGTGAAAGGCAGATCCTCTGGAGAGCTGGTTAGAAGCACATCCTTTATTAAATGTCCCTGTGCAAAGTGCTCACCTTGACTCCCGTTCAGTAAGAGGAGTTGAATACAAGGAGGGATGTTCCGGCAGCAGGAGAACACAACTGAAGCATGACTCACTTAAATAGACTGGTAAAATCTGATAAAGCCCACAAATCCCAGCTTACTGCTTTCGGCACATGAAGTTCACAGTTCGATTCTCACGTAGCCAGCTGCCCAAAACCAACTGCACGGCTCCCATGCAACATGTAACAGATTTTACAAGATTTTCTCACTTCCAAAAAGAAAAACGTCCACAGAAAAGCAGGTTCTTTGCCTTAATTTCCTTTTCCAGGTTCAGTTTGAGCCCTCAACCCTGATTACAAACACGGTTCTTACACCACATTTCACAGTTTCCTTGTAATCTCAGTTCAGCGCTGCATGTATATCACTTGGCAGTGGCAGTGCATGGAAACTGCCAAACAGACATCAAACAAATGAATGCATCAGTGGAGATGTATTCTCATGTCTCCCTTTGGTGAGCACTGTATCTGTCAGCAAGTTATATTCGCTCCTCCTCCTTAGCAGAGATTAAACTTAGTAGTGCATTCAATGCACAAGACACAAAGACGCAGAGCGTAAGTGAAAGAGTATGAGAGGGTGGGAGGGGCAATCAGCCAGTTGAAGTAGAGAGAGTACAGCAAAATGCAGAATTGGGGGGGGGGGGGGGGGGGGGGTGGTTACTCTGCACTATTTTATTTAATTGTATTTATTGTTTAGTAGTTTATTATTTATTTGAAGGCAAGCATCACTATTACTATTGCTCATACTTAAGGTTAGGCATTTTAACAAAACAGTAAACCCAAATATACTGTGGTATAAAACTTGTTCTGCACAGCTGTGCAATGGATCATACTTTAAAATGAGTAAACCTTTCCTTTGGTAGGTGAAAAACTGTGAAAAATAAATCCCATAAACTAAAATTGAAAGAGGGGCAAGTGTCATGTCTTGGTACCAGAGTATTATAGAGCAGTGGTCCTCGACTGGAAAGTCTGTTCTGATCATGGACAGGAGGTATAAATAATGCTAATATATAACTATATAATAAAGCATAGTTAGAAAAGCAAAACAAATAGGCAAAATAAATATACGTTATATGTAATTTCAGCACTTTTAAAATCTGCGATTATCGCAATTACCTAAAAAAATTATGCAATTAATCACGATAAAACATTTTAATTGCCTGACAGCACAAAATATTATGCATAATGAAAACACTAACACAATATGGAGAGCCAAATAAGTAAATGTTTAATATTTACATAATAAATTAAATACACAATGCAATTATTTAAAAAAACTACAAAATCAATAAAATAATTACAGCAATATTCCTGATTCAATAAAAGTTAAGTTCAATTGGCAGTATTTGTGGCATAATGGTGATTACCGCAAAAAAACTATTTTGACTCGTCCCTCGTTTTCTTTAAAAAAAGAAGAGAAAAAAAAAAGTACAGGTTACAATTAGGCACTTACAATGGGAAAGTGACTGAAGTGAATTCTTGGAGGGGTTTAAAAGGCACAAATGTGAAGCTTATAATTTTATAAGAGAATTTACATTAATTCTTCTGTTAAAACTCATGTATCAAATATGAACAAAACATGAGATTAAATAATATGCCCCAGGCAAAACATTATGTAAAATCAGCAGTGAATTGCTATTATTATCATCATCATCATCACAAATACAGTAAAACAGTTGATTGAAACTTGTAATAGCAATAATTGCATTTGTTTTTGTAGCTATCACGATTAAATCGCAGATTTCGAAAGTGCTGAAATTTCACAACATATATACTTTTCCTGTAAAAAAGGCACTTATTTCCCTCTTAGGAAAGAAAACAAATCAATATGGTCGCATATAATGCTTTATTAACATTTTCAAAACGAAGACTTCCACAATATAAAGATAGAAATGCACTAAAATATCCCCAATTCAAGTAACATTAAATGTTTCCCAAAGTCTAATTAGGAGTTTGTCTAATTAAAATAACTAGTCTCCCCACTTTTTGCATATTCATTGAAATGGGCATTAAATCTCTTAAATTCTCATCCTCCACAATATTAACCAGCTGGCAGACTGTGGCTATCTACTTTGTTACAGCACTTGTGAAGCCACGTTCATGATTCGTGTCAGGGCATCAACACCAGCTTCAGGTGTCGATTTGAAATCCACATGAAAAGCACTTGTAGACAAAAACGTCTCATTCTACATTTTGGTGATAGTTAAGACTTGATGTCGTTCTGTGGTAATTAAAATGTGCTTTACATAGAAATCAATTATTTTTCAGCCTATCACAAATCCCATCTGGGCTTGTTTTGTTCATCAAATAGCGTTCATCAAATAGCGTTTCCTTTCTCCATAATTTTATCACTGACAGACACGGAAGAGCAGTTGTGCGTTTTGTGAAGTGTGCGTCAGCGTAATGACTCCATGTGGACACATTACAAAGGTTCCACCCTTCCAATTAGGGCTGCAACAAACGTTTATTTTCATAATCGACCAATCTAACGATTATTAGAATGATTATTCGACTATTCCAGCAATTATTGCAATGATTAATCATTAGCTCTTAACCTTATATTTAAATCTTAATTTATATAATACTTTAATTTCAATACATTACTTTTTAATTCAGTAAAAAAATTCAAACAAGATACATTTACTTGAGAAGCAACATATAAGATATTTAAACTTGCTTTAAGAGAACATAACTTAGATTTTTTTAACTTGGTTATACTGCTATACTGTGATTGCTGTAGAGACAATATATTTGTTTATTCAAGACCTCTTCTCTAGTTTAGGCTAAATATCTTATATGCTGCTTCTCAGGTGAATGCATCTTTTTATTTTATTTTTTTTTAAGGATTTTTAGATATTTAAAAATATTTGTATTTTTTTAATATTATATTCAACTTTTCTCACATAATTTGTTTTTTTAATCTGCAGTATAGCTGCTAAAGTACATTTTTATATATTTATAAATGGAAAACAAGCCAAAACAAAAACAAATTTTGTTGGGATTGTATAAATGGGGCACGGAAGAGCAGTTGGCCAAATGACTGGGTCAGAGCATCTCTGTAACGGCAAGGCTTGTGGGGTGCACCCGGTTAGCAGTGGTGAGTACCTACTGATAGTGGTCCGAGGAGGTAATCACAGCGCCAACCCATCGAGGCATGGAGAAGTCCCCTGAAGGTGTCCTGAGGTATCTGGCACCAAGACATTAGCACCAGATCCTTCAAGTCCTGTAAGTTGCGAGGTGGAGCCACTGTGGATAGGACCTGTCTGTCCAGCACATCCCACAGATGCTCAATCGGATTGAGATCTGGGGAATTTAGACACCAGGGCAACACCTTGAACTCTTCATCATGTTCCTCAAACCATTCCTGAATAATGTGTGCAGTGTGGCAGGAAGCATTATCCTGATGAAAGAGGCCACTGCCATCAGGGAATACCATTGCCATGAAGGGGTGTACCTGGTCTGCAACTATGTTTAGGTAGGTGGCACGTGTCAAACAGACGTCCACATGACGCACATCACGCCCCTAGTCAATGTTGCTCAGGTCTTAACTTCTGCCCTCAAGACGTTGACTACGAGAACTGATTGTTCACTTACCATCTAAATCTATCCAGACCTTGACATGTGGCTTTGTTAGGAGTTTCTCAACGTTATTTAATTTACCTGTGAGTGGTCATAACGTTTTGGCTCATCTGTGTATACTGTACTGTATATATAGAAATTGAGAGAGATAGCATGAGTTTGGGAGAGAAACAGGAGGTATATTTGCACAATTTGCAGCTGCTGCCACCATAGTGGATTGTATGTTATTATGTGTCCACTCTGACTGCACGCTATTGACTATAAACAAGAGAATAAAAAAGCATGAGTGCCGGTACAGGCATAACAAACACAATTTAGCCCAGTGCACGGCAGGGTCTTTCATGCATGCAGTGCAGGGATGTGTAAAATATTCATTACGCAACTTGATTCTTCTGAATGTGTATCAAAGCCAGGGGAGGCTGGAGTACATTACAGTACAACCGCAAAATCGTTAGAGCTCACCTGCCTGCCGACCTGTCAGCCATTCGCCTTCCTGCACACAAGGGAATATGTTAACTGAACTATTACCTCCAAATCAAGGCAGTTCTCTTAACTCTTAAGTAAGTGGTGAAGATGTCACTCACCATGAAATTGTGGCATAATTGCCCAGTTATGTCAGTATAAGCATGGTATGCAGACGTCAGCAAACAATTAGCTGCTCTATGAAATTCAATGCTGACAGGGGAGGTGGACCTGGAAATACTATTGGCAGATCAAATGTAATTTAGTCGTAATTGGATGTCAGCACAAAATTGGATGAAGAGCATGTGGTTGCAAATGTTTTCGAAGTAATAAAATAATGAAGCATATCTTACTAAGACCTGCTGTCATGGTTTAAAATACATTTTTGGCCACATGTGTCAATGTTGGTTCAACAGATATAATTTACCAACAATAAACATTTCTTACTGGCCATGTATGTTGTTATTTTGTATTTATTTAAATAAAACAATAGATTTTTGTCCCTTGGCAATCGTTAAATTTAGCTGTTTTTACTTGAGGATAACGTTGTTAGTCGTGACAGTTTTACCAAGTCTCAATGTTTTCTTTAGCAAACCACGAAGAATGCAGCTTAACCGTTATGTTGCGCTCCGGTCATTTAGAACCGGACAAGTTTTTTTACAATTTGTTTTTTTACTTAATCCAACTGGCATACAATTCATTGTCTTTGTTCACATATGGTATCTGAAAACACACAAAAAAGACAAATTTCTTTCTACTTTTTTGGTTTTATTTTGCTTTGTTACACATGTGTTCCCAGTCAAAAATAACCGGCCATTGGAAATGATCAGATTAGACTACAAATATACAGAAATATCAAGTGTTCAGGAGCATCCCAATGCTTTAGATGAGCAATGTGTGTTGAGCACCCTTTAGAGCATCAACTTTGCATGTACAATCCTTGAGGGATATTTCAATGTGCTTATCATATTTTCTTTAGGCTCATTTGAATCGGGATAGTCTGCTGTAAGTTGCGATATGTCATTGTTTATGTTATATGCATGTTTCAGGAAGTAATAAGAAAAAATGTGACAAAAAGACACTCCTGTTTATTATAATTGTGTGTCTGTGGGAATTTCATACACTAAAACTAACTGCAGTTTGGCTTCAAATTTGCTCATTGCATTCTACATGGCTATCTTTTCTTTTTTATGGTTTTACCAACTCTGAATCTAATTGTGGCGATAACATTGGTTATCTTTATATATATATATATATATATATATATATATATATATATATATATATATATATAAAATGTAAACCAAATCTAAATTGGTTAGAGGAAGGCCTCTTAAATAGTGTTGGACAACTTCTGAACCTGTGGATATCTTCTGCAATTATTCGTTTTTATCTCCAGTTCAGCAGGGATGGGTTGGGGTGAGTGAACAGTGGGAGGCTCACATGCCACACTTGTTCAACCTCAGTCGCCAAATCTGTCATCCGTGCGTAACCCTGCACGATGCAGAAGTCGTCAAGCAGAGTAAGAGGCTTTATGATCGTAACTGGAGATGATATAGACAATGAAGGGTCATAAAAACTTCACGCAAGAACTTCAAGAACTCAAAGAAAAGAAAAAAAATTATTACCTAATAAATAAGTTAAAAATACTCTGTGATAAAAGGATTGATTTTTTTGAGTGAACTAAGCATTTAGCATAATGTTTACTTACACTCACTTTATTACTAACTTTATTAGGCACATGGTGGCCATAATAAAGTGCCCGACGTGTTCTTCTGCTGTTGTTGTTGCCCATCTGCCACAAGGTTTGACGTGTTGTGCATTCTGAGATGCTATTCTGCTCACTACAATATTACAGAGCGGTTATCTAAGATATCATAGCCTTTCTGTCAGTTTGAACCAGTCTGGCCATTCTCCATTGACCTCTTTACTCAACATGGCATTACCATCCGCAGAACAGCTACTCACTAGATGTTTTTTGTTTTTGGCACCATTCTGAGTAAATTCTAGAGACTGTTGTGCATGAAAATCAAAGGAGTTATAGAAAAATTCGAACCAGCCCATCTGGCACCTGTACATGGTCTAAATCACCGAGATCAAATTTTTGCCCCATTCTGATGGTTGATGTGAACAATAACTGAAGCTCCTGACCCATATCTGCGTGATTTTATGCATTGCACTGCTGCCACATGATTGGCTGATTAGATAATCGCATGAATAAGTTGGTGCACAGGTGTTAATAATAAAGTGTTCAGTGAGTATATCTGCAGGCACAGACAGAATCTACAAATGAGTTTTTGTTTGAAAACACACAATATTTTGCCATGTTTACGCCTCTCATTCACACTAGAATGCAGCTTTCCTCCACTGAAAACTGAGCATTTCCATTATCACATTCTCTGGAAATGATAACAAAAGGAAACTGAAAATGTTTAATGTATTTAAATGTGGATGTGGCCCCAGTTGTTTACCCCCCCCCCCCCCCCATCTATGTGTTTCTTTATTAACTATTTTGCTAATTTGATCATGCTACCAATATAAGAGGAATACTCTCAGCTTTGTTTAAATCTCTTACGCAGAAATCCACATTGCACAAAAATCTGTAAAAACTTAGAATGATGAATGATGCAGATTCCATCTGATCATCCATCCATGTCCTGATGACTTGTCTTGAATCTGTGATGCACACACAAGCACTTTTGCAAACTGTACTGAAAGCTGATGCCGTGATCCGACATGCTTCAGAGTGTCAGGCGCTGTGACACAATACAACATGCCGCATAGCAGGCTGAACACAGAGGCCTCATTTACTCATATTGTGTATATGCATGTACAGTATCACAGTGAAACCCATACCAATGTCACACAACCCACCGCAGATGAGCAGGGCCACCTGGGAAGCGGCTAACTTTAAGTACTTGTATTTTGACTTGTGTGTGGGTTCTAGTTGCCAAGTAACAAACCATTTACAACCATCATTCCTCAGTAAGCACATTGATTCATCCGGGTGGCTGATATTGGTTCATGATTTGGTCAAATGCGATAGAGGTAGATTATTAAAAGTGTGAAAAATACAGAGAGCTTGATCAATACAAGATGGAACTTTAATGGAATTTTTTCGTCATTGACGTTTTAATCAGGCTACTTGTCTGATTGGGCAAGTAAAATTCTCTTACACTAAACCCTTAAAAAATCCACTTTTCTATGACAAGTGCAAAAATGTTAATGACGAGCCCTGACATGTCCTGTGAGAACAGAGCAAATTGACAAACTAAATTGCAAAATGGATTGCTGTCCACTGTAGGCTTGTTCAAGAGGCGATAATGATTGTTGGCCAACTTTCTACCAGTCAATTGCAGGACATTCCAGCTTTAAATACTGGACTTTTTTTTTTCTCAGCAGAACTCCGGTGAGATGCTGCGCAACAATAAAGATGTCTGCCTAGAGCTTGTTTACATAGAAAAACAGTTGAAAAACAGCACAGACTAACAGGTTTAGTGTGAACTGCCCCATATATGCTCAAAATAAAAAACACTTAATACAACCACCAGAAAATTGAAGCTGCATGGAGACATGCATGAATTTTGCAGAGCAAACATTACAGAAAAAACTGAAAATTATATTTGGATCTGGTTAAAACATTATTAAAACAGAAACCGACAATGACAAAGGTTTTCATTGTCATCAGTGTCTCAAAACGCTGAGAGGCAAAAAGCAACTGCAGTTTGATTAATGTAGAACTGAAACAGCTCAACTCAATTTCTGTAAAATTGCACAGAGCTCATTAAAAAAATCTAAATGTTTCACGTTAAAATCATGGACCCGTGTGTGATTTTGTTGATCCTGGGAATAATTGCATGCTTTGGTGTATTCCCTGAAGGAGTATTTCACACAGTTTATTTTCCAGAGAGACCTGGAGATGGGGGCTTGCCAGTTGTTGGCAAGCAGTCCCACATATTAAAGAAATATTTTGGGTTCAATACAAGTTAAGTTAAATCAAAAGCATTTGTAGCATAATGTTGATTACCACAATAATGTATTGACTCATCCCTCCTTTTCTTTAAGAAAAGTTCAAATCGATGTTACAGTGAAGCACTTACAATGGAAATGACTAGGGCCAATTTTCTGAGGGTTTAAAAGACACAAATGTGTAGCTTATTTTATAAAAGCAATTACATTATTTCTTCTGTTAAAACGTATGTATTATTTGGGCTTTCAAGTTGTTTGTTGTTTTAGTGTTTGTTGACATTATATCATCATGCAATGAAGTAGTCAAATTGGATACAACTTTAAACAGAAAAGCTTAGCGTGATTATAAAAAGTGTTTTTATCACACTGAACTCATGTAAACATTGTTTATGTCTTGTGGCAATAGTTTTGAAAAAGTGAGAATTCTTTCAAAAGAGAGATTGGTCCCATTCACTTCCATCGTAAGTGCCTCACTGTAACCCACATTTTTACTTTTTTAAAGAAAAGGATGGGCAAACAATAATTAGTAATCAATATTATGCCACAAATGATGTCAATTGAGCTTAACTTGTACTGAAATATTCCTTTAAAACACATTAACAAACATACACAGACTCTTGTGAACTGAAAAAATGCTGTTATGTAAATCATGCTAATCATGCTTAACTAATAGCTGCTACTTGCACAGCTGTGCTACACACCCCTCTGATAGAGTGAATGCATTTCACCCTTTAAAACTGCATAACTATCTTGAGAGAGACAAAGACAGAGGTGTGTGACAAAGAGACACAATATACATACAGTATACTTATACTTTAAAATACTTTAATTTATTTTATTGTATTTATTAAAACGAACTGTTTTCTTTTTGTTATATGAAGGTCACATTAAAACTCGCTTGGAAACTTTTACCCAGGCCATCAATTATTTTTTGTACTTTTCAAATGCCTTTTATGTATAGACTTAACAGTTTCATCTTTGTCCCAGATTATAAAAATACAAATTATTCCATGTGTTAAAATATGATAATCTAAACAAAGAGTGAGATGAACAGAAACCATTTCAACATTTTTGAGTGAAAATTATTTCTATTAACTTTTCAAAATTTTTTCCCAACAGAGGTAGTATCATTTTCACTGCAACAAACAATTTTGCCCCAAATAAAGTTGTCATGACAACTCTTTGAAATATTTAGTAAATGTGGTATGACATATTGGCCGTGGCAGACTAGATCTGTTACGCTGCTGCAGAGCAAATACGAAGTCTTGCTACTGCTAGAACAGACTTACTGAGTTAAGCTTGTGGACATGCTGCTGTTGCACAATCTAAATTAATACAATACCCACGTAAAAGATCTAGACAAGTGGTGCTGGGGAAGAGGAGGGTTTCAGAGATAACTCTTGCAGTGTGCTGCAAGACCGGCTAACTTGCAAACTGAGCTAATTTAAAATGTCAGGCAAAGAGAGAGTACGGCTTGGCTGCCAAATACATGTCAAAGGACCTATCAGCTTACACCATGTGAGCGGATTGGCTTGACATGTCACATGTTAAGAAGCTGATTTGCTAACAGATAAGTTCAAAGACCCTATCATCTTGCCCCGATCATGCCTGAACGTAATAAATTTTTGTTTACAAAGTCAACAAAAGTATCAGTGAACAGCATACTTTATGAAATGAGAGTAAAGTTTGAAGAAAAAAAGGAAAGTATCACTTGAGCAATTTCCAATCAAATTGTAATTATGCAAAAAGTAAAAAAAAATAAAAAATAAGGATTTAGCGTATTTAGGATACATAAAACGTTAGCTATTAAATTTGCCTTAGACGAAGGAGTCGGCCATTTTATGTCAAAAAATGTAAAATGTTAGTTCCACCAAAGAACTCGTTAACCAATACAGAATTTGAGATATGCTGGAAATTATGCCAAGGTTGTCATTTTCATGCAAAAAAATAAAAAAATACAAATCACAATCTCTTGTGTTGGACACTTAGACAAAAACTAAATAAAAAATCTGAGAGTGAGACTTTACTATCCAGATGTCCACAGTGCTAAAAGTGGCCAAAGTTGAGGAAACACCCATGTACTGCATGTATGCAAGAGAGAAATAATAGTCACTAATGGAGTGTACAGTTTAGAGTGGCAGACAAAAAGAGATCGCAGGGACGCTCAGACATTTACGAGATATTTGAACTGTCTAACATTACGGTACATTACTCAGAAAGTCATAAGGGTTTGAAATAACATGTGGATGAGTACTGTAAATGATGACAGAATTTTTATTTAACCTCTCAGGACTTATGAATCATGACATGATGTGCTGATCCTAAAGATAATGCCAGGTTTCTTCAACCAAATGGTTTTCTATTTCACACCCCACCTCCCTTTATAAATGCTGTCGCAATATCATATCAGAAGGGACAGACTCCAGCTCAGGTCAGACCTGGACACACTATCATGACAACTGTCCCTTCAGATTCACTTCCATGTCTCTGCTTCACCCCAGAAAACACCTGATTTCAAATGTATGCATCCATTACTGATATAAGCTGAATATTTCTGAAAGCTTTCCCATTGGCACTCATGCTAAAGTGATTAATTAGTTGTGACTAGGGGTGCAACGAAATTTCGGTAGCCAAAAATGTTCGGCCGAAAATGGCATTATCGGTTTCGGGCCGAAAAAAAAAAAAAACAGCCGAAAACAAACCGAAAATGAATGTCACCCACCCCTCCCATCCGTGCGCAAGCAGCCGCACAACAAATAGAGACGTCTCTAGCTGAACTACCCATTGCCAGAAGCGACAATCCACTTGACTACTGGCGCGCGAACAAAGGCCGCTTTCCATTGCGTGCGGGGATTGCACGCAGGTATTTATCTGCCCCAAGCACCAGCACAGACAGTGAGAGACTATTCAGTGCAGCATCTCATGTTCTTAATGAGAAGAGGAACCGTCTTTCCTATCAAAAAGCTGAGCAACTTTTGTTCTTAAAGAGAAACCTGCCACGTTTGCTTAAATAAACAGTAGTCCAATTTTCTGTGTATAGCAGTTACATTAAAATTTGCGTAGCACTGCACAACTGTTTCCTAAGGCTACATAGGCTTAAATGTTGTTTACAGTTTGAGTTTGGATTAAGTTCTATTGCTGTTTTTGCACTGTTGTTTTGCACAGCAATTTAAAATGTATGTAAACAATTGTTTACATCCAGCAGCAGAATAGAGGCCCACTGCCATTCTGTGATTTTGTGTGCAGTTATTCAGATAATTGTGGATCTTTTTTTTTTTGCACAACTGTTTAAAAACAATTTTATTTGATGGAACATAAAACTTGAAGAATAATATTATTTGGTATTATTATTTATTGTTAAAAATATTTTAGGTTTTGTTATGTAACTGTTAATACAATTTTGATTATTCTATTGGTTTGTGGTTTTTCATTTCAGATCCATTAAATTCAAGCAATTTAAATATATATATATATATATTAATATATATATATATATACATATATATATATTAGTATAAGTTTTTAAAAGAAACCATTTTCGGCTTCAGTTTCGGTTTTCAGCCAAGTGCATCCTAAATTTTCGGTTTCGGCCCAGAATTTTCATTTCGGTGCACCACTAGTTGTGACACACTCACCGAGCACTATATTAGGAACACATTGGTCCCCAACATGGTCTTCTATTGTTGTAGCTCATCCGACCTCAAGGTTCGACGTGTTTTGCATTCTGAGATGATATTCTGCTCATTACAATTGTACAGAGAGGTTATTTGAGTTACTGTAGACCATTGACCTCTCTCATCAACAAGGCATTTCCGTCCGCAGAACTGCCGCTTACTTCTGTATTTGGCACTAAAAACTCTAGTAAGTAAACAAGTAAACTCTAGAGACTGTTGTGCAATAAAATCCCAGGAGATCAGCAGTTACAGAAATACTCAAACCAGCCTGTCTGGCACCAACAATCATGCCACGGTCAAAATCACTGAGATCACTTTTTTTTCCCATTCTGATGGCTAATGCGAATATCAAATGAAGATCCTGACCTGTTTCCGAATTAATTATGCATTGCACTGCTGCCACACGATTGGCTGATTAGGTAACTGCATGAATAAGAAGGTGTACAGGTGTTTCATAATAAATTGCTCAGTGACTGAATGTTATATGAAGACACAATGGTGATGAGAGTGACATTTAAAGTAGGGATCACACAATATTAAAATGCCGCAAAACTAAAATACTGTTTAAGACAACAAAATTTAATCTACAAGTACATAAGTCAAGGTAAGTTGAGGTGAGTAAATGTGCCACCATGAGGACCTACTAAGTATTGGGAATTGGGCATTCCAAATTGGGGAAAAAAGGGGATAAAAAAAATGTAATCTTCACGCAGACCTGTACATTTCAGACCCTGTACTCGACACCTGTATTTAGCGCTGTCCACTTGTGAAACTGATGTAAATTCCAGGTCTGAACAGGTTAAAAGTGACTTTGACAAGAGTAGTCATTTCCTAGACACAAAGTTGCATACTTGAAGAAACACATTTAAATACATTTTGAAGAACAGATGAAAGAAAAGCAGCTGGTGCGCTGTCTTATTCACTGTTTGTTATTGATATTCAATGGCCCTCGTGAGCTCAGTGCAGCACAATTGCTTCTTGCAGAATACATATATGAAGTGTCCTGCCAACCGAGGTGCAGAAAATGACAAAGATCTGCAGTGGAGGCATCATGGATATCACATGAGTGAGTAAGTTACACTAACTATATTTATGTGTTTTCACTTAATCTTGCACTGCCTATAATCAGTGACACTTCCTGTGTATTTATGAATCTGGCCTAAAATATGGGCTATATGAGTTCTATTCTATTTACTAATTACATTTTCATGTCATGATTATTATTAGGGATGTAGATTTAATGCGTTGATTTGGTGCAAATAATTATAAAAAATAAATAAATAAAAAACTATTACAAATTAATCGTGATAAGGAATATTCCTTGTATATGAGCAATTCAAGATTGTAGTACCAGCTGTTTTCTCCAGGGGGAAGTAAGCGGAACTCGCTGTATAGACAACATGCAGTTTATATAGAGAACAAAGTCAAAGTCGTCGAAGTGAGCGACAGACAAGGAACGTCTAGGTTACGGATGTAACCTCCATTCCCTGATGGAGGGAACGAGACGTTGTGTCCTCCCGGCCACATCGCTGAGTCGAGCCACTGTAGTGGCCGGAACATTTCTGGCTCCTCAGAAAATCCTCAAAAAATGTCCCTGCTTTTATACCTGTATGTCCGGGGGCGGGGTATGCAAATACTGGCTGCCAACTTCTAATTTTTTCATAGATCAGAGGCATATTCGTCGCTCAAGAGAGACCCCTATTGTTGCTTCTTCGACACAACGGGAGGTTACATCCGTAACCTAGACGTACCCTGTCTGTCGCTCACTTCGACGTTGTGTCGAAGAAGCGACACTAGGGGTCCACTTTAAATCACGCCATGCGCTGAGACGTGTACGTGTTCTGCTGACACAGGAGCGGGCAGGTATTCTACGTGCAAAGGCGACCAGCTGTGTCAGACTGCATGTACCCTTTCCCAATGCCCCACAAAAGTCGTTGGAATCCTTCTGGTTACCATAGGCAGGGGAACATGGTGACGCTTGCCAACCTGGGAATGGGCCAAGCCTGGCTGGGCCTCTTTTCTCTCTCTGTTTCTCTGAATAGAGCAAGAACGGCCGGGGCCCTTACATGCATTGAGGGATGCATACATGCATCTTACCCAGTTTCCTATTCTTTCAGGGAGAAAAGACCCTGTGGAGGCCACACCTGCCCGAAAGGGGAGGTAAAGGTGGTGAATACATCACATGGGGTTTTAGGCGGCATGTGCTAGATCCAACCTTTCTAGAAGGGGGGGGGGGGTTTGCTACAACATGGCAACCGGAGGGCAGCCCGTCAGCGTATTACCGAGTTCTTTCGGCTCGGACCTGAGAAAACACGGGACGATACTGACTCAACCCAGAGATTGTAAAATCTCACGAAGGTATTAGGTGTTGCCCAACCCACTGCTCTACATATGTCTGCTAAGGAGGTACCCCTGGCCAGTACCCATGAGGACGCAACACTCCTTGTCGAGTGTTATCGGACCCAAGTAGGTACGCAAAGCACGTACCGGACACAGCACGGGCTGGTTCTGCCTCCTCCCGGAGCAGTGCTTGCAGGTTCACTACCTGGTCTCTAAAGGGCGTGGTAGGAACCTTGGGCACGTAGCCCGGTCGTGGTCTTAGGATCACAAACGTGTCTGCCGGACCGAACTCCAGGCAAGTGTCGCTAACAGAGAACACTTGCAGGTCCCCGACCCTCTTGATAGAGGTGAGCGCGATCAGCAGGGCCATCTTTAGAGAGAGGGCCCTGAGTACAGCTGATTCTAGCGGCTTGAAGGGAGGTCTCTGAAGGCCTGAGAGGACCACTGAGAGGTCCCATGAGGGGAACAGGCTTGGCCGGGAGGGATTCAACCTCTGGGCGCCTCTTAGGGACCTGATAATTAAGTTGTGCTTACTCAAAGACTTGTCGTCTACAGCGTCATGGTGGGCCGCGATGGCAGCGACATACACCTTTAGGGTGGAAGGGGACAGCTGCAGAAAGAAGAGCACTGACCTAACTGCGCACGTCTGTGGGTCTTAAGCCTGGGAAGAACACCAATTTGCGAACAGGTGCCATTTCAGGGCATAAAGATGCCTGGTAGAAGGGGCTCTAGCTTGGCTGATTGTGTCTATTACGGCAGGTGGTAGACCAGCTAGATCTTCCGCGTCCCGTCCAGGGGTCAGATGTGGAGGTTCCAAAGGTCTGGTGCAGATACCAAAGCGTACCCCGTCCCAAAGAAAGAAGGTCTTTCCTCAGGGGAATTCACCAGGGAGGGGCTGTCACGAGGCGTACGAGGTCCGAGAACCAAGCCTGGGAGGGCCAATAAGGAGCCACTAGAGTGACTTGTTCCTCGTCCTCCCTGACCTTGTACAGCACCTCCCTGACCTTAAAGGAGTTTTAAAGGGGCCGATGTGCCTGGCCTGAAAGTGGCGAGACATCTCAGCACTGACTGCGCACACTCGTTGGTGAGACGTGCTGACATTGATACAGAGTCTAACTCCATGCCGAGAAAAGTGATGCTCTGAACCGGGAAGAGCTTGCTCTTTTACCAGTTGACATGAAGCACCAAGCAGCTGAGATGCCTGACCACCTGGTCTCTGTGAGTGCATATTAATTCTCACGAGTGGGCCAGGATAAGCCAGTCGTCGAGGTAATTGAGTATGCGGATGCCGGCTTCTCGGAGCGGGGAAAGAGCTGCCTCGGCCGCTTTCGTGAAGACACGAGGGGACAGAGACATGCCGAAGGGGAGGACTTTGTACTGATACACCTGGCCGTCGAACGCAAACCGTAGAATGGGTTGGTGTCGAGGCAGAATTGAGACGTGGAAGTACGCGTCCTTCAGGTCTACCGCTGCGAACAAATCTAGATGCCGGACGCAAGTTAGAATGTGTTTTTGCGTGAGAATTTTGAACATGAATTTGAATAGAGCCCGGTTGAAAACTAGCAGGTCCAAGATCGGACGTAAGCCGCTGCCTTTTTTGGGTACAACGAAGTAAGGGCTGTAGAAACCCATCTTCATTTCGGATGGAGGGACAGGCTCTATTGCGTCTTTGAGTAAAAGAGTAGCGATATCCACGTGCAGGGACTTGGCATGTTCACCGTATACTGCGTTAAAGCGGACGCCCACAAAGGGGTGCGGGGGCATGGCAAACTGAATTGCGTAACTGAGTCAAATGGTCCGGGGCAGCCAGCGTGACAGGTTGGGAAGTGAAAGCCATGCATCCAAGCTCTGCGCAAGGGGCACCAAGGGGACGGTTATTTTTGACGTACCCGGCGGGACTTCGCAGCGAGGCGGAGCAGGTAGTATGGCGTCGAGAGGCAGGGACACGTCCCGAGGCTCTAGTGCTGAGAAAAGACTCAAAGCACTTACCTTGCTCTGCACACCCGGGAGGGGGCGGGTTAGCGACTGAGGAGGAGGTCCAGTGTTGGCGTCCTCAAGACTTGTCGGAACTGGCCGGCCGGGAGACAGTCGTGGGGCTGAAGGCGGGGGGTCCGCATCCAGCATGCCGGGACTGTAAAGATCTGGTGGCAGGGTGCCGTGAAAACGGCATTTCCGGGTCAGGTGACCCAAAGTAAATAGCTCTGTTATTGAGAATGTGGGTACCGCAGCCCTGTGTGGGGGGGTGGGCCGGTGGCACATTAAATCCGACAAAAGATTCTCCTCCCGGCCCTCCACCGGGGGACGGAGTGGTCTTACCAGCTCCAGAGCTAACACCTCGGGCTCTGGGTCGAACGTCTCAGGAGCGCCTGGGAGCCTTCCGGGTCCTTGAGGGGGTCCATGATACGGGGGGCGTCTGCTTCCTGCGGAGTGCTTGATACTGGGGCTGAGAGCTGGGTGTTTCTTTGCCGCAGGAGGACGCCCTCGGCGAGCAGACGGGGCAAGGCCCATGGCGGCAGGCTTGTGGCGGGGCAGGATGTGAGATATGGCCTCCGTCTGTTTCTTCCTCAAAGGTGTTACCTAAGAGGCCGAACTGAGAGACAGGGGCGTTGAGAAAGCGAACCTTGTCTGTCTCATGTATCTCGACCAAGTTCAGCCACAGATGACGTTCCTGGACCACGAGAGTTGCCATCGCCTGCCTGCGCTGTGATATTCGTGGCTCTAAGGGTGAGGTCGGTCACTGAGTGCAGTTCCTGCAGCACATCGGGATCATGGCTACCCCCCGTGCAGATCTCACAGCGTTGCCATCCACAAGCACTGCCTCAGTGTAATCGCTGCCCAGACACATGAGACAACGCCTGTGGCCGTCTGAAGCAGAAAGCACTCTACCACATCCAGGAACTACACAGGGGCGGAATGGCATCTTTATAAAGATGGAATGGCATCTTTATATTGCTCTAATAGAGGAAAAACACTCTTTTAAAAGAAATATCACTCTTTTAATATGCTCTGCGCTGTCGAAGCGCCCAGGGGCAAACTGCACTGCCGTGCAAGAAAGGAGAAAGTCGCTGTAGTGCGCCGTATGGAACGGGAGTGTGACTCGCAGCTCGCTGCAGTACAACCATCGGCTCCAAAGAAAATTTCTGAATGAACTCAGCGCATTTCCCCGCTTTTATAACCATATGTCCGGGGGCGGGGTAAAGTGAGCGACAGACGGGGAACCAAACTTATTGAGAGCACATAACACAAGATGAGAACATGTTCCAAAAGCAGAGATCTCAAAACGTGGTTTTCTAAGCTTCAACCTAAAAATGGCACATTATGACGCAACCCAACGGAGACGGTCCAAAAGCATCCATCTGACGCAAGTGTACATTGACATTTCCTAAGAAAAACCTGACTGATTGATGAATTCAGTTGCAAAATGGATTGCCGTGAACTGAAGGCCAATGACTGGCTTACGTTTAATAATATGGAAATAAACAGATTGCATCCTAAAGCCACTTTTTGTATGGTCTTTTTTAATGCTTAACTTGTATGCCAAAATAATGGAATGTATTTTAATTACCTGTATTATTATTTTTTAATCGTATTTATAATTTAAATATAACTATTTATAATTATTTAATCATTACATATTTAATTATTTTTATTTGAGGGGCTAAGCAAATAGATATGTAAGCAAGTAATTGTGATGTAAATATTTATAAAATAATAGTTATCTAAATAAAACAATTAATTAGCAGCGCTAATTATTGTACAACTATTCATTTGAATACAAGAACAGTGTGTAGAAGGGAGTTGTTTTTGACTTATGTTAAGTTGCTTAAAGGGATACTTCACCTCTGGGAAGATGAATGTGTATTTAAAATTGGTCATTTATATAGTATAAATGTGAAATTATTTTTGAATTTGAAGCATTCTAGACTGAGAAAAGGCAGAAAATGTATTTTTTACTCATGTGGCTGAAAAACAACAACTCCCAGAATGCACTTGCTTTGCTGCCCTTACGAGGCCACTCCCAAACCACGCCAACCGGTTACAGGCGGCAGTATCTGAAAATTTGATACAACTAGGCTTGCTTTGATACATCGTGACTCTATAAATCGTGAGTTAGTTGATAAATTGACTGACTACGTGGGAAGAACATTATGATAATTCCGGGTGTCCAAACTCTGTACATGACGTCTTAGTAACAAAAAGAAAAACAAACAAAATACTCACTTTACACTAAGCCATCCGTTTGTCCCTGCAGGCTTTGGGTGGCGTTTCCAATTTATCTTTGGGATCCTAAAATAAGTTTCCAGGACTCCCCTGTCCATGTGTGGTACAAAACTTGGGTGCTCAGTTATACATGCTAAAGTTAGCGGTGCTGTTTAATCAGCGGATTCAGCGATCTCGTCCAGAAGAAAATGGCATTGCTGAAATTCGCGACAGCAATAGGACTCTCTATCTGTTTCCATAGGCGCACAGCAAGAGCACTGACACCACCAGTCCGCCCCAACTCGAGTCTGGCCGGGCTCTTCCTCCTGCCTGCCAAGCAGGTTTTGCTCCCCTGCTACAGCAGCTGCTCCGGCTGCCTCTTGTTCCTCCATCTCCCGCAACTGTTCATCGCTGTATTGCGGCTCGTACAGGTAGCTGCGAGCATCAGATTCTCGCAACAGATCTTCGAAATCCCCTTCTGCCATTTCAACTTCAAAACTACCTTCCGCCATCGTGATTAGCCTACTTGTATACAAACTTTCTACACAGCGCAAGAGCCTGTTAGCTTAGCTTCTACAGAAAGATGACTGACACTATCTTCACATTCTGTGAGTGAGATCCCGCCCCATATGGGCGTGGTGAAAACATGTGGAACTAGCTACTGATACTGGCTGTAGTTTTAAGCCTCTGGCCCAAAAATCCTCAGATGACGCAAAATGACGATTTTTGCGTCATCTGAGGATTTTTTCCAGACTAAAAATACATAAATCTCTCGTCTCAGGGGGATATGAGGGGAGGGGGGGCTCGGTAGTTCGAAAATACTACTGGTTTTCTACTGATACAAAGCTTAATGCTAAATCCTGAAGTAACCCTTTAATCCTAAAGGCTTTGGTTTACCTGTTGCAAACTTTAAAAACAGGGTTTGATTTTGAGAGATCATATTTTACACTATAGTAAGAGTAGAACAAATTACTTTAAAAGCAGAAAGAAGAAAGGGTGAAAAAGCAATCTCCTTTTAGGTAATAGCTTTTCTTAGCTTTATGGATCTTATTGTTTTTAATGACACAAATGGCTAAGTATATGGAGCACTCTGCATGGAATACTGTTCCTCACAATGCAATTTGACTGACATGACTTCCAATTTCAAATAAATTAAAGACAAAATGAACTGTGAATACAGGTTATGCGCAACAAACTTCCCCATTCTGTAAAACAAGTCGCATCACTTCCGGATCAGGTCATCTGTACTTACGTGGAGTTGAACTTCCCTGATATTGCACAATGAGGTACACAGCACAAATCACTGTTAGGATTTTATTGGTCTTGACAAAGAAGTGTTCTTTTCACTAACATTCAGATATTAAAATCGAATAAAACGTCAACAATAAAAAGCACAAGCTAGGTTAGCCGATTGCCTCAAAGTCCATAGCTATTGCCGTCAGTTCATATTGTTGCTACCGTCTTCTCTGACAAGCGGATGTGATGAGACCAGTTTCAGGTTTGGTCATGTGACGTTCGATATAAAGCCCATTGAAACACTGTACAAAATTGAACCAAAAAGCTGAAATAACAGTTTTTATTTCCATAAAGATAGCTGGGCGCCATTCATTAAATTTAACATGCAACTTAACAAGGTCATGTGGCAACAACGTAGAATACTACCATTCTAAACATTTATCGCTACATATTGCATTCTGTTTAACATACAATGTTATATACAATGCCTTGCAAAAGTATTCAGACCCTGACCAATTCTATCATATTACCGATTTACAAATGGCAACTGAAATTTCATTCTTATTTTAAACACTGAAGCTCAAAATTATTATTGTAAGGTGACATTGTTGTTTGGTTGGGAAATATATTTATGAAAAATAAAAAACTAAATATATTGCTTGCATAATTATTCAACCCCCACACATTATTTGTGTCAAGCCACCTTTTGCTGCAATAACTGCTTAAGTATTTGTGGGGTACATATGTACCAGATTTGCATAGCGACGAAGTGATTTTGGCCCATTCTTCTCAGATTTGCTCCAGGTTGTTCAGATTGGTTGGGTGATGCTTGTGGACTGCAATTTTCAAATAGTGCCACAGATTCTCAATAGGATATAGATCAGGACTTTGACCGGGACACTGTAGGACATTTATCTTTTTATTCTTGAGCCACCCTACTGATGTTTGGTCTTGTGTTTTGGATCATTGTCAAGCTGAAAGGTGAATTTCCTCCCAAGCTTCAGTTTTTAAGCAGACTGAAGCAGGTTCTCTTGCAGTATTTCCCTATATTTTGCTCCATCCATTCTTCCTTCAATTCTAACAAGATGCCCAGTCCCTGCTGATGAGAAGCATCCCCACATCATGATGCTGCCACCACCATACATCACTCTAGGGATGGTGTATCTTTGAGGCATAGGGTGTGTGTTAGATTTGCGCCACACATAGTGCTTTGAGTTTGGGCCAAAAAAGCTCTTTTTTGGTCTCATCTGACCACAAAACTTTCTCCCACATTGCAGCTGGTTCACTCACATGCTTTCTGGCAAACTCCAGATGTGCTTTCAGATGGTACTTTGAGTAACAACATATTTCTTGCCACCCTCCCATACAGGCCAGTGTTATGCAGTGCTCTTAATATGATGCTGCATAAGGTTGTCGGAACAATGCCACGACAAATGTGTGTCATAATCAAAACTAAAAAGGCAGTCCAACAAAGTATTAGTGTGCTTAACTTTTTTTATTGGCCAAGCAGTGTATATACAGTATAAAGTACTTTTTATAATATTTATCTTTACTTGAATACTTGATACTGCTGTTAAAAATTTAAAGCACTATTTTCTTAATTTATATTTTTGTTCTGTTGTTTTAATTTGTTCTATTTTTTGTCATTTATTTCTTTGTTCTTATTTTATTACTTTTGTTTAATTGTCTTGAATAATAACTTGAGAACTTGAAACGGTGTTTCTTCAAATTAGCTAGTATTTTGTTGTGATATTGAAATTGTGGAATCTAAATCGCGATCTATCTTGTGAGTCACATTAAATCGGGAAAGTCAATACAAGCCCCTAATTCCAATCTTAGTCAATGGACCAAATGACAACTACTCTCATTGAACTAGATCTCATTTCCTGGTAATAGAAATATTACTTTCCATCTTCTCTTTCTTTTTTGTGCTTTGCTTTTCACTTTGGTGTAAAATTGCAAGGTGCATTCTCCAGTGTCACCGCCGCAGCTTCTTGCTTTAATTAAGAACTCAATTCTGCATATCTACTAAATCTACTGAGCTCTAAGTTTCTTAATAGACCTTCCTCACACCTTGTGCTGACAACACAGTATCCTGGTCTTGGTGTAAAAGAGACTATGTACAATTACAGTTTGGGCTGTTATGACATTTTTGTTGGCACTAGATTGAATTGCTGTTAATGATTTCAATACATTTTTGCTTATTCGCACTGAACAAAGAAATATGCAATCTACAACAAATATTTCAAAGGGTAGAATGACTCATTCTGAATATGAATAAAACATTTTAAATATTCAACAAGTCCACATTTCATTCACACTGTGGATTTTATGGATGCACTTGAATATTTGAATAATAACATAGTATGCAATATCATAATTAACATACATAATTTGTATGGTAATTATGATAATAATAACACTATTACATAAATTATGATGAAAATGTGTTACTATTACATAAAAATATTATGTAATAGTAACACATTTTCATCATAATTCCCTAATTTACACACAAACCCTTTGGAATATTCACATGACGAAGTACTGCACAGAAAATAAAACGAATAACAAAATGTGCATTTCTAGCATTCACTTAAAATTCCCTTATTTGGATTATAATCTGACTTGCACATTAATCACGTTTCTCTCAAAGTATCACAATAGGCCACTATGTAATATTATGATATTCAGAGTAGAGTAACTGAATATACAAACAAGAAATAATGCAGTCACTTATTCAGCATAAAACTTTCATTGTATGGAAAATGAAAGCAATGAAAGAAGAAGTGTGAATCTGGGCTGACAAGCAAATCGATTCGATTGAAAAGCAATTTTTTGCAAATACAGCGTGATTCAATTTGATTCGATACACTTCAAATTGAAAACCAAAACCAAAGGGTCAAGTTCTTGGTATCATGTTAATGAAAACTTTTCAAATATTTGTATGATATAGATTTTGATTCTGAGACTGTTGAAACATCACAAAAAACGTTACTTTTTTCTAATTTGACATTAACCTGTTGACACGCACCCTCTTTTTGAGCACAAACCATGAAAATGACATACCTGAACTTAAATGGTTGTATTTACTGGACCCTTTGGAGTATGGACACAGTTGTAGTATCTTTTGCAAGAAGACACTTTGGGCTTTATCAGAATTAATATATGTTGTTATTAAGTTAGAGAAGCTGAAGTTTATAGTAATGGAAATATTTTGTGCTGACATGTTTTTATAATCTAAAAAAAAACAACAATAAAAGTACCAAGACAACCCAGAAATACAATGTTCTCAAATCCACAAATCTAAAGAAGTTATGTTTCAAATTTGAAGATGATCTAATAAAAAATGAAGTTCCTGCAAGCTTTTTGTTTTTTAAAAACTGCTGAGTAAAATTAAGGCTCCGCCTTTCAACACGACACAAAATCTGACTGCACTGCTTGGCTATTATGAATAAAACTACGCCCCATTTTTAAAAATAGAATTTGGAGACTCATTTTGTGTATGAGGCTGTAATATAGTCCATTTTGATATTGTATGTTTTCATTTGTACTCCTGGTACAAATAACTAAATAGCTGTTTCTGGAGCATTGCTATCGTGAAACAGAGATTGTTTATCAATGTTGAACCCTTAGACCTATGAAAAGATGTATAATTTGTGTTACATTAATTGCATTTATAGATGGTAAATTATATTTTAAATGTAAGCAGAGTGACGTCACTACCGCGTGCGCTCGACTGCGTGTCAACAGGTTAGATATATCTGGAGGTACGTAAATAAGGAGGCTCCAAAACACTGCTTTTGTTGATACGACAAAGCAGACAAAAGTTATATCATTACAAATATAATTTATCTTAGTGTCCAAAAGCCTCTCCAAATAAATAAAACATAACAATTGTACATAAGAACAAATTACAGATGCAAACACAACAATGACTAAAGGTTTCCATAGCATGCAGACATGATTTCCATAATGAAATTTCACAGAATGAGTTTCATTCTGTGCCATTTGAGTCATCGAGTCTGTGCCATGTACTTGGCGCCATCTCCTGGTGGCCATGTGTAATATTGTGGTTTGTGTGGATAATCTAATGATCTATACATCTAATTACCGTGTGTGTGTGGGTTGTTTGAAAGATAATCACCTCCTCTAAATAATGGTAAGTGATATTTTGTGTTCTGTTTATTTTTCGTGAAGTTACAAGTGAAAACGTGGCATATAAGCAACACCAACATAATTGTTAAAACAAATAGACTGATTGTATTCTACTGAGAAATTTCCAACAATGGCTAAACACATGGCTATTTGATGAGTTTGATGTTTTTACTGATTGCAATAATATGTACAGTGCAATTTTATTAGAATTTTTTTAATGATCAAAACGGAACAATTCTAATTGGTCTGCAAATTTGAAAGCACTTGTTCAGTTTTGGTTATAATGCATACATGGCACTGGAAAGTACAGCTTCAAAGCTTTCAAACAATACCCATTTTGTGTTGGTCAAGATTTTGACTAAGATTTGGTTTTTGTTAATATTTGTTTTCCTCGTGGGCCTGCCTGCAGGCCTTTCCTTTATATCGTGGACAGAAAAAAAACAAGCTATTACAGACTGTTTATGGCACCAAAAGCAACTTAAAAAGGAAACACTGAGTGCAATATATAGCAGTTTACTGAAGGCCCAGATATACTTCATATGAAATCGAAGAACGAACGAGTATGACGTCATTTAGAATCTGACTTAAGCTTAAAAGGAACTTTGGTCACATTCAATCTTTTTAAGCCACTATGACACACAGAGGTCTCATACATTTTTATCTAAATGGAGAACTGACCAATTTACGAATCAGTTGCTTTTGTATATTATAACAAGGCACAAAGGGATCACAGCAGTGATCAATGCTTTGGAGAGACAATAAGTGTTCAATTGCAAAATCCACTAAACCACGCCTGAGAAAAATGGGAGATCAGAGGTACGGTCAGACATAATTCCCTCTGGGTCCGTTGCGGATTGCTTAGCCACTAAAAGAATGATACATCACTGGAGTGGTTTTATTCACTGCAATGTCTTATGAGTGTCTCAAACCAATACCTGAAAAGTCTTTATATCTTAAGATGGGCTTTTTTGAAGAACGAAGAAGAGTCATCAAAATGATATGTAGACAACAGTGGCCTCTTATATAGATGATATTTCACCTGTCTCTTGAATATGATCTGTAATAATTCCCCTTCGATTAAAGAAATTAAGAAAAAAAATCCTGCACCATGGTACAATGATCACATTCATGCTCTCAAGAAAGCAGCATGGAAAATGGAGCGCAAGCAGAAGAATCCAAAATTAGAGGTAATTTGTGGTGCATGGAAGGAAAGTGTCTGTAGCTACAGACAAGCTCTAAAAGCTGCAGAATATTTGAGCAAACTCAGAAAATAACCACAACAATCCTGGGGGTTTATTCTGCACTGTGGCTAAATTGGATAGGAATAAAGCCTTGACTGAACCAGATATTCTGTTGCAGCACAATAGCAATGAATTTCTTTACAGATAAAATTAAAATCATCAGAAATAAAATTGGAATTACGCAATCGTCTGTCACAGTACCTCAGAAAATAGTTTCTCATAAATTTCCTTACAAGCAACTTCAATCCTTCACTGTCATAGGCCATGAAAAGCTAACAAAACTCATCGAAAAATCAAGCACCACAACATCTATGTTAGAGATCCAATACCAACTAAGCTCTTAACCCTCTTGGGACGATGGTCGCTGGCGCGTCCTGCTGGATTTTTTCGTCATTACAGTGGAAACAACATAAAATTCTCCGTCATTTTTGGGTATACAGATAAGTGTAAGACATCATTAGAGACTATAAAGGGTCTACTTTTATTTGTGTACACTCACAATAACAACAAAACCTTGTGCTTTTGTAAAATAAAGAAAATAAAAAGGGTGAGCTGTCAGCAGTCTCTGGGTTTGTGAGCATATATCTGAAACACGTCACAAAAATGAACTGAAACTCTGCGAATACTTATCACACAAACATGAAACATATGTCTAAAGAAAGCTTAAAATGTCTACTTTCATTCTAAAACAATTCAAATTTAAAACAAAAATACAAACATGTACACACATGTTGCTCACATATTATTGTAGTCCAGATTGTGCTGAATACAGTGTTATCAGACTTTAGCCATTAATATGTTTTTAAGCAACTGAAAAAAGCACAAATGTCAAGGCATGTCAAAACTTCTCCAGGGCCAAAAACACCCTCAGACCCCAGAAGGTTAAAAGATTTATTCCTAGTAATCTCAGAACCTCATCTTAATCATTTTAACTCCTCGCCATCCCTTGGACATGTCCCAAGAAACTTTAAAATGGCAGTTATCAAACTGCTTATTAAGAAGCCACAGCTTGATCCTGGTGACTTGGCTAATTATAGATTGATATCATATATACTAAATACTAAGGCAGTGTCCTCCCAACTATGTTAATTTCTACAGAAATAGTATATATGAACAATTTTTGTCAGGACATAGGCTCCATCACAGTACAGAGCTGCACTTATCAGAGTTACAAATTACTTAATCTTATTATCTGATTGTGGCTGCATTTCTCTTCTAGTGCTTTTAGATCTTAGTGCCAACTTTGACACCATAGATCACAGCATTCTTTTGAATAGGCTTGAGAATTATGTTGGCATTTGTGGACTTGCATTATCATGGTTTAGGTCCTATTTAGCAGACCACTACCACTTTTTCTATGTAAACGAGGAATTGTTAACAAATTTTATGTATGGAGAGCCACAGGGATCAGTTTTAGGGCCTCTGCTTTTTTCTTTATATATGCTTCCCCTTGGAGATAATGCAGCAGCCAGATTGCTGACTAAAACCAAGAAATATGAACACATTAGCCCAATTTTATTGTCGTTACATTGGCTACCTGTTAAATTTAGTATTAATTTTAACATTTTGTTAACTACGTAAAAAGCTTTGAATGGTCTAGCTCCACAGTACTTAAGTTACCTTCTACCAAGCTATATTCATCACATTCAATATGATCACAAAATTCTAGCCTGTTAATAGTTCCTATAATTTGAAAATCCACAAAGGAGGTAGATCCTTTTCCTATTTGGCTCCTAAACTATGGAAGTGTCTCCCTAACACTGTTCAGGATGCAGACACACTCACCGAGTTTAAATCTAGACTAAAGACTCATCTATTGCCAGTTGAACTGCGGTGCACCTCACTGATCTCAGCCTGCATCACCTTGGTCTAATGATGGAATACACTCTTAAAATGGAATGCATAGACTATCAATTAATTGCCAACAAAAGCCTTGATCATCCAACTAACAAAGCATCTATGTGAACATTTGCAGTTAATCCAGGATGAACTTCAAAAAGACTTTACTCATTAATCTTAGTTTATACAAAATCTTTTTTAAACACTGGCCCTTAACACTTACTTAATTTAATAATTTTAAACCATGACCTTGAACTGCATATAAATAACTAATTTTGGAATGATATTATAATTATATTCATTATTATATAATGAAAGCCAAAATATGAAATGCCATGGATGAACATTTACTGGGTAAATGGGGGTCAATATAAAAAGATTCCCCTATGATTTGAGCAAAACTACAGGTAAAAAAAATGAACTTAGAAAGGTGACAGTGACATTATTTAATATGTACACAGATAGGTAAATCAATTACAAAAATAATATGACTTCAGTACCCCTAGTTGCACTATACGCCAATAGTGTGAGTCCAAAAACGGGCAAAATAGTGCCCTCAACTGATAACTGTTATGAAAAACATGGCATAAAAATGGCATTAAGCCTTAATAATACAAGTAGATATAGCTGCAGGCCGTAGAACTCCAAATGGGGGCGAAATCTCCAAAAGAGGGTGTGGTTACTATAAAAGGGGGTTGCACTATTCCAAAAGGGGGTATCACTTCCACTCGTGGTTAAGGTTAGGGAAAGGGTTAGGTAAGGGACTCCCTATATCTTTAATGGCAGTTTTGAGCTCCTGCACATTTTGAAAAATGACTGACAGGCAGAAAGTGTCAGAGACACTTATACAAATACATTTTTGTTTGCGGTTTTCAGAGTTTAAGAACATGTTTTGTATACCTTTCCATGAAAACAAAAATATCTTACAGCACCTTTAAGGATAATAAACACATGTGGCTCTTCAGTAAGAGCAACCTTAATAATATACTTGCTATCTTTGTGTAAAAATAAAATAACGCCCCCCTCCTAAGGTTATTTTTATGACTTGAAGTTTTGCTTAAATTCAATTGTCATTTTGACCCCTTTACAAAATAATAGATTACTCCATAACTATTGATCCATAGCATTTAATATTTAGGTTATCATCATCATTAATGTATTTCTTTCACCAGAATTAAAATGATCACATTTTAAATTTGTTTGATGTTATTATCAAAACAAAACAAAAAAGAGCCAGTGACCCTTCTGAGGGTCTTGAACATATGGTCTCATCTCATGATACAGTGGATTAAAATCTGGCCTTGAAACCCAAATGTTGTAGGTTAAAATCCCTAAAATCTTATAAGAATAATGTTATGTAGCCACATAAATGACAAGATTTACAGTATCAATGCCTCTTGTCCCTTTTGTGCTCTTCAGTCAAATCAAAACCTGTCTACTTATGCTTTCCTCGACAAGCAAATTCAAATCATAAAAATTATGAAAGATCTGGGGGAAGCTCTCTTGTGTAATGCTGCCATATTAATGTGGAAGGAAATTATTTGAACAACTCTTTTGCGAGCTACCATTTTCACATCTAAAACAGAACAGCAACAAAATAGGCTATTTATACTAAGACAAGAAAGATCTAGTACTTAAAAAAAAAAAGAGTAAGAAAAGAAAAGAATAAGAACACAGTACAAAGCAAAGCTGATCAATTTTTCCATGGCTTAGACAATACTGATCCATTTAATTCTTAACGAGAGTAAAAACAAACACAAATCCTCATTAAAAACCTACTGGTCTGCATGATGAACAATATAAAAGGAATTCACAATTCACAAAGTTGTATAGATTCCACAAATTTATACAACTGCACAAGCTAATGAAGATTAAACAACATCTATTTGTGTGTCTATTACAATTGTACCAAACATGACTACATCAATGCTCTATGAACATATCGCCACCTGGTAGCTCAAAAAGGTAATGCACAACACATGATAAAAAACATTATTTTGAATATATTGCTGACACGCTGCTTCAGTAAGCTATATGGATTGATTCACTTCATTTATCAAAATCAATAAAAAAATATTAAAAAACAACGTTTGTTTGGATAATTCCTCGCAATGAGAAATTTGACCTGCTCTCCTTCAACTGTTTCACACTGACTAATGCCACCTTAGATCCATCAGTGACCTGAAATGATGGACAACAGAAAGCTGATCTTAGTCTGAGAAAGCTTCTTGACGTCATGTCATCAGATTTCACATTACTGGATCTCCATCTTGTGGCAATGACTGGAAATAACAACCATGAATCCATGCCATCACATTAAGTCTCATGTAATTTTTAAATAAATTCAGAATGCAATTACAGAGGAAATGGAAGACTGGGAAATCATAAAAAGCTGACCACAAGACTTGGTTATGAGCAGTTTTTTACAGTAGAATGTCTAACTGAGACTCAGAAAATACCAATAAATATACGCATGTTTCTCCACCTTCGGGCACTTTTAGATCTGTTGATTTCTAGAAAGTTAAATTTAGTTAAAAAAAAAAATGCATTAAAAGTAGTCTACTAACAATGTCCACAGTGGATGTACATGCATCAAAAGAGATTTATGTCACTCTTGACATTTTTTGTCTGAAAGTCATATTTCCACCAATTCTCAAAAATAAATATACTATGAAGGTCTAGGAAGCCATTTGAAAAGCTCCAGCGGTACAACCGAGCTGGCTTTAAGTAGATGTAAGGAAATCGCTTTGTGGGTAAACTTAATTCTACTGAGTGCTGACCTGACGGATACATGTCAAGGAGAGAGCGTTCTACATATCACCCTGACAAACATACACTCAAGTTCAACACCAACAAAAGACAACAACACAACAAAATTCATGTAAAGGATATAATGAAGAAAAAATGTCTTGCTTCCAAATGACAAAAATTAGAAAGGATGGATTTCAATTTGCAATACTTCTACAATGCATTCATAGCATAAACCTTTGTGGTGATGCGCAAGTACTGTAGTATGCTTTAAAAACAGAGTTTGTCACAATGTTTCTGAAAATTAAAATAAATAAATAAAACCTCCTGAGACCCGGGCGTGACTGCTGTGTGCATTTTCCATTTCCACTTTTTGATTTGTAACAAGTAGCAATTAACAAGCAAAAAACAAACAAGCAAAAAAAAAGAACAAATATAGTTTTCCTAAAAATGTATGTCATCATATGTGGACAGCGGGACTAAGTTGTGAAATTTTAAATCATATCAAGCTTACCAATACCAAGATTAGCAGATTAGTTTTTCATACATTTGTTTATTGTGTTTCCAGGAGAGTTGGCTATTCATGTTTTTGAGATGTTACAGACATTGCATCAGAATTAGCATAATTAATCCTGATTCAAAGTAATGGCCAGCATCATCCAATCACTGCCAACCATGTAAAAATTCAATTTAACGTTATAATCTATGTACTGATTACCATTATTCCATGTCTGCCAAACATGTTAAGTGGTCCAAACATCATCTGGAGCCTGAAACTGAACTTTTGGTTGGATTTTAGGAGTGAACGGCTGCATTGAAAGCTATAGGATGCTCCCTTGATCCCTGTTTAGTGAATAACTTAATCTCCAATGTGCTTTCTATAGGTCGAACGATATATCGGTTTCGCCGATTAATCGGCACTGATAACAATTTCTGGAACCATCGTTTATCTGCAAAAATCCACACTGATAATTTTCCCCCATTGTGTCCTGTTGTGTCCCATTGTGTCTGGTGATGGGGCGGCTGAGAAGGGCACGCCGTAATTATACAGTATGAGAGCGGCCTCTAGAGGCGAAACAAAAACTATCACTGATGCCTCTTGGTGGTTGATTGAGACTATATGTTGAATGCAGCAGAACACTGCACGGAGCTGAACAATGCAGATTTAAAACACCAACAACTAAAAGTATACAGTACATGTTGTCATATCATTATAAATTAATTAAGTTCTTGAATAGATGCTGCATTAATAGAGAATAGCAGTATGTTTGCAGACCAGGCTGAGAGGAAGCTAACCTCAAGTGGTTAGAACAAAGTCCAACCCAAATGTTTAAATAAAATGTATTACCATCTATTTGCATTAGTTTATATGTAGTCACATTTATGCTTTAGCCAGGTAAGTTGTATATTTAAAGGTAGTGAGAGATTTTATAAAAATATCTTCATGCAGTCAAGAGAAACACAAACAAATCAGAGATGCATCTGATTTTAAAAAAAATGTTTTCCCTTTTGTGAATCACAAAAGGCTGTTTAATAAGTATATATAGTATGCACAGTGACCGCACATCAATGAATGACTCTGTTCTGTTTTCACGCGTTGCGCAATATTTGAGCGCTACTCATGAACAACATCTCAGATGTAGATGCTCGATAGTTCAGTTCAATTATAATATGCATTTACAGGATTTTCTGGAGAGTTCAGAATGTCAAAATAAAAGCATGAGGGTATAAAAAGTGCACAATTTAAATATATTACTGTTGTATTTAAAATTAAAAGTCAATAATAATAATAATAATAATATTAATAACTATTTGTTGTTATTATTATTATTGTCATCAATAGTATTTGTTTACAATTCATAACAATATTTAAATTGAATGTGTTCCAAAAAATAACTTTGTGAATGAAAAGTGGACCGATGTCTTACAAAAAGGGCTGTCAATCGATTAAATTTTTTTAATCAAATTAATAAACGGCTAAAAACCAGCCGCTAAAAAAATTCTAAATGTATTAACAATTCTTGTTGCACTTAAATCGGTTTTGTATACTATTGTGATGATACTGAAACTTTGTAGTATGGCACTTTTCGTACCACTGTCTCCTTAAGATGATTCGCTTATGTTCTTCCTCTTTTGTAAGTCGCTTTGGATAAAAGCGTCTGCCAAATGAATAAATGTAAATGTAATGAGTAAATGTAATGTAATTACACGGTGTCCCAATTAATTAACCGCGATTAATCGCATATACAAATATTTGATGAGAAAGCTCCTCATTTAACAATAATTCAATATCTAATGATGAAATAATGATACATAGTTATCTTTAAATACTAAAAAATTATATAAATAAAATAAAAAATATTCAGATAATTAAAATGTATTACATTCTTGTGGCAGAAGAGTTCATCATTGATAAGACAAAACAAAAAGCGGCTTTAGAATACAATGTATTGTTTAATCCCATATTATTGATCATAAGCCAATCATTGACACACAGTTCACAGCAATCCATTTCACAAGTGAATTTGTCAATCAGTTGGAGATTTATTATGAGGGCTTGTTTAAGGACCCGTCAATGTACACCTGCGTCAGATATGCTGCATCATAAACAAAGTTTTTAGGTCCCTGGGTCAAGTTAAATATAGTTTAATACTTAGAACACATCTTGAGATCCCTTAGTTTGGATTTAAGATTAAGATTCAACTTTATTGTCATTGTGCCCCTGGAGCAGGTAGGATCAAGGGCCTTGCTCAAGGGCCCAACAGTGGTATCTTGACGGTGCTGGGGCTTGAACCCCCGACCTTTCGGTCAGTAACCCAGAGCCTTAACCACGGAGTCACCACTGAGCCCCCTGCCATTGCGTCATGTGAATTGGTGCAGCAGAAGTTTAACACTTAAACGACAGTCTTGTGAACAGTATTCAGTCAGTTTAAGTTAATTTAAATAGTGCATTGCATATAGCAAAGCCAAATTACAAGGTCCACTCATGTGGAAGCAGGGACGCATGAGGATAATAATAATAATAATACAATTAAAAAGGAGGTTTCACAAACTACTCCAGAAATAGCATTTCATCCATGTAACTTTGAAATGATTATTTTCCAAGTACAATGATTTGGGATGCACTAATCCAAATCTCGTATTCCATGTAGAATGGACAGTGTGTGAATTGAGATACAGACACAGACTTTGGTTTTAAGGCAAAATAAATCATTACTCGGACTATGATTTGGGCCACTGCTTTACAATGGCTCCAGGCAACTTACGTGCATTGCAATCAAATCCCAGTCTTTAGCACACTGAGCCTATGTTAACCTAGTGAGTACTAGTGTTACACAAGTACCATATTGTTCGACTTAAGGAGACACACAGTAAGGCATGAGAGGCATTCTCTTTCGCAGCTTAAGTGTTCATCTATCCCTACGACCTTGAATTAGTGATGAGGGTGATCAGAAATGCATGTTTCTGCCAGACCAGCATGCAGGTTTTTGTTAAAGAATAAGAAGGAATGTTGGCTAAACAGCCTTCAACTATTGACACCATGACAACAGGTCTTCTAGTAAGATTATTCGAACCTCAGATAAAGCAGAATGAGTTGCTGATAGGATGAATTTCTCAGTGGAAGAGAAGATGCATGGATGTTCGCTAGGGTTTGAGGAAAACAAACAAAAAAATTGCAAAGCTCCTTCACTGTTTTTCAGAAGCAGTTTAGCTGATTTCAGAATAAATGTAGCTTTTATTTTTAGCAACTTCTTTTTCCACCAAGAAGCGGAGTAGTGTGATAAAAAACTACACTGATTATTTTTTCACAATGTATTGCACAAAGATTTACAAGTGAACTGGGCCAATAATCAAACGTGCATTAACACAGGGACGATTTATTTTAGAAATTCCATGTCTTTTTTTTTTTTTTAAGCAAAATATTTAGTTTAATGTTGCTGTTTGACGTTGTTTTCTACTCAACTTTTATTCGCTTTGTCGAATGTAACAATAGTATTTTAAATATTAAAATATTGTCTAACGTATCTGACTAATGCTAAATTAATGCAGTCATCCTAACTGAGTTCTTCATTATTTTTGGCCAAAAATACGGTTCTAATTAAAAAAAAAATGAACTATATCATCTCATTTAAGGATATTGCCACCTCTAATAACTTCACTGTAGTTGGCTACTTTTTGTAAGAAGTTTATGGTGTATACTGTATAGAAGTATAGTGCTACAGTAACAACATTTTCAAATTCATGGCTTGACTGTGAATGAACTACTATAAATTATTATAATATTACAATCAGATTTAAATGGTAGGGTTGCAAATTTTAAGACATTTTCTTAATCAACAATCGGTAATGTTAATAAATGAAAATTGATGAATCATTAACAATACCAATAATAAACTGCAAGTGGTGAACAGCTTGAAACTTTACAAATACAAGATGCATATTTTTCTTTAATCAAAGGTTTCTTTATACGAAATTAGATTTTTGACTGACCAACAATTCTAATAAGGGGTGTAACGGTTTACTAATTTTCTTGATGCATCGATTACAAATCCAGCCAATTTGAATTTGAATCTAGAATTGTTAATGTCGGTCAATAATCGGTGTAAAATGCTACAAATCAAGTGAATTGCAATTGGGCAAAACAGTATACAATATTTAAAAATGTATAAATATTAGTTACATGTGTGGCGTTGTTCTCTGATGCACCTTGAATCGTGCACCCTCACAGTTTTCCCTTCAAAGACGCATACGGAACTATTCCATCGTCCTTCGTGCTCACTCTTCGCTCCGTCTGTAACTCTCACTGAAACTTTTTTGAGCAGCATGTGAGCACCACATGTCTGATCTCCTCATAGGATGGCCACTGAGAAGTGCAAACATGCAAACCTCAACACAATTTTCCCCATTTACTCTACTCAAATCAAAAAATTACATGCTTGTGTACCTTCTAATCCCCCCCTCAAAAAACAAAACAAAAAGTTCAGTCACTTGGAGAACAACGATAGATCTCACTGGCTTTATTAACTAGGGCAGTGCTAGCTATAGGCCGACTAGACGATTCCCTAGGGCCTCTGTATAGTCAACTCGGGGGCCTCCAAAAGACATACGAACATGGCAATTAGCCAGGGCAGTGTGTGATACGTTTTATTTCTAGCTCTTGTAAAATACACAAATGGTGCCTATTATCAGCGTTGCAACAAATAGCATGTAAAATTAGTCAGATCCCTAATTTCACTATCAGAAAATCTCCAGAGCTCAAACTTTATGGCACGGTCATGGATGCGTTTTCATCGTCGAGGTAATGTTCCCTCTAGTTATGTGCCGCATTCAACCACAATTTTATCTGCTGCACACAAAAAGAATATAAAGAATGAGCTAAAAGATGTTGAGCTTTTGACTAAGAAACACTGAATTCAGCATGTTTCTTAGAGAAACTCCATGCGATGCATTCCACTAATAGGCCATTCATATTAATGGTTAATGGATAAGGGTTTTTTAGAGGTCTATTCTTAAACCAATACAATGAATGTTAATAAAAACAATGATATATAATTTTTTTGTTTTATATTTATTATGTTTTAGTTTATGTAAAACAAAAAGTCTCAGACAGCATGCCTATGGCATACCCAGACCATCCATAGCAAGCATGATGCATATTGGAGGACCAATGGCATGAGCTGGCAGAAAATCCATTCTGATTGGCTCTGGTGCCAGGGGAGCACAGGTTTTTATCAGTTCATCATGCAACAATGATTTGTTTACAAGTTACCACTCTGTTACAATGACTAAGGAAAAACTAGTCAAAAACTATAAAAAAAAAAATGTATTAAATTAGCCAAACCTTGCCAAGTTTATGGCATTGAATCAGATTATGTGATTATTTGAATGAACAATTTATTTATTATTTTTTGCATGTCATACCACACCCATTAATAAAAATAAGTACCGGTAAAAAAATAAAATATATATTTCAAACAAAATAGTTTTCTAACCAATATGCATTACTTCTAGACAGGCACCGATCTGTCTGGGCAGGCCTGAAGTTGAACACAACTAACATCAATTAACTTTGTAAACTGCTCTTAGGTAAAACAGAGGTTTATCTTAATGCTCTAACATAATACATTCTTTTAGCTTCTATATCAGAAATATGTTTTGTGAGGGGAAGGAGGCCTCAAAATAAAATTAGCCTAGAGCCTCATAAAGTCTAGAACCAGCCCTGTTTTTAACAACATGTCAATTTGCACAGGATTGGTATTATATTTGATTATAATACAGGACTGGATTATATTTACCATGCATTTTATAGATGAAAGTCGCTGTAAAATCCGTCCGTAAAATCGGGAAAAATTATTGACATGACTGATTCGCTCTGGATTAAAATCACAGAGAAGCACTGGTAATTATTACATTACCCCACATCACCTTATAAAACTAATCACAACCAAATATGGCTTTAGCCTTTATTCTCTATAAAATACAATAGTGCTATTTTGCTGCTGTCATTGTTTAGTTGGGTATTTGGTGTGCATAAAACATTTAAGTTGAAGTCATCTAGGTGTGTTACTTTTTTCTTTTCTTTATTTGCAAAAGAGTCATTGAGGACACTAAATGTAGCTAGTTGATGTTACCTTTATTCTGTAATGTTTGGATTCATTAACAAATTAAGGCTTCCAATGGTCATGGAAAACCTGGAAATAATGGAGGATATAAATTAAAAAATAATTTAAAAATCATGGAATTTATTTTTAAGAAATATGAAATTAGTAATTTCCTAGTTATGCTAGAACATTGATTATCAGAACATTTCACTTTTTCTTGTTTTCCAAGTTGACTGCATGTACATCTACTGTTTTTAATGTGTTTTATTTCAAGTTACTTTTGGTGTAATAAACGCAAAATCTTAAGTACTTGTCTTTTTCTAGTCTAATGACAGGTGCACATATCCTCCGTGAGCAGGGTGCGAGCAAGGCGCAAGAGTTGCGTTGGACACTCACATTGGCCGAGTCTCTTTTGTGTGAAACAGCAGCACATCTACACAGAACATACAATTATCTATGGGGTCCAATGCCAAATGTTTGCTTTAATAAGTTCATAATAAACAATAATATAGTACATAGGACAACAGCGGGTAGTCACAGTCACTTCATCTTTATCAGCACACTTAGTTGTGATTGTTTAATGGTTGGGTCTATACTGTACACCTATATACACAGAATGGCAAAGGGTCCAGCAGTTTATTCATTCTTTCCTTTATTAAGTAATTTTAAGTTTACTTGCATGCAGACACAAATTGTACTCTAGGTTTGACTTGAATAATTTTTGCATTTGTGTCTTTTCTATATTCTCCTGATTATTTTAGCATTGTACTGCACCCAGAGCTACTGAGCTCAATGTAAGCCACACAGCAAATATAGGCTCAACACCGAAACTTCTGGGACATATCACCAATGCGACTCTCGTGCCTTGCTCACACTCTGCTGACGGAGGATGTGTGAACCCGGTGTTAGGATGGTTTGATTACTTCTGTAACTGATGATCTCATGTGATTGCCACACACAACGGTCTCTTGGCTTTACTCAGAATGGCGTCAAAAACATCCAGTGAGGAGCAGTTCCGTGGATGGAAATGTCAATGAGAGAGGTCAACAGGTAATGGACAGCCTGGTTCGAACTGACAGTAACAGAACTGACAGTAAGTCTACAGTAACTCAGATAACCACTTTACAATTGTGTTAAGCGCTATTTTGGCAGCACGAGGTGGACCTATACAGTATTAGGCTGGTGGTTTTAATGTTGTGGCTGTTCGTTGTATATAATTTAAATAAATACACTTAAGAAATTTTTGTGTTGGTATTTTCATTCTCCATGATTACATTGACCCCCACTGTGAAGAATGCACAGCTTTTTTTAATTCTGTGTTGCTGAAAGGACGTGGCATGCAGCACGCAACCAGCAGTGCATACACTAGTGGCAGATGAGATCTCTCTCTCTGGCATGATTATTAAAAATGTTTGGCTTAATCAACAAATCACTAAACTTAATCGATCAAATTAATAACTACAAATAATGAATCTTTTTTGCAGCAAAATATTTAGTTTAATGCTGCGGTGTGTCACTGTTTAACTTTTCAACTTTTATTCGTTTTGAAAAATATTACTCCTTTTTAGTAAATTAATCTGATTTAATGCCACCCTGAGATCTTCATTGTTTTTGCCAGAAATTCTACTCTAATTGTAAAAAATAACACGTATAATCTGTTAGTTATTTAAAAAGATTCTGACCCCTTTAATAACTTCAGTATCTTCAGCTTCTTATAGCTTGACTGTTTAATGGCCATTTGACTGTTTAACTACTTTAAATTATGTGTAGCTTGTTGCTTGGGAAGTTACAGTTTCAAAACATCACAGGAGATCTCCATCAATGTCAGAGACTAATTTTCATCGTGATTAGATGCTCTATGATCCATTGTTACAATATGATGGAACAACAGCCGTATGCCCTGTAACGCGACTCCAACTCGCAGAACTGACACTAGATCAGATCTTAACGCTCGGCTGAGTGAGTGTTACAGTAAAGCACAATGAACACGCTGACCGACATCTGTCTCTGATACATAATACCAGACAGCCAAAGACAAACATATTTCTCTCACAATAAAACCATCATCCATTCAGCAATATTAAATCAATCAATAATGTCTAAAGATCGTAATATACAGAGCTTTTTTCCACTTGAAATCTCAGGCACCTGTTTTTATCCGTGCTACTTCTGAATACTGGAGAATTACTTGTAAAGTAATTTACAGAATAATTTACTTTTTCAACTTCTTTCAACTCTTTGCAGAACATTTTTCTGAAACGGGGAGCTGACATAGTTCCATATAATTGTCCTAACCTAGTGCAAGTATGCTGAGAATTCTGAACAAATTGCATGAAATAAATGACAATCCTTGTGCATATTGATCTGTTTTGCTGACACTCTGTGGGCACTTTTTCCTTCACCTCACCTCAGAGATTGATATGCCTTTCCCTCAAATTTTGGCAAATATGCCAGCGACCTAGTTGATGAAAATAAACCCAGAGCTGCACACATAGAAAAGAGCAAATGGACTGCAGTAACCTCAGTCATTGTGGTGCAGAGCTGTGCTTTATTGGAAGTAATTTCGGATGTTAAGGTTTATACTGGCCTACATAGGCAACATGCAGTAATTACACATTGTCAGAATTGAGCTCCAGAATCAAGTCTCATAGTCTATGATTTGTCCTGTGATTTACAGCGGCACGAGTATGCTCAGATTCAAAGAGAATATTCACATTCACCCAGACAATCAAAAACTTTGAAGCCATTTTTTCTCAGTTTCACTGTTGACATAGTTCATGCATTTTGGCTGTGCATGGCAGTATAGCTTTGGTAGTGATGTTGTGATGGCTGTATTAACTTGTTGTTTGACATTCTTGTGAACAAAGATCAAAAGCTTTAAAGATGAAGTGTATAACTTATGCACCACTAAACTGAATTGCAAAAATAAACATTGTTTTCAAACAACTTCATGAAAAACTCCCCCCGTTTGATGTTGATCGAACAAACAGATAGTCCCACCCCAATCTTGTGGCATTGGTCGAGTCAGTTGGGCGGTTGGGTCCATTTAAGGCTCTGATACACTCACAGCAAAGTTCTTTGTTTTGAGCTCAGAGCTAGAAAGAAGGTTGAAACAGCTGAGCAACTGTATAGATTTTGCAAACATAAGTTTGCACCAGCTCGGCAACTCAGCACTCCAGTGTGTACATGTAGGCTGATCTCAACTGAATTAAAAAAAAATAAACCGGATAAAGATGTTGTCCTCAAAGTAGGTGGAGAACCAGGTCACACTAGAGACTATTTAGCAGAGACTGGCCACTTCCACTTACAATGAATGGGAGAAATGAGAGTGTCCAACGGTCAATGGATGTAGAAAGGAAGTCCCACCTTACAGGCAAAAGAGCCAATCATCTTTTAGAAACAGATATCTCCTGCCAATCAACTTGAGAACGTGCATGCGCATTAGCTATACAAGCCGGGAACATTGTTTTTTATCATAATCTGCGGTAAAGAAGCATAATTTATGATACCAGTGTTGTCAGATTTTATTGCTTATTTGAAATATGTTATTTGATCTTAATCTTGAACAAATAATTAGGAGATTTTGGTCTTTTCCCATTCAAGTCAATTGAATCTGCACTGTTATGACATGAAATAGCTTCCCGAGAGCATTCCAAACATGGCTGACTGACTTGCTAGAAAGACTGTGGTCACACCCACAGATGTCGTGGACCAATGGCTATAATATGGTGTTTAACAGCCGGTATTACATTTTCCTGATGGTCTGCACTGGCAAGCTGTTTTTAAATGCAAGAACACATCCTCATCTTTTGCTGTTGCTAGTGTCAAGCAAGCCTAAGTGTGGTTGCCTCAACAGCTGGGGTTTCGCTTACTGCCCCCTGCTGAAAACAGGTGATACTTCAAGCTTGAATTGCTCCAAATGGTAGAAATATTGCATATTATGATCCGGGGACATGATTAAGTTCAATAGAACTTTTAATGCTTATCTTTTTATATAATCAAATCACACTGAATTAACACATTAAATTGACAGCCCCAATTTTAACATCAATACTTAAGATTTAAAAAGACAGGTGTACATTTTTCCGAGAACTTAAGAGTGCCAAACAAAACAAGTGCACTTAAAGAAATCAGAATATAGTCTGTTTATCCATATGCTTAGCCTAACAACAACCATAGCACAGTGGCTGCAACTCAGGGGTCTTTCTTGACAACGTCCAATAACTGGTTTTCTTACCTGTACTTCATTCCTGTCTGGTAAGATACACATTCCTCCAATGCCAAGCCATTCATCTTGAGAAAGTCTTCCATGTTCTTGAGCTGGGCAGCGATCCGTTGCTCCCTGAGTCGTTGGAGTTCGGCCTGGTCCATTTGTCTCGGAGGCTGGTTCAGACCTTGGTCCGAGTGGTAGCGGCTAATGCCGCTCCGTATACTCTCGCTGTAGGACATGGACAGCATCTTGCCTCCGCTGCTACAACTGCTTTTACGCACACTTGCCCCAGCAGGTTTGGGGATCTGCAGGTTTTCGGAGGGAAGAGTGGATTTTCGGCGGGCTATAGGCCCCCCCACATACCCACCCGCAAACATGATTCAGCCCCGTCCCCCACCACCCCTCTCTCACTGACGCTCTCGCACCTGTCTGATTCTGGCACAAATTATACACACTCAAACACACACATACACACACACCAAGCACAGGCAGGCTTGGGAAACTGGGACCAGGAGTGAGGCAAGAGCAAGTTTGAGGCATCGCCTTAAATAGCAAAGGTGAGGAGGGAACAAAACAGGTCCAAGCTATCAGTGGCAGAGAACTCTGGCCATGCGTCTTGTAATCAGAGATGGTCCTGCCCCTTTTCTGACAGATACAATGGCACGGCTACAGGAGCAAGACTCAGGTGGGTTAAGGGAGGTTCTTTAGGTCTTAGGTAAGAGGAAACACCAGAGGGCACACAAAACACAGACCAGGCACATGCAAGAAATCCATCTGTCCAGACAGTATATACAATGTCAGACATGCATTGCAGGTAGTTGTTGTTGGTTACTAATACGTTTTGTAGTTGTGTTTACAGTTCAGTTTAGTGTTACGCATGCTGTTTTGTGTTAAATTAATCACATTATGAAAATGAGTTTTCCTTCCAACCAAGAGTGTAACCAGGAAATTACTTTTGGGTGGGCCTCAATAAAAATGGATGGGCCAAATTTTTGGCCATTTTTTTAACAAAATTTTCCTCAACAACAGAGAGGTGGTGCATTCAAATAGTTCTTTCACACTTTCAGAAATCATAATCTATGCATTTTGTAAAAATTATTTTATGAATATATAATTGATGTTAAAGAATAATCTCTAATATTCTGGGTGGGCGTGGGTCTAATTTGGGTGGGCCTTGGCTATGCCACTACTCCCAACTATGCTAAACCTTGTTCTAAGTTAGTTAATACTCCTATATTGAACATGTTTGTGTCTGAGAGAACTTGTGTCTGAGAGAAATACACTTGAAAAAGGATAAGTACCTTTCAAGTGACATATTGCATTTTACAATAGGGCACTGTTTGCATTAAGATTGAGATTAAGTTCACCATAAAATAATAATTTGCAGCCCTGTGTGTGTGTGTGTGTGTGTGTGTGTGTGTTAATATAGTTAATAAAAATGATTACTAGGAGGAAAACTAGCAGTGAATAAATATTTGTGTTAACTAAAATAAAAAAAAACTAAAACTATAAAAGTGCACTACAAAACAAATGAAAACTAAATATAACAATTGAGAAAATTACTTTAGTTTTTCACATCTGATCGACATGAGAAATCAACCAATCACAGTTCGCCTGCACACAAGAAGTTTAGAGGCACGTAAATCTGGGGGAGGGGCTCTGGACACCAAAATAAACCTGCATGCGAGAAAAAGGCTTGCTGCGGAAACATAGCAAAGACAGCACAAAATAAATGTGATCCTCATTAAGTTGACCGCAAACAAAACTTCTGAATATATTTAATGAACTTCTGAAAGTTTGCAAATAAGTTACTAGTTGTTCTCTGGTGCAGGCTTTTGACACAAGAACGGTGTGCTTCCAGACTATGCTGCTGATACTGTAAATGCTCAGGAGATGTCTGTGTAGTTACGGCTGAATTTAATCAACAATGGAATACCTATAGCCATTTGATTTATTTCAGTAAGTGCTGCAGTATGCTGTGTTGTGAATTTGACAAATACATTTTTTAAACTTTCATGGTATTCTTATCAAGTGTTATCACATGCAGGCAAACATTTTACAATAAGGTTGTAGCCTACTTGCTAACATGAGTAAATACATAATGAACAAACAAAAACAATATTTTGGAAACATTTTACAATAAGGTTCCTTTTGTTAACATTGGTCAATGTATTAGATATCATGAACTAACAATGAACTATATATTTTAACAGCATATATATATATATATATATATATATATATATATATATATATATATATATATATAAAATTAACATTGGCCAGTTCTGTAACAGTATTGTTTATTGTTAGTCCATGTTTATTAATGTGATCAACTATTATTAACAAATTAACTCTTATTATAAAGTGTTACCATATTTATAGCATTTATACATTTTGGTTCTTGGTAATTTATTAATCTACAATTGTTAATTCTAGTTCATTTTAGTTCATAATGCATTAATATCACAAGTACCATATATTAACATATGTTTGAATGTAAAAACATTACTTGCATATGTTGGAATTTACATTAACCATGATTAATATGTGTTGTAAGTGTTGTTCACTGATAGTTTATAATAAAAAAAGCTATTTTATTGTAAAGTGTTAGACATTTTGTGGTATTATAATGTATGAAAACTATACTAAGACTAAATACAAACTAAAAAGAACATTTTTCAATAAATAAATAAAAAATAATGAAAACTAAAATAAAATTGAAAACTAAAACACAAAATAAAAAACTAGTGACATTTTCAAACCTATAGTAATTCTGGTGTATACTTTAAGCAGAAAAAAACATGATTAGATCTGGTTGGATTTCCTTTCTTTACTTAATATAACTGATAATTGCTCATAACTAAAAATGAGTAGGTTCAATTCATAAAATGCTACTACTTGCACTTAAAATAAATTGTAAAATAAAAATAAAAATTTCCAGTGCACAGCACACAGCCTAATATATTAAAATCCTTTTATTAATGCATTTTATGTTTGATGGTTACTGGTATATAATTCAAAATAAACAGCCCCAATAAATAAATAAAAACCCTGAAGTTTTGGCTGCTGGGTGTAATTTCTTGGCATAATTAAAATTCTCCACTTACTCCGTCTTCCACTGTTTGAGATAAAAATTGTGCTGTAAGTCGATTAGTCGTTTTTTTGTTTTTTTTTTAAAATCGCGATTATACCCAATCATTATTTTTTGATAATGGCGATTAATCGCAGATTTTAAAAGTGCTGAAATTTGACTCAAAATACAAATTTCCTGTCAAATGCATTTGTTTTCTTTTTAGGAAAGAAAACAAATCAATATGAAACAATATAATCCTTTATTAACATTTTCCAAACAAAGCCTTACAATATAAAGATAGAAATGCACTAAAATAGCACCAAGTAATATTAAATGTTTCTTAAAGTCTAAGTGAGACTTCGACTAACTGAAATAACTAGTCTCCCCATAGGTTGTGTATTTATTGCAATGGGCATTAAATCTATTAAACTCTCATCCTCCACAATATTAATCAGCCAGCAGAATGTGGTTATCCACTTAGCTACAGCAATCGTGAAGCCACATTCATGATTCACGTCAAGGTGTCAGCACATAAAGTGCTTTCAGACAAAAACATCTAAGTCTGAGTTTTGGTGAAAGCTGAGACTTGACATCCTTTTGTAGTAATTAAAATGCATAGGCTGAAAAATACTCTTTAAAAATACTTTTTAATCACAAGTCCCATTTGGGCTTGTTTTAAACAACAAATAATATTAAGGGCTCCTTTCCCATCACTTTATCACTGACAAGGAATCATTACTGTATGCGTTTGTGGCGTGTGTGTCAGAATGATTTTGGTAGCAAAGGCGCAAAGGTTTCGCCCTTCCATCCAGTGTTTATTCTGGTTTATGCAGTATTAACGGTAAATGCATTAATCTCAATTGAGAAAATGTTAAACTTTAATTAATCGCATACGTTAAAAATTTATTTTGACAGCTCCAAATTTTTTTTTTTTAAACAAAAAACAGACCCAAATAGTCCCACCACCAAACTCATGTCACTGGTTGAGCCAGAAGTTCAAACAAACAGAGCATGGATTAATTATATACATTAAAGGAGTTTTACTCTGACAGCAGCTATCAGTGACAAAGCAACCAGAAGTCATTCATTTGAAATAAAAGTTGGCCATTTGAGGCAGCATGAACTACAGGAACTGTTGGCTATGCAACAGAATTGAGCTGAATTCACCTTAATTCAAATGAGCGTTTACACAATCCATCAACTACAAACCAGAGTAAAGACAGCTTACATGATCCGCCAACACTGCACAGTTGGATACTGCAGTCAAGTAGGAACAGACTGAGGCAAATAACAATACAGCAACTGGGTGACCATTAGTGATTTAATCGCTGTCAGTGTGAACACACTTAAAGCCGGTATAGGACAAATATTTTTAACAGTAAAAATATATCACACATCAGTTCAGTGTTGGTCAGCCTAACTACTGAAAAAGAGTGCATTCATCAGTATGTTGACACCTCAAAGTCTAATTTCAATCGGACTTCAGCACTAATACATCTTTTTAAAATGTAATGGAACTTACATTCAGTGCAACTAAAATGGCACCAGTCTGATTTTTGTGAAGTCTGACTAAATTACCTACTATAGATAATGCGATTGTAGTTCGGCTTCGTCAAGCGTGTATACATGTCAATCAGACCACAATTGCTTTGATGTTGTGCGCAGGTTTTGAAAGATAGCGATGGCGCGCAACCTGTATTACCGGCATTTTCTCAGCTGATGTCCTTCCTTCAAATATTTGATTAAGCAAATGTCATGTATACTTGAGACAGATGAAGACTGCAGATCAACTATGCAAATAAGCGCTGTGGCTCGATGATAACGGTGCATGTAAAGGTACAGAATGAACTGTCCATACATTAAATCCATCCCAACAATGCATAATGCCAATCATATATGATTTGGACCCAAAAAATTATACATTTGTTATCTAAATTATCCATTTAGCGGCTTTGTAAAACCATCTACAACCAAAAAACCCAAATGTTCACATCAATTTTCCAAAGTCTGCTAGGCAGGTGCAGTAGAGGTTCTTTATCACAAGCCAGTATTGATCCTGTAAATCTCAACGGAATTATGCTCAGCAAAAACCACTCAACCACTGCAGAGCTCCCAGTGCTGATACTCCATACAATAACACTGCAAATAGTATCCATAAAATGAGTTAAATGAAAAACAACCTCTGAACTTAAATATAAAACTTTCGTATTTTCTTGTATTTTTGCTACTCATGTTGCTATAATAACACTTAGGTTTTACAGATGTTAACGTTTGAAGCATGGATAATTCAAAAGAAGGTGCAGGACTGGAAAGCAACCCAAATTCTACTCATTCTAATAATTTAAGATATAGAGACGTCCATGCAGAGACGTCCATGCAGTTCCTCTCTTGTCTACAGGCTATCGTGCAGAATAGCATCTTAAAACAGGCTGTCTCATGCACACAGGTGTGCAATCACACCAGAGATACACAATCAGCACAAAAAAACTTACCGGAGGACTTGGAGGTCGGCTCATGAACAAGACTTATGAATGGCAATCTGTGCTTATAAACGTGACGGTAGCCACGATGCAGCGATCCACCCAAACTGGGAGTGTCTTACTTGCCAACATCTAAACCAATTACTGAAGTAGAGCGCATCGCCCTCTTCCACCCCCATCTCTGTCCATCACCCCTCCTCACTCAACTCCATGAAGGAGATCCATTTATGTCATTCAAGGGGGGAGCAATTTGTTTTAGCTAGGCGCAGCAAATATTATCTGGTCTAAATTATTTACAAAAGCTTTTGCACTAAAAGCTTTTGATTGTTGTTCCACATGAGATAATACATAAAAAGCATTTTAGTGGACTAATGAGGTCTGTGCGAGCATGCCCTATAACCATATCGGTTTCTAAATTCAAACTAAGCATTGTAAAACTGCAGTGACAAAAAGGAGTTTCAGTCAGCATAGTCTTCTAAGCCTTAAAGTCTTCTTTTGAACTCGTATCAGCCATATCACAAGTTTCACTTGTGTAGTACAACACAAAAATAAATGGTAGATAAATCACTTGAAAAATCCAATTAAAATATACTGGTAACTGGTGGTGATTGAGGTGGTAAAAGCACTTTGAGTGTAGTGTCAGAAAAGCCCTATAAATGTAAAATTCATTCATTCAAAATATTTAAATAAGAATGTTTTCATCTTTGTCAAAGAAAGTACATTTCAGTTTTAAATGTTTAATTTTATAACATAATATCAACATTATGACTCAATCACTACAGCACAAATTGTATTAAGAATCTGTCACAATGCTACTGTATGTAGACTTCACAAAAGTGAGTGTCACTTCTTAAACCAGAAACATACTCATGCAAGTTCATGAACGCAGGCGCATCCAGCATTGAAAGCTCGGTATTGTGCATTCTTGAATTTCAAAATGTGTCAATTCATAACAAGATGCAAGTACGTGTTGCCTTCTCATCATTATAACAAGGTGTGTGTGACAGGGCGGAGGGCAGGCCGGGTCGTGATTCTACACACCTGATCCCTTATCAGGCTAATCAAGCCTCCGAGAGGGATAAAGGCCAACTGCGGACGGTGGTGTAACAGGGAGAGAGCGTTTACGGGCAGCTGTCAGTCATATGTGTGTGTGTGTGTGTGTGTGTGTGTGTGTGTGTGTGTGTGTGTGTGTGTCCTTTGGTTTCAGTTCTTCATTAAAATATTTATATTGTCAAGCCGGTTCTCGCCACCTCCTTTCCATTAATATCTTTACAGTGTACTATAGCGAACATTAGCATGAACCATCCGGTTTTACAGCGAGTTTTGTCGTTCAAACCAACAATGGTGGAGCAACAGTTTGAAGAGAATATTGATGAGCAATTACGGAAAAGTCAACATATTTATAGCAACTTACCTGAATAACACATCCAGTTTAATGGCACAGAATAATGAATTGAACTCCATCGTCCCATTGAGTATGCCCCCATTTTCATGCACATACTTTCGTGAAAGATGCTTTTTAAAAACATGTTTAACACATGTCAGAGAAAGGGTGGAAAATGGTCAAATAAAAAACTTAGCATTTGCTAAAAATAAATAAATACTACCATTATAAGTGAACATCAGGGAGAAAAAAAATTATAGAACCCCCTTTTTTACATTGGAAAATCTTGTTCCAAATAAAAGAAAGCAACCCAAACGCACTAAATAAAGACTGGGGCCAAAACATACTCTACAAAATTATGTAAATGCAGATGCATCTTGGAAAGCAAGCTGGATTTCAGGTGTTGTTGATTTCTGAAATGTGTCTTAACTTAACGCAACTATGCATTGCATTCTCAACACTGACACAGGGGGTGCTATAGCTAGATTAGTGTGAACTGTCCACTCCTACAGTGCATTTTCTCTTTCAACTCAACTACTGTTATGGTGGAGCAAAAGTTTGAAGAGAATATTGCTGAGAAAATAAGTTTAAGTAAATATATTTATAGCAACTTATCTGAATATATCCAGTTTAATGGCACAGATGTTTAAGGTAACTTTATCGCCCCCTTGATTACTGAGATTTGTTTCCACCATGGTAACGCAAAAACGTGCATTAAGCATGATCAACCAGACCATGTGGTGGCCAAGCGCTCGCATCTGCTTTTACATACTTGCATAGAGTATGTTTCGGACTTAAGAGGTAATCTTCCTTTCCCATCACTCTCTCTGTCTGTTAGGGTCATGGAATGCCGATCAATTCCTGCCAAGCTGATCGTGGTGATGCGACTTTAAAAAAACGTTGAGCTTAAAAGGACAGAAATGTGCAAGGCTGTGAAATCAAAATTCAATAGAGTGCTCATTAGCTTCGAAGCTACAGTCAGGGGTTTTAAGAGCCCATCAGTGCAACTCAAATTTTTCAACCCAGAAGAATATGATCCCTCAATAAAACGGGTAGAAAAGTGCACTGCAGATGAGGGTAACAGACTGAAAGGATCCGCTCGATCAGAACACTAAAAGCAGATCCTACTCGATGTACAGATACTTTCAGGTGATTGCATCTCTTTGGCTTATGGCACCAGCAGGAAGGAGGCTTTTGATGCAAATTAAAAAATCCATTCCATTCTTGTTCAAAATGGGACAGCTAGTGTTCCTTTGTCAATAAAACTTCATATTTTTTTTTATGCATGCACACTGTATATCATTTTAAGCATTTTGCAACAGTTGCAATTGCAAAAGCAAATATCACTCAAAACGATTCAGAAATAGACTTAAATACAAAATTATTAGACACAACACAAATTAAAGGAATCTTACAGGTTTAACACATTTTAGGCTTATCCGACATCATTATTGTCGACCACCAAAATTGACTTGTTCATCCAACAACAAGAAACTGCAGTTACAGTAAAGCACTTACAAAGGCACTTACAATTGAAGTGAATGGAGATGTTTCAAAAGTACAGACAGAAGACATAGGCCTAAACATTTCATGTGCTAACATGATTTTAGTGTGATAAAATTGCTTACTAACCTTATTGTGAAGATTTATCTGCTGTTATAGTTATAACTATAATCATCCTGTAAGCGATTATATCACACTAAAGTCATGTTAAAATCGTGTGACTAAAATCACGTCTTGTGCTTTACTTTTGAAACTGTTAGCTATATTGATTAGCCTCAATCACCTCCATTTGAAGTGTCTTAATGTAAACACGTTTTTTTATTTTTTTTTGTGGTAATCAACATTATGCCAAAAATGTTGTCGATTGAGCAAATGCTGTCGACTGAGCTGATTGACCTCATGGTGGTGTAGTGGCTCGCCTCAATCTGGGTGGCTTCATGCTTTTCTGCATGGTATCCATGCACAACTCACCACGCGCCCACCAAGAGCAAGAACCACATAATAGTGACCACAAGGAGGTTACCCCATCTAACTCTATCCTCCCTAGCAACTAGGCCAATTGGTTGCTTAGAAAGCCTGAGTGGAGTCACTCAGCATGCCCTGGATTCGAACTCCAGGTGTGGTAGTCAGTGTCTGTACTCGCTGAGCTACCCAGCCTTAAAGGGATAGTTCACCAAAAAAAATTTATTGGCATCCCAGATGTATCTGACTTTCTTCAGCAGAACACATTTGAAGAAAAACAGAAAAAGTATCTTAGCTCAGTAGGTCCTTAAAATGCAAGTGGGTGGTGATATGACCTTTGAAGCTCCAAAAAGAACAGACAGTCCACATAAATTTAATCTATATAACTCAGTTGGTTAAATTAATCTTCTAAAACCAAACGATTGCTTTTGGTGCAAAAAAACATAAATATTTAAGTACTTTTTAACTATAAATAATCACTTCTGGTCAGCAACAGTATGTGCATTCACAAGAGAGTGTGGATCACACGGTCTCTCGTGTGATGTATTTGCGTTGGCATGTTCGGATGTAATCTCATGATTTTTTCTCTTGGTTGAGACATCCAGGATGAGCACGGAGGTGTCCAGAGTCCAGATGAGAATCTGGGGCATGCAGAGTGACTCCAGTTAGGCTTCCTAAGCAACCAATTGGCCCGGTTGCCAGGGTGGGTAGAGTCACGTTGGACTAACCTCCTCATGGTCGCTATAATGTGGTTAGCTCTCAGTGGGGCACGTGGTGAGTTGAGCATGGATGCCGGGGAGAATAGCATGAAGCCTCCACATGCGCTAAGTCTCCGTGGTAATACACTCAACAAGTCATGTGATGAGATGCGCTGATTGACGGTTTCAGATGTGGAGGCAACTGAAATTCATCCTCCACAACCGGACTGAGGCGAGTCACTATGAGGACTTAGAGCGCATTGAGAATTGGACATTTCAAAATTGGGGAGAAAAAAATGAAGATAAAATATAAATTTAGGACAGCCTCATAAGATGTTTTATTAATTTACTGGGTTGTTTCAAACATGGCGCACTCGATCATGTGGAGTCGGAAGTCGCAATTTATGTATGTGGCACGGTGGAGGGCGGGACCGGCGCGTGATTACGCACGCCCGGTCCCGTATTAGGCTAATTAAGCCGTCAAGAGGGATAAAGGCCACACGCAGACGGCGATCAAGAGAGAGAGAGCTCAATTACGGACATGTCCGTCCTCTTATGTGTTTGTCTTTTGAGTTTTCCATTAAACCTTTAAGTTATACGTCAAGCCGGTTTCTCGCCTCTTCCATGCCCATGAATTTGATCTGTTTTACAATGTAGAAATGTGATTTTGGACAAAACACGTTTTTAACTGTTTTGTGTTTTATGTTATTTTTATTTTCAGCTTTCAAAACATGTAAACGTTATCACAAAATTGTAACAAAATTTTTTGTTTTGAAGCTTTCTAATGTGATGACCAATCATGTTAGGCAATTCAAATGCAAATGCTCTCTCTCCGTGATCTTTAGTTCATAGAAATTAGAAAAATGATTGTGAGGTGCTTAGTATTAACCTTCTGGGGTCTGAGGGTATTTTGGGCCCTAGAGAAGTTTTGACATGCCTTGACATTTGTGCTTTTTTCAGTTGCTTAAAAACATATTAATGGCTAAAGTCTGATAACACTGTATTCAGCACAAACTGGGCTACAATAATATGTGAGCAACATGTGTGTACATGTTTGTATTTTTGAGAAAATAACGTTTATGTGTGGTATTTGAAAAAACAAAAATTTTAAGTCACTGAAATAAGGTCATATAACACAGACTAAACATTTGTCCACAAGCCTTTTGAGAACTGCATCTTGTAGTCTAGATTTTTTGCTACAAAATGATGTGAAAACCATCCTGATCACTCATTCATACAAAACAATATAGTCATTTAACTTTTGTAAGACACTTTTAGTGTTAGAACTATAATGAATATTGATTGTAATTCACAACTGATGAGACAAAAGACCCCTCTCCCTGGGCCTATCACTGAGTAATGTGACAGAAAGAGAATGAATGTAAGGAGACTTAATGATCAAAATCAAGTTAAGTTAAAATAAGATATCTGACTACATATTTTCTTTACATAAAGACTTTTTTTAATTTTAGACCTACACATCCATTTAAAAGAAGACTCTTCTGCTCACCAAGACTGGATTTATTTTATCCAAAATACAGAAACTCTTTTTACAATTTAAAAGAACAGTTTTCTATTTAAATATATTGTAAAATGCAATTTGTGATCAAAGCTGAATTTTCAGCATCATTACAGCAGTCTTCAGTGTCACATGATCCTTCAGAAATCATTATAAGATGCTGATTTTCTAATATGGGCATATTCAAAGTGCATTTTACTCATTTAACCTGAACACATATTTGCAAGCACAAGCTTTGATGATGATAATAAGGCAGCATGAACACTAGATAAAATATAATCTAAACATTCATATTATTTTATATCATATTACATATCATATTTATATCATACAGCATACATTTGAAATACCTGCTTTAGCTGAAACAGCATTTAAATGCAACTAAAACTTGCTTATTAGGACATATTTCAAATTTCAATAATCTGAATCCTGTCTGGCAAGTCTGGAAACAGTCCCACTAGTAAAATATGCTCAAGTTTATAGAAAATAGCATGTCAACTAATCCCGCTCTTCTTCTGAGGAAAATGTGAACTCTTCCTTACAATCCTGGAGCTTTCTCACTCGTGTATCGTTGCAAACGTGCAGAAAAATGAATGAAATGTGTTTACATTAAACCTCACAGTCGGGGGAGTGTACATTTGCGTTGATCATCTCAGCACATTAGCGTATGAATGGCACGCTCTGCTGGTGGGTGGGATCACATTACAGATAATTAGATAGACCAGTAAAAACTGAACATCGCTTTGTTTCATACAGATTACATTGCAGGAGAATTTTTGTTTTAAATTTGAATTGTTTTATTTAAAAGTAGACATTTTAAGCTTTCTTTAGACATATGTTTCACGTTTGTGTGATAATTATTCGCGGAGTTTCAGTTCATTTTTGTGACGTGCAAACCCAGAAACTGCTGACAGCTCACCCTTTTTATTTTCTTTATTTTACAAAAGCACAATGTTTCATTGTTATTATGAGTGTACACAAGTAAAAGTAGACCCTTTATAGTCTCTAATGATGTCTTACACTTATCTGTATACCCAAAAATTACGGAGTATTTTAAGTTGTTTCTGCTGTAATGACGAAAATATCCAGCAGGACTCGCTGTCGACCCCTAGAGGGTTACCCAGAGGGAATTTGTTGTATTAGACAAGACAACCTCATGAGCAGGCAAGGATAATCAGACAATGTTATTTTATTCTTAAGAAAACAAATAAAGACATTTGAATTAAAATATCTGAAAGCTTCTTAGGAACATTCTTACAAACGTATGATTTATCCTTCGATCTTTGTCATTTTTATTTTTCTCAAGAACATTTTCGTGAATTGAGCCTAAGAACTCCCACACCTTACCTGCAACAATGTTTTAACTCCACATGAAGTGAAATTAAATCTAAGTGCATTGTGTTTAAGATTGACACACCACTGCACTACACTATATATAAAGAGCTGTCATAACACTAAATTAGGCCCTGGTTATATATAAGATAGTATCACTTTACGATACTGTATGTATGGTGTCTATATTTACAAATCCTACTAATAAAATCACCTCATCATGTAGTATTCTCTCATTGTAATTCTACTAATACTTGTTGCATGTATAATTAATAAGCTATTTAACATTACAAGCTAACAACAATGTAAACACATGTAATATAACTATATTTTCATTGTAGTTTCAGTAGAACAATGCAATTGCACCGATATCCGAAGCAGTTAAACTAAGAATTAACCCATGACTTGAAAGTGCTTTCCAAAGCAGATGAAAACAAGTGCAGTATCAGATGGCCAAGGCTAATTAATCAGCAAACAAAGAGGTACCTGTAAAACTGCAGCTGCCGTTTTGGACTCCCATATCTCGCACTGAAGGCAGCAGGAGAAAGAGAGAGAGAGATAGACAGACAGAAAGAAAAGCTTAGTCTTACAGGTGAAAGGGGAAAGAACGGAGAAAGGGCGATAAACAAACAAACACACACACACACACACACACACACACACACACACACACACACACACAAATACATGGAAAAATGCTGTTTTTTTTAATAATAACTTAATGCAAAGCAGTAAATTGAAGATGAGCTCAAACTAATTTATGAAGAAAAAGACATGTGCATCGCCACAGAATAAAACACCATTATAATTTGCATAAATGCATATTGTATTTTCCCCGCCATTTCCCCCCTAAGTCTACATTTTCGGTTGAAAACAAATTTTCCATTTCCTAAAGTCATTGTTTTCCCAAAGTGTGCAGTACTAGAGAGTGTTTACAAAAGTCTCATTTTTTTCGTTGAGGTAAACTGTGTTCCAGTGTGGATAAGAGCTGGAAACATTGCAAAATCAATGCGTTTTCAACCGAATGTATTAGGCAAATCAGCTTAAAAATTGCACTAAATATATAGCTGAAATGTTTTAACTGGGTTTTGGATATTTGTACAACACCTGGAAACATCATTATTTTTAACACAACCAGAATGGAGATATGTGCACATAGAGACCGCAGCTCTGAACTGTAATGAATGTTTCTACTGGAGCTGGAAAAAGACTTGCAGTGCCATCTGCTGTTCAAAGCTAGAACAGTTGGCAAAAGCTGAGGGAAATGTTTTGGTTGAACTTTCATGAAACCATTAGGAATTTTACAGCAAGGCTAAACAGTCAGTTAGGGCTCTGACCCAAGGTTGACTTTGTTGCCCCTTAAAAAAATAAAATAAAATAGGTGCATGATGCCCCTGATTATAATACATTTTCTGCTGCTTCTGAACGTTTTGAAGTTTATTTTAACTTAAGCAAGCAGATCATATGGCACAGGATTATCACACAGTTGTGTCTGTCGTGTGTGCACATGTATGTATAAGCAGATGACTATGTGCATATCTGTGTGAGTGTACAGGAACACTTCTCAGAGCGTCCTGCACAGACAGAGAACGGAATATGGAGGAGAATCCTAGTGATTTCAAACTCACCTGCATAAAACAAATCAAACAGCAGTATATTTGCTTAAATATCAACTAACCCATTTCTTTCATCATCTGGTCTACAGTCAAACATTCTAGATTCAGATCCTTCATAATGATAAAAAACAACAACAGCAAAGATCGCGTAATAATGTCTGATGGTTTGAACGAAAATCAAAAAAAGTATTTAACACTGGCAGCACCTTTACAAACTCAAGTTGTTTTTATTAAGGGGACTCAATAAGAGTCGGGAAACTTACAATCTGTAAACACACTTTTCTAACACTTGTACCTTTAATTAAGTTCACCCATATAATAATAATAAACTTGAACAACAGCACTGCATTTCTCCACAGACTGTCATGAGAAAAATACATCTGTGGCAAGTAAAAAAATCCATAAGATGTTAAAGAAAAATCTTGAGAGAAGTCAGACTCAGCTGGGGGAGCCCATCCTCCTCTAGCTTTACGGTTTGCTGCTATGATTTTCTTTCTTATGCACAACTCAAAAGATGTTTTACTGAATATCTTGTTCCATCTTTTCAATTTAATGGCAGTGGTACCACTTTGGGTGCTTTAAAAAAAGCACCCAAAAGTATCATAAAAGTAGTCCATTACAAGTCTTCTGAAGACATTGGATAGGTTTTAGTGAGAAAACATACCCAAATTTTTGTTTTTTTGTAAAAATCTTTATTACAGTTAATTAGGGTTGGAAACTGAGAACCAGTTCTTATTCAGAACCGATTCCATATTTTGGAAAATACCGTAACTAAGATTTTTATGACTTTCAGTTCTGTGAGCAGTTCTCACCTTTGCAATTTTTCACTGATGCGATCCAAAAACTGTACTAAAACACCCTGACAGTGTATTTCATTCTAAATAATAATTCTTTAAAAGTACTGATAAAAACGTTAATAGGAACTATTTTTAATAGTTTGAATATTTTTGACGACAGCATCACACCTCCGGAAAAGCAAGTCACTATATGACACAGTGTGATTATTAAACCGGCTGCGATTGAATTATACAAATAAGTACTAGTCTGTATGTGCTGTAGAGTGAATGCACGCTCTGCTCTCTGCCATATACTACACACAAGAGTGTGCATTATGCTCACGATGGGGTGTTTTAAGTGTTTTAGCAGCCAGCTTCACACATTTACTTTGAGACGTGCAGCACAACGACATTGCATATTTCATTTAATCACTGCCATTGCGGATTAATAAATACACTAGAACATAACGTAATTTTAATGTGTGCGCTGAATGTTTTCTCAATGAAATTCAGTATCTGTGTTACATATCGAAGCATTTATTAGAAGTATGTGAGCGCAGTATCGGAATTGTACGATACAGGTATCCGAATCGGGATATCCCTAATGTACGCAATATGTACTAAACTTATTATCCTAACCCGTTTTAAGTTTTTGCAAACCATTTTTTACTTATGCACTTGAGTTTGAGGGTTTTGCAGTTAAGACTTTGCAGTTGAGTCAATAAATAAAACAAAACTCAAAAAACTCAGAAAAATGAACACTAATGATGATACAGTCACACTCTGAGGTACAAAAATTCTTCTTGTGTGGTGTTCGAATGTGTGCATGTTTGTGTAGTGTGTGTGTGTGTGTGTGTGTGTGTGTGTGTGTGTGTGTGTGTGTGTTTATGTGTGTGCAGACTGACCTGTAGACCATGCCAGGGGAGCCTGTCTGTCTGAGAGAGAGGCGGGCAGGTGAGTCTGTGGTCGATTCTGGATACATGGGAAACGGGAGAGTGGGGGGTATGGCCAGGCTGCCAAGGGGTCTCTCTCTCTTTCTCTCTCTTTCTCTCTCTCTCTCTCGTCAACCGGCACGTCTGTCTCTCACCTTACAGGGCCTCTGAAACACACACAAACAGTTCGGAGTTGAACAATCCACAGACAAATTCTGCATTGCACTGCAGTGCTTCAAATCAGCTGTAACAGTAAGCACACCACTAGAGGGCGCTTCTTTACAATGATTGATAGTGACCACAACATCAGAGAAGAATCAAGGTAGCACACCGAACAGAGAGCAACATCAAGGCATTTATTTGTGCAGCAGATCTAAAATTCATAAATAGTGCCGAGATGATAATATACTGAACACACACGCACAGTATAGAGTGCTGTGGCTAATGGAGAGTTAGAAGGGCAGGCGTCTGTTTAACACAGCAAGTGTTCTAAGAGACGCTGCATTCCTCATGCATTATACAAATGTATAATGTGAATTATGTACCCTAATTCAGGGAGAGAAACATAAATGGTTAAAGACGAGAGAGAGGAACAGACACAGCACAATGTTTCAGAATAGACTTACACTTTTTAACTCAATACATACACTAAATGACATAACACCTCCAAAGTGAAAACCTGATAGGTAGGTTAAATAGTGCACATTTAATTAGCTTGAACCATTTCTAGTCATACTTTTCAGTATTCAATAAAATCAGTACATTTACCATTGACATTTCTCTAAAATCATCCCTCATTCTGAATTTTTCCAGTGTTTTTCTTGAGTTCACACAAGGCTTTCTAGGATTTGCTTTTTCTGTGAAGGATGCTGCCTTAGTTTTTGCACAAAAGGCTATCTTAAATCTATAGTTCACCGAAAAAGGAAAATTCTTTCATAATTTCCTCATCCTCATTCCATCCCAGATATGTATGACTTTCTTTCTTCTACATTATACAAAGATATTTAGAAGAATATCTCAGCTCTGTTGGTCCTTACAATGCAAGGTGGTGGCCAGAACTCTGAAGATCTAAAAAGCACATAAAGGCAGCAAGTAATCCAGTCGTTTAATCCACGTCTTCAGGAGGTGTCAGTGAGAAACAGCTCACTATTGAAGAGCTTTTTCACTATAAATCTCCACTTTAACTTCCACATTCTTCGTTTGTTTTTGGAGATTCTGATTGCTTGTGCATATAGCCACCTACTGAGCAGGGAGGAGAATTTATAGTAAAAAAGGACTCCACTGGAGTCATATGGATTACTTTTATGCTGCCTTTATGTGCTTTTTTGAGCTTCAAAGTTCTGGCCACCATTCACTTGCATTGTATGGATCAACAGAGCTGAGATATTCTTCTAAAAATCTTAATTTGTGTTCTGCAGAAGAAAGAAAGTCATTCATATATGGCTGACATGAGGGTGAGTAAAAGATGAGAGAATTCTCATTTTTCAGTGAACTGTCCCTAAATGCAGAATAATCATGGGAAAATAATTAATCAAAACGTAGTATACAAGTAGAGCTGCACAATCTGCATACAAACATACATGTTGATTATTTCTCATAATATTGTAACTGCAATTATTAATTTCCATTAAAAGGAATATTCCAGGTTCAATGCAAGTTAAACTCAATCAACATCATTTGTGGCATAATATTCATCACCAAAAAAAAAAAAAAAGAAAAAAAAAAATTCAGGTTACAGTGAGGCATGTAAGGTTGTAAACACAAACTTCAATGACAGTAAAAGCGATGATTAGAATAGTTTTGATTTAATGTTAGTGCTTTTAAAAAATTATAATCTTCAAATTTCTGCTTTTAAACCCTCCAAAATTCACTTCCAGCCCCATTCACTTCCATTGTAAGTGCCTCATTTTAACCTTGATTTTTGCTTTTTGTTTTTTAAAGAAAATGAGGGACGAATTGTTTTTTTTTTTCCTGTATATATGTAAATATATACTATATATGTATATATAGTAATCAACATTGTCACAAATGACATCAGTTGAGTTTAACTTGAACCTGGAATATTTATTTAAAGGGGTCATGTAATGAGAAATCAAATTTTCTTTGATATTTTGACATACAAGGTCATTGTTTTCCAAAAGCATACTGTAAATTTCAGAACTAAAAATGTCCTACCCCATGCAAAAAAGCATTTTCTTGAAACCAAGCTGCAAAAACACCTCGTTCTCTACATCCGTTGTTTCCTAACGTCACTTGGGGGCTCAATAATTCATGACCCCCTCGACAGCATCAACATCAATGTCTACATTTACGTCATCGCACCCTTGGCCCTGCCCACTGGCGCTGTCGATAAACAGAGAGATAACAGTTCAGATAGGCTTAGTGGCCTACTAACTTTTTCAGAACAACTAAGGGGACTAACAACAAACACCTTCTTGTGCCATATTGTGAATATGGCTGTATTTTAGGGGTTTTACATTGTTGGCTAATGAAAAAAGCGGGCGTTTCCAATGATGTCTGAAAGAAGAGAGTGCTGAAAACCGAGCGGTTCAATCAGAGGGCCAGAGACCGTTTAAAATGTTCATAACTAGATTCTGACTATTTTTGGAGCAAAAAAATTGACTAACATTATAATTGGACTTCAGGGAATATGATAAAAGTAGAGGGAAAAAAGGCTAAGCTTTTGGCAGATATTTGGTCATTTTTAGATCATCAGCACTGGCCAATAACTTTGCCCAATTAGCCGAGTAATAGATGTGGCCAGTTCTAACACACTCATTAGGACCAATTGTCATTACCGATAGGCCTATACACCAATTTGAACACTTTTGGTGAACCGTTGCATATCCGAGCACAATGAACATGCCTGTTCCTCAAGAGCAGAAGAAAAACAAACATTTTGATGCAACGGGAGTACACCTCAATGGAATGGTATAGTAATTGACACTTTTCACAATTAAATAAATGCACTAGACATAATTGTAATCTCAATAGTATTTTAGATTAATTGTGCACCTCTATGTAAAGGGAAATATTCAAGTATGCAATCTACATTTTGGAATAACCTTCGTGTAGGTAGCACACCTATTACACCTTAAATTGCTATTCACAGCACTAATGTGTCTGTAATTTCAATAGAGAAGGTTCCCTTTTCCAATGTGTCATTGTTATTAGCAAAACTTCTCTCTCAAAATATACCTACTTTATTGAAATATGAATAAACTGTACTATTGATTACAAAGAGCATCACCACATTAACACCTACAAACTGTGGATAAATTAAAGTATTACAGTCATAAAAAAAAAAAAAACGCTTCCTCCGCACAGGGTCATGCAGGTGGGAGGGTGAATTGCAGAGTTTCCAAACTGGAGGAGTTTATTGGTCCCCATGAGGTTCTAATGAACACCTTTGCATTTGCATTAACACATTCACACATATACACACCCACATGTACACCCTCATCCGAGCACTCGTTACTCTTATGTGAGTGCTGTTAAAGGACACAGTAAAGAACACATGAGCGTGTGCTTCTGTTCTGCTCATCAAGGTGACTTTCCCTGCCATCAATCTCCACATACAGCCAATTTGACACTGGGAATAAGGTTTTTCCATTTCCCAAAGTCTCAGTTAATGGTGTGTGCCCCCAGCTTTCCATCATGCTAAGCAGATGGATGGGTCTCATGATAGAGGGGAACTGTGGTGTAGTATAGAGGATGTAAGGTCACACTTCAGTGGAGTAACTGCAAGAAGGAACAATTTTGAAGGAGCACAAGGTGACCGCAAATGTTTGCCCACATTATTCCAGGTTGTTAATTCGCTCAAATTGCAATTACGGTTCTTCAGATGGGCTTGTAAATAGGTGACATTCCAAATAATCAGTGCAAGGCTTTTATATTTACATACAATGATATTGCTGAATCTTGAAAATCCCAAACAAGGGCTAGTAAAATGGTCCTAGGTGGCGGATCTAGATTTTTTTATGGAATGGCATGCAGATCATGGAGGGTGGCTATATATATATATATTAAGGCTGTCGATTTATCACGTTAATTCAGTGCGAATAATTGTACAAAAAATAAAGCGTTAAAAAAAATGTACGCAATTAATCGCATGTCCACAGACCATAATAAGGAAGATTCCTGAGAAATGCAAGCTTGTAGTACCACCTGTTTACTCCAGAGGGCAGTAAGTGAAATTTCAGCTGTATGAGCAACACACAGTTTATACAGTGAAGAAACACTTCAGCAGACAGAACAACAAACATGCGTTACGTTCTTGCGTTCAAAACACCCAAGATGTGTTTAAAGATTGAGTATTAAACTATATTTAACTTGACACAGTGAACTAAACATTTTATGTTTATGACGCAACACACAGACGTCTCGTCTGATGCAGGTGTACATTGACGGGTCCTTAAACAAGCCCTCATAAAAAAAAAACTGATTGACAAATTCACTTGTGAAATGGATTACTGTGAACTGTGTGTCAATGATTGACTTATGATCAATAATAAGGTAGTAAACAATACATTGTATTCTAAAGTCATTTTTTGTTTTGTCTTATTAATGATGAACTCTTCTGCCACAAGAATGTAATGCATTTTAATTATCTGAATATTTTTATATATATATAATTTTTTAATTATATATTGATATAAATATCTATTATCATTATATATTGAGTTATTGTTACATGAGGGGCTTTCTCAGCAAAGATTTGTATTGCTATTAATCGCGATTAATTAATTGGGACACCATGTAATTAATTTGATTAAACATTTTAAGCGATTGACAGCACTAATATATATATCTCTTATATATATATGTTGAGGAATGAAATGGCAATAGCAATCAGAGCTGCTTAGATTAGTCCTCTGTCCTATCAGTAAAGACAACTGATCCTAATGGGCAAGTTTTAAACCATCTGAATGCCCTGATGCTTGCTTGATGATCTAGCTCTGTTCACGTGGCACACGAAAATGAATACTGAAGAAACATTACCTGACACTTGAAAAGAAGCTGTAGAACGAGAGCGAAAAGCACTTTGGAATTATTTTGGATTCATTGCATATTGCACCGCTCGCTTTGAAAGTATTTGTTAAATACACTGCAAATGAGCAACATGACAAAACTAAAACGTTCCCGTTCTAATCAAGGCACAGACGTGGTGTAAACAATTGATTTATTATGCTGATTAGACAACTTAGACAACAAGCGAGAGTGCAGAACTTTGTGCAGAGTGTCATTGAGCTCGTGGCGAAATGTAGATCTCAAATAGTGTAAACCTGCAGTGAGTGACAGCAGTCATTGTAATGGGAGAGTTTGTCGTGTTTCTCGATTTCTGTGTACAATTTTTTTTAAATGTTATAACAGATTTGTTTTGTCATGATAATAAGTAGGTCAATGTGAATTTGATTTGTAAAAAATAGCAATAAAATTATTTAGCTTAACTGTTCTAAGTGTAAAGAATATGGCATGAATAACATATTTCAGGAATCACGTCATTGTATCGCGTCTGCTCTAATACGCAGCTGGTATTGGTAGATTTAACATTTTCAGAGATTGCACAAACTCTGATCGCAAATGACTGTTTTTAATAATTTCATTTATTCTATACAATAGACATTCATTTAAAATCATTAAATGAAACTGGAGCACAGCTCATATCCACCATTGAAATATGCTACTCTGAAGAACCACATTGTTGCTTTGTTACGTCACAGTAATTTAATGTTTTAAATCGACATTAATAATCGCAATTACAATATCAAGGATAATAATCAACAATTATGATTTTTGCTATAATCGTGCAGCAGCCCTAATAAATATATATATGTACACAGCATTGGCCAAAAGTATTGGCAGCGACATAAATGTGTTTCGCAAAGTTTTCTGCTTCAGTTGGTTGTTGTGGTGTTGATACACATTGTTTCTAGATTATTGTGCAGAGTGATCAGATGCATTTTAAATAATTAACTTGATGAATAAATTTATCACAAAAACCCAAATTTCACTGTTTTTTGACCCTGGCACAAAATGACCAGCTAACATCATTTCACTAATCATATCAGCAGCACCTGGGAAAGTGTGAATGAGTACTAGTCAGGTGAAATCACGATCATTCTGATTGGATTATAAGAGCTGACTGATTGTTATAAAAGGATGGAAGAATTGCTTCCAATCATTGTGTTCTTGTTCACAATGGCTACCTCTAAAGAAAGATGTGCAGTCATCATCGAGTTGCATCAAAATGGCCTCGCATGCAAGGAAATTGCTGCAAAGAATATTGCACCTGAAAGAACCATTTACCTGATCATCAAGTACTTCAAGGAGCGAGGTTCAACTGCAGTGAAGAAGGCTTCAGGACGTCCCAGAGTGTCCAGCAAGTGCCAGGACGTCTCCTCCTGAGGAGTCAGCTACGGAATCATGTCACCACCAGTGCAGAGCTCAATATTGGCAGCAGGTTGGTGTGAGTGCATCTGCCGCACAGTGAGGCGAAGACTTTTGGACAATGGCATGGTGTCAAGAAGGGAAGCAAAGAAGCCACTTCTCTCCAAGAAAAACAAAGGACGGATTGAAATTCTGCAGGAAGTACAAGGATTGGACAGCAGAAGACTGGTTCAAAGTTAATTTCTCTGATGAAGCCCCCTTCCGACTGTTTGGGATATCTGGAAAATCGATAGTCCAGAGAAGAAAAGGTGAACGCTACCATGAGTCCTGTGTCGTGCCAACAGTGAAGCATCCTGAGACCATCCATGTGTGGGGTTGCTTTTCATCACAGGGAGTGGGCTCGCTCACAATAAAGAATGGCATCAAAACGTCCTGCAAGAGCAATTTCTCCCAACGATCCAGGAGCAATTTGGTGATGATCCATGCATTTTCCAGCATGATGGAGCACCGTGTCACAAGTCAAGAGTAATAATGAAGTGGCTCGGCGATCATTACATTGAAATTTTGGAGCCGTGTATATTGTTTTCAAATATTGCCTTAGTCTGTCTTTATTTTCCTTTACCAGATGGACCAGACTTAGAGACTACAAGTGTGCAAATTGAATGAAATCACAGATGCAGTTTATTGTGCTACTCAAATCCAAATCAATAATTACCAGAAGAAAAAAAAGTGGTACAAAGCAGCCCGAAATACACATGGGACTCACTGACGACTGATTCGCAAAGAAAGTGAATCTGATTCAGACTGCTAATCTGAACTCCTGAGTTCAAACCCTGCGTTTTCGTGTGATTCATGAAAAAGACCCAGTTCAAAAGAGTCATTTGTTCACGACTCTCTCGTGCTAGGTTTGTTGTTGCAATCGGTGCCGCGAGCTCATCAGAAACAGAATAAGAGAAAAGCAGCGTGAAACATACTGGTGCCCGCTCAACAGATGTATTCAATAACTCACAAGATGATATCTGATGAAACCGCATATGAACACACACAACCCGACTGTTGTCAACGGCAACTAGATTTTAAATTATTTTCACAATCAATTATTTTTAGTCGCAGTCTGGAGCCCTGTATATTAAATTATATTAACGTATGCAATAGTAAAATATTTGTATCCAAAATTCTTCACATTCACACATTACTTTAAGTACTTTATTTCACATTAAGAATGACCTTTGAGATTCTGTGTTTCTTCATTCTATCATCTCGAGTGTGACAAGGCTTCACTGCATGTATGAACCCACAACTAGGGATACCACGATAATACAGTTTCACTACTAACCAAGATTAAAAATGTCATGGTTAATTTAACCGCATGAATTTAGAATCAATGGTTAAAACTGTGAAATGCTTTATTTAGACGTGGCAAAAATAATATAAAATCTAAAAGAATTATTTATTAGATTTTGAAAGCCTAAATGTGAAAACTCTTGTGCCTGTGTTGGTACTGGAGCTGTTGCTAAGGTTACATGCGGTGGCTGTGTGGTGCTTAGCCAGCCAATTCACGTGAAACTGGGGCTTAAACACATGAACTATAAATATAAATTGATCCACCAGACTCATATGCACCAAAAAAGCAACTTAAATCAGCTGTTAGGGAGCATTTAAATGACTGAAATGAAAACGGATGTAAATTTTTATTTTTTTTTCAATAATGTTGCATTTTCACACTTTTGAAGCACTCCGGTTACATCGAAGCACATCACACTGAGCTCGGGATGCTAAAAAGCGATGCGTATTTATTTTATTAAAAGTGTATTTATCAGTTTTCTTATTGTAGCGCTGCCCTTAGCATCCACAAATCCCCCAGAAATATGTCCACAAAGACGTTCAGTTGTTATATGTCATGCATTTTTTGCATAAGTGCTATTGTATAATAATACAATTTGCAAATAATCGTAAAACCGGTTAACCACAATTTCTTTCTCAGATGGTAATCTCACCATTAAAACTCACACCGCTTTACTTTTATATTGTTTCTTGATCAAATAGCAATATCAAATGTAAATCAAGTCAATCATTGAAACAGTGCCACTGAGTAAGAAATAACATGTATATTATGTGTACACACATATGGGACACTGAAGATTTCACAATTGTTGCACAGAAAATCAATGTGATATAGTATTTATTTGTGTGACTATAGTAATAATTTGTCTCGTAATAATCAAATAAATAGATATCATTATACATATAATTTATGTAAGTGCAAAAAAAAAAGACACCATACATACGTAGGGTCTCTAACGACCCTATACACTTTAGTAACATTTGTTCAAAAACCTGCATGTTACGAATCAAACATAACATCCAAGAGTCTGTATAATGCAAGCCACTACTCTCAACCAACAAAGCCTACCTTCAGTCAGACCCATTATTAGATACTTTGGTAGCACTAATGACAGCGCAGATGTTTAAGGTATACAAAGGCACTTTGTATACATTTTACAGAGTGCAATGAAAGTCACAGCAACAGTATTAAGATGATTAATATTTGGCGAAGACACATTTAAGATCCGTAAAATTGTTTATTAAAAAAAAAAAGTGATCACAAGGCACATATTCTGCAGTATATATTTCATTGTGAAGAGAACTCGTATAAGATTAAATGCAAAGGATAAAAGCATCAATATGAAATACATGATCAAGACAATCCACGTCAGATCAAAGCTTTATTCAAAGGATGGCAGATATGCAACAATATAATTTACATGCAACAAGAACCCATATAACAAACAATCGTTTTTAAGAAATGTAATGCAAATAAAATGCACATCCTTCAATGGTGGTTTGCAAATTCTTTGTTTAATGTTGGGGGTCAAAACAGCCTCCTGTGCTTTAGCGCCACAAGGTTTTGGCCACTGGCCCGTGATCCCAAGCTCATATATTTTTTATAGATGGCCTAAAAGCCACAAACCTGTATACCAGGGGTACTCAATTAAATTTCCAAGAGGTACGGTCTCTACATTTTCTTCCCAGCAAAGGTCCAGATAAATAATACGTAGCCTATATTGTGTCATATGGCTATGAAATTATATAATACATATTTTTGTACAGTTGTTATACCTTGTCACATTGGGAGCAATACAAATAAAATCCTAAACAGTCAAAATAGTCTCATCAAAACTCTCAGAATAAGATCAACAGTTTGTCTTGAAGCTGAATGACAGCAGCTCAGTTTTTAATGTTTATTTTTTACATTTAGATTATGCATGGGACATAGCAGAGGAGGCCTTTTGACTGCTAAAAATACTGAATGGAGGAAATGTATAAAAATGTTCAAGTCTGAATGGAACATTTTTATATTAAGTGAGAATCTACTAACAAACAAACAATTTACAGTGCTGTGAAAAAGTATTTGCACCTTCCTGATTTCTTCTAAATTGTTTTAGATCTTCAAACGAGAAATAACATAAAACAAAGGCAACCTGAGTAAACAAAGTACAGTTTTCAAATATATATTTATTGAAGCAAAAATGTTATCCATCACCTATATCACCCATGTGAAAAACTAACTGTCCCCCTTAAAATTGATAGCTGGTTGTGCCACCTTTAGCAGCAACATCTGCAATCAAACACTTCTGATGACTGGAGATCAGTCTTTCACAACGCTCTGGGGGAATTTTGTTCCACTCTTCTTTGCAGAACTGCTTTAGTTCAGCCATATTGGAGGGTTTTTGAACATGAACTGCCCTTTTAAGGTCCTGCCACAGCATCTCAATGAGGTTCAGGACTTTGACTAGGCCACTCCAAAACTTTAATTTAGGTTATTTTGACCATTCAGTAGTGGAATTACTCCTATGCTTTGGAAAATTGACTTGCTGCATAATCCGGTTGCACTTGAGCTTCAAATCATGGACTGATGACCGGGCGTCAAGGGGAGTTTCCCCTCAATAATTGCAAGTCACCTTGGCGCTGAAGCAACAAAGCATCCCCACACCATCACACTACCACCATCACGCTTGACAGTAGGTACAATGTTCGTTTTGTGGAATTCTGTGTTTGATTTATGCCAGATGTATTGGGACCCCTGTCTTCCAAACAGTTCCACTTTTGACTTATCTGTCCACAAAAATTCTCCCAAAAACAAATAAAGGTTTGAGGGCCATCAATGTGTGATTTGGCAAAATTCAGACAAGCCTTAATGTACTTCCTGGTTAGTAGTGGTTTTCGCCTTGCCACTCTTCCATGGATGCAATTTTTGACAAGTGTCTTTCTGATAGTGGAGTCATGAACAGTGACCTTTATTGGTGCGAGAGAGGCCTGCAGTTCCTGGGATTTTGTACTTGGCTCTTTTGTGACTTCTGGATGAGTTGTTGCTGTGCTCTTGGAGGAATTTTGGAAGATCGGCCACATCAGGAAACGTTCACTACTGTGCCAAGTTTCCTACATTTGAGATAATGGCTGTCACTGTGGTTCTTTGGGGTCCTAGAGCATTTGAAATAGCTTTGTAACCCTTCCCAGACTGATGAATTTCAATTAGGGCTGCAACTAATGATTATTTTGATAATCGACAAATCTAACGATTATTAGAATGACTATTCAGGCGATTATTGCAACGATTAATCATTAACCTTTTAACCAACTATTCAGCTTGTGCCCTGACTTAAAAGGTTGTATTGAACATGCTTGCTAACAATATCATCTTTTGAAATACCTCTAAATGACATTCACTGAACTAAAGGAAAAATACTTTAAGCTTAATTCAGTAAAACATTCAATGCAAAAAACCCTATAGATATCAAGTGTTTTTGTCTTGTTTTAAAACAAGATGCATTGACTTGAGAAGCAACATATAATATATTTAGACTTGCTTTAAAAGAAATGTATCTTAAGTGTATTTTGTATACATATTTTTTTTTTTACTTTGTTATACTTCTGTGAGTGCAGTAAAGAAAAAATATACTTATATTCATGATATATTCTCTAAAAGCAAGTCATATCTTTGGCTGCTTCTCAGATGAATGCATAATTTTTAAAGGATTTTAAGATATGTAAAAATATTTGTATTTTTAATATTATAAGTTCTCAGATAACATTTTTTTACTCTGCAGTATAGCTGCTGAATTAAATGCATGTTGTTTTTAAAGAGTTTTAGATATTTATATTGGAAAACAAGCCAAAACTAAATCGAAAACATATTTTGTTGCAGTGTATAATGGGGCGAAGACTCTCTCACCTTTCTGTTCACGTCAACCCATCTTTAACTCACAAAAAAACAAACTCTCTCTTATTTATAAAGCTGCATATTGTCAATTTTCTTGAAATGTAAAAAGTGTAACGCCGGAGTGTTTCCTTTAAAGATGTTCGACACGCATGTTTTGTTCAAGTGGAGTGGCAGCTCCGGCTCTGCTTCTTCCACAACGAGAGATCTTCTGTATTTACTTTAGTATTTTTTAATATTACCTCATACTTTGCAATCTACATTAACAGCAGCTGTTAGGAAAGTTTAGAGTTCATCTGGACTGTGAGTGTATTTTCTTTCTCTCCTCAGGCAGGCGTTTAATGTGATCTCATGTTAAGTTAAATGACATCAAACGACAATGTAACATCATCGGTAATGAACATTTTTACCAACAATTTTTTATTGTTGATGTTGTCAATAACATAATTTCAGCCCTAATTTTCAATCACCTTTTTCGTCATAATTCCTAGAATTTTGTTCGACCATTGCATAGTGTGCCACTGGGTAAGACCTTTTAGTCAACTTCAAGCAGCTGAAAAAGTTCCATTTAGGTGTTGATTTGTTTGAACAGGGCTGGCAGTAATCAGGCCTGAGTGTGCCTAGTCTAGCTGAACCCCATTATGAATGCAGTTTCATAGATTTGGGGATTTAGTAACTAAAGGGGCAAATTCTTTTTCACACAAGCCCAGTTGGTATTGATTCACTTTTATGCTTCAAAAAATAACATTATCATTTAAAATTGTATTTTGTGCTTACTCAGATTGCCTTTGTTTTAAGTTAGATTTTGTTAGAATTTTTGAACAATTTAGTGCGAGATATTCACAAAACAGAAGAAATCAGGATTGGGCCAAATACTTTTTCACAGCACTGTATATACCAGTAACAACAGTGAAGCATAAAAATACTGTTTGCTTAAGTATAAAGAGGCGTTCCTTGCCACCCATGCCATGATGACATTGGATTCATTTTCACAAAATTAGAACAAAAATCAGTTTGTTTATTATGAAAGGCTAAGATGCTGATTAATGAAGCTATGTTTAGACAGAAAAAAAAATTAGTCTAAAAGGCACCACATTTACTTCTGACACAAATCTGGCTTTGCTAAACTGTCTGAATCACACATCAGACAGATGAAGATAGTTTTACTTTGCTTCATTTTTGTTTTCTACTGTGTGTTTAAATGAAAGATGCCAATATCTGTAGCGGTGTCTCCTAACGTGTTGAATGCAGGAGAAATGGGCAGGAGAAAAGACCTGACTGACTTTGACAAGTGCCAAATTGTTATGGCCAGTCGACTGGGTCAGAGCTTCTCTGAAATGGCAAGGCTTGTGGGGTGATCCAAGTCAGCAGTGGTGAGTACCTACTGACAGTGGTCCAAGGAGGGACAAACCACAAAACAGCAACAGGATGTTGGGCGCCCAATGCTCATCGATTCGCAAGGGCAACGATGGCTATCCCGTTTGGTCTGAGTCAACAGGTCTACTGTGGCACAGGTCACACAAGATTTTAATGGTTACAGGAGGAATGTGTCATAACACATAGTGCATCACACTCTGCTGCGTTTGGGGCTGAGTAGCCGCAGATCAGTCAGAGTGCCTGTGATGACCCCTGTCTTCTGTCGAAAGCGCATACAATGAGCATGCGGAATTGGACACTGGAACAGTGGAATAATGTTGCCTGGTCCGATGAGTCCCATTTTCTTTTACATCACATAGACGGGCATGTACGTGTGTGCCATTTACCTGGGGAAGTGATGGCACGAGGATGCACTGTGGGAAGAACGCAAGCCAGTGGAGGGGAGTGTGATTCTCTGGGAAATGTTCTGCTGGGAAACACTGGGTCCGGCCATTCATGTGGACGTCAATTTGACATGTGCCACCTACCTAAACATTGTTGCAGACCAGGTACACCCTTTCATGGCAATGGCATTCCCTGATGGCAGTGGCCTCTTTCAGCAGGATAATGTGTCTTGCCACACTGTACACATTGTTTGGGAATGGTTTGGATAACATCAAGGTGTGACCTGGCCTGCAAATTCACCAAATATCAATCCGATTGAGCCATGGATGTGCTGGACCAACAATTACGTCCACGGCAGTTCCACCTCGCAACTTACAGGACTTAGAATCTGCTGCAAATGTCTTGGTGCCAGATACCACAGGACACCTTCAGGGGTCTTGTAGAGTCCATACCTCTGTGGGTCGGTGCAGTACCAAAAGCAGAGTACCAAAAGCAAATTAGGCTGGCGGTTATAATGTTTTGGCTCATCAGTGCATCTAATATAATAGCTATTCAGGTTGGTTGGGTTCTAAAAACAACTGTGTACTGTACATGTCAAATGAACCAAGTCTAACTTTAACAATAGACATATTTTAAGTATGTGGTTATATTTTGAGATGCAAATATTATTTTTGTCATTCGATATATATAAAGCCTTAAAAAGGAAATCACATCTCTCTCTTTTATTTATTATTCCAAGTTAAATATGAATTAATTACTTCTTAAGGTGTTTGAAGCACGCGTACACTTTACGCAGTATGACGAGTTGTATGACAATTAATCTTTACAACCGGGAAAGCCCTAAAAAAATCGTCATAATCACAATTATGTGTTTGAAAATACAGCGTCAGACAAATTGCATGATGGGGACAGCACTCCCCAAGCAAATCTGATTTATAAGAATGGGAATAAATGCTAGTTTCTGCTGGTTTTGTGAGGGCTGTACTACTGCATTACTGCGGCAAGAGAGGAGACTCAGGCTTTGAAAGTTGTAGCATGGCCTGTTTTCAAATGTACTGCTCTAATGGCTAGACCCAAGTAAGGTGCACTCAGCAGATAACAGAAACTGTGCCTTTACACAGGGGGAACAGAAAGTGATTTTCTTTTTCTCTCCTTCCACATCTATAAGTGTGAAAGTGTGTGTGATGGAGAGAAAGTGAGAAAGGAGATGTACAGAAGTCACTAGTGTAAGAGAGACAGTAAGTACTTGAAAGAGAAAAGAGGTACAGTAAGGGCATGTTAGAATTCTGAGTATTTGACACAACTAGATTTTTCTCTACAGTATTAAAACCTAGTGAGTTGCCTACCTAGATGGCATTTGTGAACATTTGATTTGAACATTAGTACATGGCAATGATACTCAAAAGGTCTTGATACTAGCTCTCTAGGTTGTGAAACCTAGCCAACAGCTACACATAATTTGGAAAATAATCAACAATCAGATTGGCTAGCTTGATGTAATTTACAGTCTCCAGAGAAGCAAAAGGTGTGTTGATAAGTTCCCAGGCTGCTGTAATGACTGTGGTGACATTTGTTCAAAATTATATTAGGTGGTAGTGTTGTCAAAAATACCGGTACTCCGGTACCAAGTCGGAACTCAAACAAAATTTTTTTTACTAGTTTTAACTACCGCAAACTAAATAATTTATATAAAAAATATTGGCATTTTCACTGGTAGTAATTCCATTGCTCATATCAAGAATTAACTAGAGAAAATTTAAATTATATACCATCTAAAATTCATATCCTACACGATCTAATATAAAAAAGGGCTAGCGATAATATTTACACATCGTTTTCTCTGAATCTGTTCACAGTTTAGACAAACCTGTTTGTCACTAGGGATGGGTATGGAGTAATTTTGAAGTCAAGGACTCTAACCCACAAAAAGCAAGTAATTGATTACTCTTTATTTTTAACTTGCGTTTTATTTTATGCGTATAGCACCTATGTAAAATATCTATTTTGGTTTATACACAAACGTGGCCAAGAACCGTTTTTAATAAGTTAAATTTAACAAACTATTAATTTCTTTTTGAAAACAATAATGAACAATAAATAAATGTTTTTTGTTTCTTTTTTAATCACAGGAAAACATTTGCACTCACCCGTAGCTTACATAGAAACTGACGGCATTAGGGTAATGCACACACACACTGATCAGCCACAACATTAAAACCACCTGCCTAATATTGTTAGGATAGCATTCTAAGATTATATTCTTCTCACCACAATTGTACAGAGTGATTATCTGAGTTACTGTAGACTTCCTCTCTCATCAGCAAGACATTTCCATTCACAGATCTGCCGCTCCCTGGATGTTTTTTGGTTTTGGCACCATTCTGAGTAAATTCTGGAGACTGTTGTGTGTGAAAATTCCAGGAGATCAGCAGTTACAAAAATACTCAAATCAGCCCATCTGGCAACAACTTTTATTTTGGTGGAACACTAGTAAGAACCGCCCATCACAGAGCTCTGTGTAGGGCATCAATTTGGCCAGCGGAATGCCCTGCAGACTGTATATTTACTTATTAAATGCATCCCTTGCGATTCACAAAACTATCGTATGACTTCAAGAGACTTATTATAATGCACAAGTCATATGGACTACTTAAATGTTGCTTTTTTATGCTACTTTAATGTCATATTAGAGTGTGATAGTTACAACCATAACACACAACAATGCACATTATAGGAACACTTGAAATGCTTTGTTAATGTGCTAAATCACAAAGAGAGCGAACATTTCCCTTCTGTTAAAATTTTTGTGCATCCCTAAGCTGTATAATTCAGAATCGCTCACAGCAGGCAAATATGCAAAAGAAAATCAATTTGCGATATATTCGAGCTGTGTTTTTATTAATCGACTAGCTGAATAATTAGCCTAGTTGATTACTCCTGCACAACACTATCGGACACAGGACAGATCAAAGTCTTAAAAAAAAACTATTACGGTCCAAAACTCCAATTTGACAAGAGACACAATTGAGTTAACTGAGGTCTTTATTAGTAATGGACCAATATTTGGCCATTTTGGTATTATCAGCAATAATAATTATACAATAACTGTGCCCGCTTGGTTGATTAACAAAAACTGGTCATTTACTCTAAAACTGAAACTGTCATTTTCAATATTGTCAACGGATCATGCACATTTTCACTTTTAAAAACTTTCTACAGAATTTTTAGTATATACTGTGTAAATAAGTGTTTAAGTTTTACATAAATCTCCCAGCCTGTTCCCTAGATCGCTTTATTGACACGGGCCATTAAAAAACCCATATTGGTCAACCATTTTGTTTTTATAACCTGTATAAAAAGTGCTCAGGAAACAAACTGTTAAAGACAACACCAAAATGCTAAAATGCAGCATAAGCATATGGCAGTTCTGAGCTATCTAAAAGAGCTCATATTCCGTCCTTGTTTTTACACTCCTCCCACACATGAGAGAAGAAAAAAAGAAAAAAAAAAACAAAAAAACAAAATGGGAGTCCTTGATTATGGGAACAGCAAAGGTCAGCAGCACTGCAGCACATATAACTACCTGGGAGGACAACACTCAAAAACATTTATGCAAGCAGCACGTTTATATTGGAAACTTATGCAACAAGACCCCCTGTTCTCTCTTTTGAAAAGTAGACTTGGTATAGTGATTTCCAGGCTTTGCATAGATGGTCGATTAAATTCTACGCATCTGACAATTTTTTTTTACTTGGGCTACAAATGCAGCCCATTAAGGGAATGTGGTCTAACATGAACCACAGCAAATACATGTTATACCTCAACACTTTATATCCCTTGAATCACTTAAATAAAAGGTCTATGTTACACAGACATCTGATATATGCTGATTCCTTATAGCAGACATGGTGACAGTTGGCCTCCAAACAGATGTCCAGTTACTGGTCCCTAAAGGCCCTGCCATATAAAGCTCTCCTAATCCATAAATAGCCCCTCTTTATGGTTTGTCTATCTAATGTGATTCCACTGACGACAGAGGTGACGTCACAATTGGCTCTGATTTACATCTTAGGACAGAGTGATTCAAGCAAGTTGATGTCTCTATCCATCAACCAATGATATGTTGAAGTAATGGGGTTGGGAACCAAGAATCAGTGGGTATTTAAAACCAGTTCCATTTGTAAAATAAATAGAAAATACTGGAAGAACAGGACATTAGGCATTAAAACATCTGCATGATTCCATCACAGACAGATACATAAGAAAATACTCTGACAGCGTTTCTTGCACAACTACTACTGAATCTTCAGCGCGATGCCAAAAGAAATGATGTTTTAGCCAAGTTGTAAGGTTGCACTTTGAATATAAGAGAAAAAAAATCTGGATGCTGTGAAATAATACAAACATACAGCACTAGATTGTCAGGTGTGCCGTGGAAAATGATCAAATTCCACAAAATAAATAAAAGCATGAAAACATTTAGAAATAAAATTCAGGAAACATAACTCCTCACTTTTCTGAGAAATTTGCCATTTTGAAACCATATTCGGTCACTTTTGTGATTGTGAAGAGCAATAATTAATGTGCAAAAGTGAGTGATATTTATACTGTTACGGTTTTACATGGCTCACATCAGCGCTGCAGAATACATCGTCTATGAAGTGACGTCACACCAAAATGTTTTTCACACACACATGTTTTTGCTTCACTAATAATGTCTTTGAGATTACTAAGCAATGAGAAATATTTAAAAACGGTCCAAATTTGTGAAGAGACATTGAATGTCTCATAATTTGTTTTAATTAAATATGACCTTATTGTTTACGAATCTCAGAGACCCCAGTTATTGAACTCATTTAAATTCACCAAGAAAACGCTTAGACCTAAAGTCATTTTATTACTTTCTGCTTTCAAAGCAACGGCAAGTTTTTTCTCTCTTCCAAATACATGCTTTCAGTGTTTATTGTGCACACCTCCCACTTTTTTACATGGCAAACTGGTAAAATCGCCCCTCTGTGATGATTTCTGCAAATCTTATCATGTGGAGGGTGATGCGGCGCTTGACGCTGGGTTCAGCCTCCAGAACCAAATTATAATTGCCACGAGAAGTCGTCTGTCCGAGGCAAAGACGCAAAATCTAATGACAATCACCTCAGCATCATTCTCACTTAATGTGCTTGATTACGCACAGGCGAGCACCCAGTTTAAGTCGATGCGGACCAGGAGGAAGGTTTGAGATGTCAATTGAGTTCTGTTCAGTTATTTTTTTATGTGTTTTGTTCATATTTGAATCCCATTTGTTTTTTGTCATATGTTGTTCATATGTCGTCGCTCTCACTGCAGGCAAAAAAAAAATTCATCTGCATCGTGTCTCTGTTTTTCATGTTCTCTTCATAAATAAATAAATGCATAATCTGCTATAAGCTCGTCCTGTAAGTTCATGACTAAAAATGAAGATGTGAATGAAAATAAAAGCTATTAAATTACTTATCATTAAAATATGGAAATTAAAATGATGGGTAATAATAGATTATGATGGAATTTTTACAACCCAGTATGTCAAAATGAGAAAGTCTGATGCAAGCACTGTATGAGACTTTTTTTTGCATAGCTGAATTTCAAACATTACATGTAAACACAACTGAGAAGGACAGAAAACATGGACAAGTTCTTGAAAAGGAACAATATTGATGATGGTTAGCCTATAGGATAGTGGTGTGCCGTAGCATTTTTTAGTAGTAAAAAGTGTGCAGGAAAAAGGTTGAAAAAGGAATGTGGCATGATTTTTGGTGCCAAAAACAAAAAGCATCCAGTGACTGGCAGTTCTGCAAAAATGCCTTGATGAGAGTGGACAACGGAGAATGGTTTGAGCTGACAGAAAGGCTACGGTAACTCATAACCGCTCTGTACAATTGTAGTGAGCAGAATAGCATCTCAGAATTCACAAGATGTTGAACCTTGAGGCAGATGGGCTACAACACCAAAAGACCACATCAGGTTCTGCCTCTGTCAGAACAGAAAGCTGAGGCTGCAGTGGGCACAGGCTCACCAAAACTGGACAGTTAAATACTGGAAAAACATAGCCTGGTCTGATGAATCTCGATTTCTGCTGAGGTACACTGATTGTAGGCCCACTGCAGCCTTGGCTTTCTTTTCTTGGCTGACAGAAATGCAACCCAATGTTGTCTTTTGCTGTTGTAGCCCATATTATAAATATAATTGAGTTTCTTTAAGCACGCGTCTTTGTTTAACAGCATTTCTTGTCATGTTACTCCGAGACATCTTACAGGTCACCCACCACTGTTGCAGGTAGATGAGCAAACTTACCTGCTCATGAAATACCTGCAATTGGACGAGGAGCTTGCGATTCAGCCTCATCGCATTTGGCGGGTGCAAATTTCACACACTGGGCTACAGTTTAACATATCTGATGATGTCCCAGATTCATGGTTTTGTCATTTACCGATATTGTCAATCATCATCTGTCAATGAGTGTCAATATAATCATTGGGAGAATTGTAAGACATTGTAGATATCCGATTACATCGTCCTATCACCCAGCCCTACAACACTACACAAACACTGGTGAGATCTGAGCTCTGGTGAGATTACCTGACAAAGGCAAATCACAGATCTTTTAGTCACATTTGCAAGTGGTTCAGTTGCATTGTAGAAGGTTGCACATAGAATAAAATGGTAATCTTATTAATCGCGTTTAAGTGGAAAATCAAAAGCTTCAACCGGCCCTAGACCCAAACGTCAGAGAGGCCGGGCAGTATGTCTGCGAGAAAAACAGGTTCAGTCTCAGTCTCACTTAGTCCTTATAGAAGCATCTATGACTGCACTGAGGATCGTCAGAGTTTGCACTTTAGACAAACATGCTTCTTTATTAACATACTGGACATGATGTGAAAACACAAACAGTTGAATATAAATATCGATACATGGGTCTAAAGTACTGATGCAATATCATGGGAAAAAGAATTGCGATAAATCGATATTTGTTTGTATTGACACAGCCCTACTTATGCATAATGTTATGTGGACAGCAACGAGCTATTCATAGATCAGTGCAATTACTCTAATATGATTCTCATATAGACCCAGATTTACAATATGTTTCTCATTCAGCACTGCATTGCTGCGGCAGTGAGGTTGGGGAAGCCCTCTCTGGCTCTCACTCTCGCTCTCATTTCCATCTCACCAAAAACACAGACTCATACTGTGCCAGCTTCACTCCCCTGCATTTGGCACAGTCAACTGCAGAGCTGTGCTAAACCCGCTGGCCTTGTAAAGATCCAGGCAGTTCAAACAACATCGCTAAGGTATGGTGTATGGATAAATCCAGGCTACACCTTTATGTTCTGCTTTGATTCCTTCTTCACCAAGTTGACCGCCTCCTTGTGTTGGTTATCTCAGAGATGGTTGAATCAAGCCAGCATGATGTATTGTGTCAGGGTGATTGTCCACTTGAGCGTGTAGCATTCTGAAAGGTCACCAATCTACAATGTGCTTTGTGGAGCTACATGAAGGGTGAAGGGAGATGCAGATAATATGCGGGGATCACTGCTACAAAAGGAAGGAGGGGATAATATTCTGCATAGGTGTGCATTTGAGGAGGCGGGGATAGAATAAAAATAACTCTATGCACTGTGGCGCACTTTGTAATGTAAAGAATAGCCCAGATATTAATATCTTAATAATAATAATAAAAACATATTTAAAAGTAAAAAAACATTTGCACACACCCGAAGGTTAGAAAACAGAAACCAATGCTGATAGCATTAGGGTAATGCAGTCTACATAAATGTATGTGTCTACACAAAAGCTATTAAATGCACATACTGGTCTGATAAGCTTCAGAGTTTCTCGTACCTATTTGCAGTTTCTTTACACTATAATAGCAGATCCTCATCCATTGGTTTGCATGACTCTGTCAAGAACCGAATATCAATAGAGTGGAATTCAATTAATCAAAATATTCAAGTATTGCAAGTCCTACACTAGCCTTTGCTTTCAAAAGCACAGATGCCATCATATCTTCTTCTCTCATCCAACACCTCGAAAACACTTTGTAACTGCAAGATTTGGTGAGAATTCAGAGCGGTTCTCGCGCCGCCGGTTCTCGTGCCAAGCCGAGTTGACGAGTCTGACAGGCAGACAAGGAGGAAAGGAGATGCGCATGTGAGATTCTCTGTCCGGCTGCATTTTTTTCTCAATACCGTAGATAAGCAAATGTACATGGTATGATAACCGTCCATTTTCAAACCGTGGTATACCGTGAAACCGGCAACCCTACCGAATACCGAGTACTCAAGCCTATCCCTAGTAATTACATTATGCTGTATGAATTATGGCTTAACTTGTTAAGTTTTATACATACATACATACATACATACATACATACATACATACATACATACATACATACATACATACATACATACATACATACATACATACATACATACATACATACATACATACATACATACATACATACATACATACATACATACATACATACATACATACATACATACATACATACATACATACATACATACATACATACATACATACATACATACATACATACATACATACATACATACATACATACATACATACATACATACATACATACATACATACATACATACATACATACATACATACATACATACATACATACATACATACATACATACATACATACATACATACATACATACATACATACATACATACATACATACATACATACATACATACATACATACATACATACATACATACATACATACATACATACATACATACATACATACATACATACATACATACATACATACATACATACATACATACATACATACATACATACATACATACATACATACATACATACATACATACATACATACATACATACATACATACATACATACATACATACATACATACATACATACATACATACATACATACATACATACATACATACATACATACATACATACATACATACATACATACATACATACATACATACATACATACATACATACATACATACATACATACATACATACATACATACATACATACATACATACATACATACATACATACATACATACATACATACATACATACATACATACATACATACATACATACATACATACATACATACATACATACATACATACATACATACATACATACATACATACATACATACATACATACATACATACATACATACATACATACATACATACATACATACATACATACATACATACATACATACATACATACATACATACATACATACATACATACATACATACATACATACATACATACATACATACATACATACATACATACATACATACATACATACATACATACATACATACATACATACATACATACATACATACATACATACATACATACATACATACATACATACATACATACATACATACATACATACATACATACATACATACATACATACATACATACATACATACATACATACATACATACATACATACATACATACATACATACATACATACATACATACATACATACATACATACATACATACATACATACATACATACACACACACATACACACATACACACATACATTTTTAAAAAGCCCATGTCCCAATTGTAACCATTCAATTTGACAATGATGCAATGATGATAATCTTGGATATTTGAGACAATCTACATAATTTAAATAAACTGTATCACTCTGAACTGAATTAGAAATGGCTCAGGAGACAGCTTAAAATATTAATTTATTTGCAGATATGTCAAATTTAATTTAACAGTACCAATCAACTAGATATTGAATGCTATAGGCATACTGAAAAATCAGGCCACGACTGGAAAAAAGCCATTATGTTTATGTTATAAATTGTACCGCCATCGAATACACATGACCTCCTTCAACTATAACCGCAAATTCTATTAGTCTGGACAGTGAAGGAAAAACTCTGAACTTTTTAAGGCTGGAAATTAATGTATGCAAGTGTCAAGTGCTATAGAAATTACAGTTTTAACTTTGTGTAAATAAGAGAATTAATCTATTGCATTAGTTTGCTCACTTTTAGTTCCAACTCAACATTTTTCAATTCATTGCATTTGTCCTTGTATCTCCTCATAGTATTAGATTTTGTAATCATTTGAGCCATGAGTGTGTTAGATTTGTATATGGTCCTGGCTGAAGCTACAGAAGCCAGTAATTCACAATTGTCCTGCATTGTTAATCGCAGAAATCAGTTTATTTTTGAAGTATGGGGCAAGTCCACATTTTAAAATGTAGCTGGTTTTGTCCTTTCCACATGTGAAACATATGGCTATTTGCCAATCAGGAAACATTCCCTGGAACAACTCAGAAACACCTTCATTTGATGCATATGAGTGGTGCTGCCCGCTCTGCTGTCTGAAACGTCTGCCTGCAAAGTTCAACGTTCGATTGATTTTCCTTCGGTAGTGGCTCCGGTGGTGGTCAATACAGCAGCAGTTGTGGTGGTAGTAGTAGTTGCTGAAGATGTTACTTTGTCGGTCACGGCGAAGCAACTTGAGATAGTTAATTGCTGTCTGCCTTTTAAAGCCGATTTGTGGCCATCGGACTGCATATGAGATTTAACGGCTCCATGTTGACAACCATGTCCTAAATTCTTTGTCTTCTAGCCACTTTTGCTGGAATTTGCACTTACCCATTTCTTAGCAACTTTACTAAATTTACGTTCTCTGTTCTAACTCCTCCAGGTCCCAGCCCGCCGCTGTCCAAACATCTGGCGTTACGTCAATTTTACAGCGGCCGGAGGCAATTACCAAACCGGATCCGCGTGTTTATCACACCAATGTACATATTTTGCGACAGCAAATTCATTTATTATTAATTATTCCATTATTAATTGTGTAGGCTACATTCAAAATAAATTGGTAATATTATTTTTTCAAAACTATCTAAAATTTTTGAATGCCTGTAGGAATAACATTTAATGATTTTTAATGCTATTTAAGGCCTTAATTTTCGCAAAAACCATTTCATGATTTTTAATGCTTTTTAATGCCCCGCGGAAACCCTGTTCTTGCCTTTAAATGCATCTGTTACCAGGCGTGAATACATTTTATAATTAATTATATGATGAAAATGCATGTTGAAGTAATCCAAAAGTATTTATATTAGGTTACTGACCTTGAGTAATCTAACAGAATGTTACAAATTACATTTTACAGCATGTACTCTGTAGCAAAATATTTTTTAAAAGTAACCTTCCCAACCCTGATAATTAGTAGGGCTGTTGATCATACATCTAATCTAGTGCGATTAATTCTATAAAGAAAATAACGCTTCAAAAAAGTTATAAAATTAACCATGCCTCTTGATCCAATCATTAATTCTGTAGTATTTTCCTACAATCGTAGCAATTCAAACTTGAAGTACATGTAGCTTTGTGTTTTTACTGGGGCAGTTAGCATGGCTTAAACCATTTATTAAATTTATTTGGTGCCCTTTCTAAGCAAATATTGATATTTGATTAATCACCATGTCACGTAATTCAAATTTGTAATCGGTTGACAGCCCTAATGAAGAGTATGTATGTATGTATGTATGTATATATATATATATATTTTTTTTTTTTTTTTTTTTATTTATTTATTTATTTTTTTTTTTTTATTTTTTTTTTTTTTACAATATCCTACAGTATATTTCAATATAAGAAATAATTAGAAGCCTGTTGTGCCCATTAAAAATCACATTTAAAAGCAAAACAAGGCATTAAAGCAGTAAAATGTTTCTAGTATCAGCCTAACAATGCATTTATGTGTAAAACTAATAAATTCCCTTGTGTTCCCAAATTAATGCTGCCTAATAATTTTCACTGTGTTCTTATCAAATTTGCTTTTGTATTGGTTTCATTACAGTTAATTCTGCCAAAAGAAAAAGGAAACTGAACTAAATTTTAGCTTCAATGCGAACGTGTTTTTTAAAAAAAAAAATTATTATTATTATTATTATTTTTATTAGATTTAAACACTCATCTTTTTTCATAAACTGCGTTTTCTCTAAGCAAATCATAAGTGTGCCTGCAAATTATAAAAACTTTACTTTATAGATTGGATTAATACAAGTTGGTGTCACAAACCAATGTATTTTGAATACACTTTATCATAAACACAGATGTTCCGTCATTCATTTTTTTCGCCATAATGACATTAATGTATTTTTAATGTCTATATTTCCTTAATTACATTTTGAATATAAGTGCTGTTTTTATCTAGTTCCTATGCCACAGCATCTGTCTATGACTCTCGAATTCCAATTACATCGTCCTATTGCCCAGCCCTAATAGGGAAAGGACATTGCGTCAGTATAAATGTGTGTGTGAGGGAGAACCCATCACTCCTTATGTGCATCTGTGCATCACATACACCTGAACACACCTCCAGCTATGCCACAACAACACTGACTGTCCAAACAATTAGCTCGTCAAGCCACCAGGATGATCTACACTGATGCAGGTAGATTAACCAGACTCTTATTGAGTACGTGCAGAAAAAATCTGCAGTCTTTCATACATCCTCAAGGCAATAATGCACTAATAAACAGAAACCCCACATAGAGCAGCAACCTACTAGTTTTGCAGTCATTGCAACTCAGGCATGGCTGATGAAGAGTCACTGCATCAGAGACATTTGGTATTAAAGCCTGTTTGTGCAATTACACGTCAGCATCTCTCAAATGCGGGGCTGCTAAACAATTCAGTCCTGTTTTGTTTTGTTTCTGTTTTCTTTGGTTCGTCCTGTTGGTAGCTGTTGTGTGAGGAGAAACTGATTGAATCTTCCCCCCAGGATGCTGAAATACCATTCTGATGAATGCTGCTGCTAACTGAGGGGGAAAATGCTACGAGAATGGTCCAAAAATACTAATGAAACATGGAACTATGCTCCAAACAGACTGAAGAAGAAAAATGCCCACAGAAAGGGACTGCCAAGAGCAGCTGTTATTCAAACAGTGATGAAGGAAAAGAGAAGTGAGTCAGCTGTAACCTCAGCATGCCACTGGGACGTCACCTCTGAACAGATATAACAGTAAACCTGATGGGTCCTTACTGCAAAACTATACAATACATGTTGTAATACGCCAAGCATTGTGATGCATCGAGCTTTATATAATTACAGAAATGGTTAGCAAGCAATTTTATCACACTAAAATCATGTTAACACATGTTGTTTATGCCTTTTTAAACGGTGAGTATTTTAAGGCCCCATTCACTTCAAATGTATGTGCCACACTGTAACCCAAGTTTTAGCTTTTTTCTTTTTTAAAAAGGAGGAACAAGTTGAAATAAATTGTTTTGGTAATCAACATTCTGCCACAAATGCTGTAGTTTCATCTTAACTTGTATTGAAGCCTGAATGTTCCTTTAACACAGTGGAGATCAAAGTGAATTTACTGTATGTTGTGAATCGTATGACTTCATAAGCATTGCATTCAGTCATTAAAATTAACAAATGCCAAAGCATTCAAAAGCATTATAATAACAACAATATTGACACTTTGTGTAAGTGTATCGATTCAACACTGTTAGAGTAGTAGAATAATATATTTTTATGGATTTCTCAACCTCTAATCCTGTGCATCCATGATGGCAACCATATGAAATGAACAAATGCTACAGGCCTAAATATTGGTCAAATATTTAAATGAATTATTTCATTTGCCTTATGTTGGATGGGTTTGAGCTCTCCAGAAATCACCATCTTCGTACTGGCCAACTCATGCTACCATAATATACAGTAGTTTCTTCAACTTCAGGCACTTTTAGCACTGTGGATCAGTGAAAAATATTCCCACCCAAGCGTAATTTCCAGCACATCTCAAATTCTGTATTATACATAAAAAATCATGTTAGACCACGAATATTCCCTCAAATATTGTCCAAACTAGCCTAAGTTATACAATTTTGCAGATTTTCGAGTTCCATGAATGCATTGCAACATAAATAAATTATGCAGTTAGTGTTAGAGGCGTTTCTTTTTCTTTTTTTAGCCGTTTATTGACTTTATGCTGTTATTGTTACATTTTGTCAGATGTTGCGTGGTAATGTTAGGAGATTTATGAGGTTAGTAGATTGTAAGGCTGGGTAAAAATATTGATTTTCCAATGCGTTGCGATCTTCGTTAGAACAAACTTGCTTATTAAATCTCAAGTTAGATCTTTTTGCTGGTAAATGTTAGATTTCACATACCACCAGTGATTGTGTAGTATAGTGGTGGAGTATTCAGCAGCGAAATCCTTTCACTGCATGTTGAGATTAAAAGTTGTTCAGTGTAAAGACCAGATACACAACCGATTTGTCATTGAATAATGTCTCTTTTAATATCCTTTCTGCTCTATACAGTCAGTTACTGATAAAAAAAGGCATAGCACAGGCATATCAGGCATAGCACAGATGAGATAAAGCACTTCCAGTGTCTCTCATTAAAATGCAGTCTTTCTTAAAGAGACAGTAACAGTTTTTAACTGTGTTCAACAAATCAATGTAAAAACCTATAAACAGTACAACTTATGTTACTAAACAACAAACATGTAACAACAAATATACACAATATATGATCATATTTATAGAATGATTACATGGATTTGTTCAAAATGCTAAAATGTGACCGAAATGAAAAAAATAATAATAATAATAAAATATAATATGTAAAATTTATATTTTAGTGATGTACCTAGTTAGAAGTGTACCTGCAGCCATGTGACCAGAGACAATAAGCCCCATAATGCATGTAAACAACAAACATGATGGATCAGTAAGATTTATTCTCCTTGCTCTACTTTATTTCCAAATATTCTACAGTTTCTGGTGTGTTTGTTTTCTTTTCATCACACCTGCCGCCGCACTGTGACGATTGGGTTCCCTCTACGTCATTCTCTGTTGTTATGGGTTAACTGGCGCCAAGCTCTGAATAAACTTACCACATAATGTTGGCATCTTTGCATAGATGAAAATAAGTGGTATAATCAGATCAAAAGGCAGAATGATGCGAAACAAAACAAAAAAAAACTTGCCGAGGCAGGAGATTTGATCTGGTTCAAAAACAACATGATCAGCGCAATTTAACACAGCATTATCTGTTTGAGCTATTAGGCAGCGATAACAGTAGCGAGCATCTTTGTTCAAATGAGGTTTCTTTATTAGGTGTGAAATGGTGCACATTCTCATGCAATGCTAACGTCTGGCTAACATGTGTTTTACATTCTCAGTATGATGGTCTTGTCAGATTATTACATTGTATGAAATCTGAACGTCTTTTTCTCATCAAAACGCTGCTCCAAAATATTATGCAACATTATTAACTTAAATCAGTATTATTAAAAATGAATAAAGCCTTACGGAGTTTGCTTGTTATTAGTGTAATACATTTTATAAATGTATGTAATGTAATCTAATGCAAATGATCATGTTCTTGCCTGGCAACATGCGAGTCCCTACTGCACCTTTTTCAGCTCAAACTTAAACACCTCCTCCTCCCGTCGAGTTAAGGTGCGAATCGCTGAAGCGTAAACTTTCTAGAAAAATGTCTCAATAAAAAAGTGTTAAAAAGGGTTCTAAAGTCCTAAATAATGCAAAACCAGTCGGAACTCGGATCGGTCCTGACGTACTCCACAGATAATATAACCATAGTATCACCGTGGTACTATTTTAACGCCATATAATGTAGTAACACCATCAAATCTGTTTTTTGACAAATTACTACAATATTACTATAGTAAAACTAACTTTATATAATTATCTAATTATTATATAAATAATTATTTATTCGTTATAAATAGTAATAAAATAAAATATTAAAAGTGAAGAGTGAGTCAAGAAACAGAATGGGAAAAATAATGCGCTAAATGGGAAAAATAATGCGCTAAATGCAGAACCCAACACTGGTCTTACGGACACCAGCACATCAAAGTTACGCTCCACGCCATTGGAGCAACACTCACAACGAACTTTGTTGTGTGTTTCTATGTTGCCAATAGACTATTGGGGCTATATCTGAAAGCAAATAATCACTCTGAAAAATAATCAATGTTATCAAGCTTTGGGGCAACATTGGTTAATAGCAAATATTAACTACTAATAAAATACTACAACAGATAATAAATAGTTTGAACATGTGTAGCGTAAAACTCAAATGCATGTATTGAGACAAATGTTATACAAATAATGTGGTCACCGTAATAAATTCCACCCTAATTCACGTCATGGAAAATTGCGATTCTTTTTCAAATATTTTATAATATTTAATTCGATAAGTATTCTGCATCCAAAAATAATGATTCGGTTGTCTTTTCCTTTCGTTTTTACTGCCAGGAGAATATAACATAATATGACACAATGATAAATATATTAATCACATTTGATAATCCTGCTTAAAAATAGAAAATATGGGCACATTAAAAGAAAGCACAGGGTTAGAGTCTTAACAGTTTTTGGAAGTCACAATTGTTTGAATATGCCATCTAATGATGCTCGCTCATAACGTCTGTGCATATGTATAAAAATACTCACAAATGATAATTATCTCTAATGAAATGTCAATTAATAAATGCAAACAAATAACTCTCCATTGCAACATTTAGCCAGAAAATAAATGTTGTGGTTTTAAGTTTGTTGTTCTTTCTCCTTTTTTTTTTTTTTTTTTTTTTTTTTTAAATGGTGGTTTATATAATATAGTTTAAAGCTTAACTTGCCCTTACCACCTACCAACTTAATGGTCATTACGTTAGGAGACAGAGCTCCGAGGTGTTCAGCTCTGACCTGTTGAAATTCCATGATGCATTGTGAATGATGTCATTGAATAAAAAAATTATGGGAATATATAAAACTATTGATTTTAGGTTGTTGATTGCAAGTTTAGAAACAATATACTTTACGCTTATTGCTAAATATTCTGATATGTAAGTAGTTTATGGGTGAAGGGAGACCGACTCGATTCCGAAACTCTTTTGCTCCGTTTTTCACATGACTCATTTAAGCGGCTCTGACCACACAGAGGAATGCCAGTTTCGGTGCTTATTTACACAACCCACATCCTTATTATTTTAACTTTAATAAAGGTTGCATTAAGCATATAACACTGGGCTGTTTCATTTTTAGACGCTCTGACAGGAAAGTTTTGATCTAGCGGAACGCCAGATTCGGCTTTGCTTTTTCTCACGTCAGGACGACACTGCTTCCTAGATTTACTAATTTTCTATTTTTGTAGTACAATTCCTTCATCCTACATCACCTTATGCTGTTTGGAATTTTTGGAGTGCATCTGGACGGTGAGCGGTGTCTTCTTCCTCTCCTCAATCAAGCACGAGCTGCAGTGCTGCTCTCAAACAACAGAGTTTCACATGATCTCATGTTACGACTATTCAACAGTGAAAATTTTTGTTTACAATTTTTTATTGTCAATGTTTTCGATAACATTGACTAAACGTTTCTGACTTACAAGACGCCAGATCTGTGCTGCTTTCAATGCATTTGCCCACAGGGCATCCGTCTCCTGAATGCTCTTTTAAAAAGCAGCCAATCTTCACACGAAATCAACATCCTGCAAAATGCTACAGGAAAACCAAGCATTGCTCAAGCATTACAAAGTGGATATGGAAACAGCCCATAAGATTCAGAAGCAGGGAGGAAAAACTAGGGATGCACCGATACCACTTTTTCTCTTCCGATCCGATTCTGATATCAGAAATCTCAGTATCAGCCGATACCGATCCAGTACCAGTGTTGTTGTTTTGCATAATCAGTTTAGAATAGCTTTACATTATTGTGTGGAACTAATTGGGAGTTCTCTTTTATATGTAAAGAAACACAAACCTCTAACTACACATTATTTCAATATAAATGTATAGCTCATTAAGAAAAACATTGTTAACTAGTATACTGGATAATGTAGCAGCAAAATTAACAGTAATTCCAGTCTTCAAGCCTTCAGTAGAAACAAAGACTTTTTTTTTTTTTTTTTGCAAGATTTTTTCAAATTGTATCTGGACTTCAGATTCAGATCTCTTTTTTGTTAATTTAGTTGTAAGATATCAGTCCACTTTTCATTCACACAGTTATTCTTTGGAACCCATTCAACTTAAATATTGCGAGCTGTGCTTGCATTTTTATATATTTACTTATTAAACACAGCCTTTTGTGACTCACAGAGCTATCACACATCTTCAAGTGGCTTTGAATAAAATGCACGAGTCATATGAACTGCTTTAAATGGCGTATTTATGGTTCTTTTGTCATTTTTGGGGCTTGAAAGTAACGAATATGACTAACATACAGTATCGGATTTGCCAATCACTGTCGGACCGACACTGAAGCTTTTAGATGGATCGGGTATCGGAGCCGATACCGGTCCAGGTGCATCCCTAGGAAAAAAACAGCCAGTATACAATTATAAACACAAGAATCCCAATTAAGTGGTCCACTGATTCTACCCCAGCAAAGGTCAATTAATTCTGGCCACATCCAAACAACAGACACTCCCACCATAGTAATAACTAAAGAGATCCCAATCAAATCTATATCAGTACATGAAAGACAGACGACATTGCTCAGAAGATGACCCCTGTCTGAATAGTGCTTTTGACAGAGTGTCAGTTGCAGCTGTGCATGATCTGGACGGAGGTAAACTAATTTAAAGCGCTGCATGGTATGTGTGCGCATATCCTAAACAACATAATATGCTGAAATGTTTTCAGCGATTTCCCAAAAATGTGTGTGCCCACTTAAACTATCTGAAAGAGTTGCTATATTTTGCTCACAGGGCACTGCAAGGTAGACTGCAGTGTGAATCAACGTTCTGTTGAACTGATTCCAATATGATATCTCTGTGATCAGACTGATTTCACAGTGAAATAGGAAACAGGTTAACTTTTGTTTGACTTAATCGGTCTGTTCTTACCGAAATTCAAAACAGTGCCCCCAGTGGCCAAAGCGGTAAGTGCTGTTGGGCGCATGAGCATGTGTGAGCTCCATTTTTCAGGTGTAATGTGTAAAAGGAGGGGTGCCAAAAGAGTTGTGAAGAGAGTTGTTTTCAGCTGTGCAGGCTGTAATACAGTGAGAAGGAATGCATATTTTATAAACTGTACCTCCACTGAACTTAACCATCAGTGGAGTAAAAATGTAACGTCAGGGGGAAAATGCAACCTCTGATTATGTCCTGGTTTCAACACAGCTTGCAAACCCGAGTCTCCCAAGCTGCTGATGCAACGTACTTCTGGTGGAACCACAAGCGCATGTAACACTTGAGCCAGTGGAAAAAAAAAAGATATGGGAGATGGTGCTTGTCAGCGAGTCCGCATAATGTGGCCGATCCTAGGGTAGTGGAACTCTCGGAAACTACATGCCAACTTCCTTTGTGTTTATGTTGCTGTAATTCACACAAAAACAATCTATCCAAAGTGAATGTGAAAAAGTGCATCATAATTATATGCTCCAACAAAACCATCCACATCACTGACTCCAGAATCTCACCTCTTACATGGGACAAGGTGCCTGTACACCTCATGCACATGCTTACACAGCCACACACACACACACACACACACACACACACACACACACACACTCACACACACACTGATCCAATTGGTGAGTTCAGTCACGCAGCAATGCTACGATTGGTTAGAGATAGACTGCATAGCAGAGAAGCAGCTTTACTCAGCAATAGTCATCCAGCATTGTCAGTGTTTCATGCAGGATTATGTGGGGGTGAGTCCTCAGCCAACCCAATATATACAAAACAATCAGGGGTGTGAAAATGCATCAATACAATCGCAAAGAAATTTCGATGCATCGATTACAGAATTTAAGAATCGATTATCATTACAATATTTATACCCAATGTGACCATCTCATAAGTCACAAGCCATCTTGCAACAGACACGGAGCAGACAGAGACTGAAGGAAAAGACAGCATACATTGAAATTAAGAAAGTTTATGCGGCCGAGTTCACCCTGCAAATCTAAATAAGATCATATGGATGGATGGGTGAATGATGGATGCAGCTAAGTTTGGCTTTCTGTGTCATTATTTAATAGTTAATTATTATTTTTTTTAAACGATTGGAGAAGCTGCTTGTAAGACTAAAGTTGCCCTGCAGCATTTTGCTCTATGATTGTTGTTATAGTCCAACACATACAGGACAACATAAGTGAAATTTGTGTGCTTTATTCATTATTCTGCGGTGCACAGTCTTTTCTCAATTCGGACGGCATGTACAAATATTTTTTTTTTTTTTTTTTTTGCAATGCTGCTGTAGATTCAGCAGTAGCACAAAGCCACTGCGAAACAGTGGTGCAGGAATCACTGGTCTCTTTACTTCTCCCCTCTGAATACGGTTTTTCTCAGTCCTTTTGTGTGTTTTTCTCCTCATCTTTTGCTTTAGCCTTCTCACTCTCTCTTCCTCCTGCCTCGGGCTCACCCTGCAGCACATACATGTGTGATTGTCAGATTAGAGTTCTGACTAATGGAAGGTGCCCTCTTTATTTTTTTGACTGATACTAATACAGGACAACATTTTGTCAGCAACACAGGCCTACTGGATAGCCGTATGATGAATGTATATGATATATCCAAATAAACTGATCAGCCACAAAATAAAACCACAGACAGGTGAAGTGAATAACATTGATTATATAATTACAATGGCACCTGCCAAGGGGAAGGATATATTAGGCAGCAAGTAAACAGTCAGTTCTTGAATTTCATGTGTTGGAAGAAGGACAAATGGGTAAGCGTAAGGATCGACTTTGACAAGGGCCAAATTGTGATGGCTAGAGGACTGGGTCAGAGCATCTCCAAAACAGCAGGTCTTGTGGGGTGTTCCCAGTATTCAGTGGTTAGTACCTACCAAAAATGGTCCAAGGAAGGACAATCGGTGAACCGGTGACAGGGTCATGTGCGCACAAGTCTCATTGATGCATGTGGGGAGCAAAGGATAGCCTGTCTGGTCCGATCCTACAGAAGAGCTAAAGTAGCACAAATTGCTAAAAAACGTAATGCTGGCCATGAGGGAAAGGTGTCAAAAAACACAGTACGTTGCAGCTTGCTGCGTATGGGGCTGCGTAGCCGCAGACCTGTGAGAGTGAACATGCTGACCCCTGTCCACCCCAAAAGTGCCTACAATGGGCACGTGATTGTCAGAACTGGACCATAGGGCAATGGAAGAAGGTAGCCTGGTCTGACGAATCCCGTTTCCTTTTAGAGATCATGTGGACGGCCGGGTGTGTGCACGTCGTTTACCTGGGAAAGTGATGACAGCAGGATGCACTATGTGAAGAATACAGGCCAGCTGAGGCAGTGTGATGCTCTGGGCAATGTTCTGCTGGGAAACCATGGGTACTGGCATTCATGTGGATATTATTTTGACAAGTACTACCTAAATAAGTGTAAATAAGTGCCTATTCCGAATTCCGTGATGGAAGCGCGTTGGCAAGTTCACACGAGAAAAATGGGAGAATAAATATTTGGTTGAAATATTCCTTTAAATTAAACCCATCCCAGAGACCTTGTGACCTGACTCGTACCATCAGATTTCATATATATATATATATATATATATATATATATATATATATATTATATTATATATATATATATATATATATATATATATATATATATATATATATATATATATATATATATATATATATATATATATATATATATATATATTATATTATATATATATATATATATATATATATATATATATATATATATATATATATATATTTTTTTTTTTTTTTTTTTAGACCAATCCTTTTATTTGTTGGTTAATCGCACATACAGAGTCTGATACCTGTTTATTTTTTCAATCATCTCCATTGCAGTTTACTGTCTTAAGTCTGGTAACCATGGACATCACCAAGAGTAATTTCAGCATGGTCTCAAATATAATTTTGCACTGTGGACTGGTCATTAAATAAAGTAGCTGTGCAAGTTTAGCTCAATTGACCCACGATTGATCTCCTACCTCACCAATGACCTTACTTGCATAATATTTTACAATACAAGTTCAGTAATAGAGTTAATACTCCTATCAGTACCATTCGTGCATGCAAGATATTTACAGAATTAATTTTTGTATTTACATAATGCAAGAAAAATGCTAATGAGTTTGAGAGAAACACTTAATTTAAATGACCTTCATTGCAAAAGGAAAACATTTTACACAAAATTCTTGACTCCGAACAGGGAGGCCAGAGGACAGCTCAGCCATCCAACAAAAATCGGTTCATGAAATAGAACCATTTAAGTGTATTATCAGAACCAGAGCTTCAATTATTGAAAGGTCACTCTTAGTGACTCGCAATATATATGATGCACTGTAATAAGTGAAAAAAAAAAAAAAAAATAGCAATGCAATCTAGATTGTCAAGATGTTTGTCTCTGCAGAAAGGGCAAACTGATGTTCTCGATATAAGCATTAGTAAAGCAAGAAATGAGTCATGCCTAACTATTACATTCAGCTCTTTTGCATTATTTCTTTGACAACTGGTTGTTATACAAGTTTAGTCAGTAGCAAGCTTTGGCTGTATTAAGACAAGTTATTGTTTCCTTTTTTTAATTGGATATCAACTCTACTGTGATTTGGGCTAAAACGTGGCTCTGGGCAAATGAGGCTGGACATAATTAACATGCTAGTTGGGATAGAAATAAACATCTAAATGTAGGTCAGTGAAAAATGTACAAGACCTAAACTGTAATGCAACTGAACTACAATATATGTTATTCATTAAGGCAGATCAACCTTGTTTATCAGCCTAGCAGTGGCATAGCAGTGTTGTTTTCATGTAGCCAGGGAACAGGTGGAGGGATGGTCAGTATCCTGAACCCCTGGAGTGGAAGGTCTGTTATACACTCATTTTCCATGAAGGCCCATCACTGGGACAGTTCTGCACTGATATAGTCCCAGATAAGCTTTTTGCCACACCTGCCAATTATAGGTAAATTGAGAAAATGTAAAGGCTGTATAGATTTTATTACTACCCATGAATCTCTATTTAGCATTATTTTCTTGGCCCCATGACAAAATAACCATTTTGCTGTGCATATAGAAAAACTAAACCTAATTTAATTAACACCTTATTTCTATAAGACTAGTTACAATATCCTGACTGTACCCATGAGTATAGCACTTTACTGAGTTGGGATCGTGCTAGTGAAAATCATTCTTTACTACTCCAAAGATGAAGTTACGTTTACAAAAAACTAAAAAACACACAGGACCCCCTCTCCGCTACCACAGCGCATAAGGCTACTCTTTGTGAAAGGATATTTATATTATAAAAATAATGTCATGCCGCTAAAATGATATCTTTGCATTTATTTTGAATGAAGTAAGTAACAATTGTTAAATTGATAACGGTTGATATAAAGTTGTATAAACACAGAATATGATGATATTGAAGTCAAACATTATGACACTCAAAGATGAAGCGAATAGTGTTGATAATCTCCTAACAATGCTTTATACCAAGGACTGGGTAAATTATATGGCAAGTGAACAATCAGTTCTCGTCGTCAACATGTTGAATGCAGGATAAATGGGCAGGAGTAAAGACCTGAGAGACTTTGACAAGGGCCAAATTTTTATTGCCAGACAACTGGGTTCGAGCATCTCAGAAACCCTCTGAGGAGGGACAAACCACAAACCGGCAACAGGGTGTTGGGCGCCCAAGGCTCATCAATGCTCTACTGCAGAGGTCCCCAACAGGATTTTACATAAATTATGATAATTCACAGGTTACCGTCATTGTTATTGTGTCTGCTCTATTAGACCCAATTGACCCGCTGCAGTGGTTGGTGTATATTAACTTTTTTATGAAGTAATCACGCAAACTCAGATTTTTTTTAATTTCCAAAGTGCTGTCGCTGAGACTGATATGAGGTCAAATATGATCTAACAATCATATGCTCTAGATCACCATATTCGATATAACAGGAGGAACAGATCCAGTCTCAAAAACAAGTTTATCTTATCATGTGGATGTCAATTTGACACGTTCCACCTACCTAAGCATTGTTGCAGACCAGGTAAACCCTGTCATGGCAATGGTAAAGACGCATATTGTATGTTTAGTGGTATTTTTAATTTTCACATGCCATATTCCTCAGGCTTTAAAAGTGTGTAAACATGTGTCGATGTGTATTCATCAACCAGTTACATCTCCAACATGATCCTACAGTACAGCCATACTGGATCAAGTTAAAACTTGTTTTACGATAATTCAGAAGGAACCTACATCATTTCATCACTGTAAACCAAATACATATCCATTTATAATAACTTTAATTCACGTCAACAAATATTATTACATTATATAATGCTTTAAAGATTATTAAAATGGCAGTTCTGCCCATATCCACCATTGAAATCTTCTGCTCAAAAGAACCTGGATGCACGGTTGCCTGCAGTGTTGTCTTGCGTAGTCAGACCTTTGAATAAAACGGCAAAGGTCTGGGATCTACAGCAGCTTACATTGGCCATGAACCGCCCAGTTAGACAGGAAATTCCCTTTAACTGACATGTAGAGTGGTTTTATCATTACATGTCATTTAGTGGTGAGGTTATCCAAGTTATATCATACCATAATAAAAGGCTGACATGGGGAAAGGAATTATTTATATAAATGGCGATTGAATAGAAAACAGGAAAATAGTGAAGAATGTGTAGAGTGCAAGTACAGCACACAAAACCTGCAAAAATGTCCAAACTTTAAATTAATATTCCAGGTTCAAAACAGGTTTTAAACTTTAACAATACATGTGTTTTAACAGAAGAATCAAAAAAGTGTTTTTATAGAACTGCCTTTAAACCCTCCAAAAATGTGCCCAATTCATTTCCATTGTAAGTGCCTCACTGTAACCTCAATCTTTGAGAAAGATGGATGAGTTGAAATAATCTTTTGTGGTAATCAACATTATGCCACAAATACTGTCGATTGAGCTTAACTTGTGTTGAACCTGATATTCCTTTAACGTGCTTTATGTACTTGCACATAAATTTAACAGTGCAAGGCAGGTAAGACCATGGATGGCTCCTCACCTAATTACTGTGGTTAGGTCCATGTAGCTAGTCTTTCTAAATATTTAAATATAGTAGAGATGTCCCGATCAATCGGCCATCAAATCAAAATCGGCTGATATTCGTTTTTAAATCAGTGATCGGCCGAACGTGCCTAGATTTTTTTTGCAGCATGCAGGCAATCACACATACGCTGCTCCTCAAATGAATGAGTGCTTTCTCAGCCCTTGACGCATGACAGAATGGCCTATGGAGGGTGAGTTGTTGGCAATTCTAAGCATTCGCGAATTTAAACTTTCAGACATGATGTAATTTATATGAATATGCCGGTTTGTTTTTAAAAATGTGTAAGAACATTCATGTGTATGAACATTCATTTGCCCATTTTCTAGAGTCGTTAGGGTAGTTATTCAGACTCGTGGCACAGTGAACAGGAAGAGGATATAGAGGCTGCTAACAGGTTTAAAAACAAATTAAACAACAAATAAACATGCAAATACATGATACATGACATGAGTTGTGACAATCAGTTGTTGTGTTGAGTGATAGAGACTGTTTGAGCAATCACAAGCGCTTTTAGCTTTACTCTCTTTAACATGAGCGCTCTCTGTGTCAAAGACGTGCACTCTTCAGGTGCTCTCAATATCTTAGTCACTCATCCAAATTTAAATCAGATTAATGTTGGCGTTGATAACGATAATGGCGTTGACAGTACCACTAATAATAACTGTTTAACCTTCAATAACGAGACCGCGTCTTCATGCATTTTCTTAATAATTAGTGATTTGTGTTACAGCAAAACTCAAAGCAGCAAACAGACCATAGATATTAATGATTTCTTACTGGAGCAGTTTTAGAGCTTGTTATGAATATATTTTTCTTATATTTGAATGTATCTTTGCGGTGTGTGATGCTTTCATGGTTTTTACTGGTTGTCAGTATGTCAATGACATTTTGATATTGACAACAGAACTATTATTAACAGTTTCATTATTGTTGAACTTGGGCCTGTTCAAGTGTAACGGTTTATGCCACTTTTAAGTGGAATTGCGAAATTTTTAATTTGTTTTAAAAGAATTACTATTTTGTTGTGACTGTTCAAGTCAAGCTGTATACACCATTTGTAAGTGTATGTAAGATTTCTATTCATCCATACAGAACTCAGTGGATTTGTGATTTATTTTTGTACCTGAATATTCAAGTTAAAATAAGCTACTACATCATTCTAAGTAGAAGTTGATTTTAAATGTGAGCTTTATAAAAAATGCTAGCTGCACCAATTTAAATGCATTAAGGTAAAGACAACTTTTAGTTACTTTGTTTACTTAGTTATTTTGTAAACAAACTATTATCTAGCGTCAACTATTAGCTCTATTATCTAGGCAAATACAAGTATCGGATCGGGACTCATTATCGGCAGATGTTTCATATTTAAATATCAGATTGGGATCGGGGGTCAAAAAAGCTGATCGGGACATCCCTAAATTATAGTATTGGTTATGAAAAATAGTTAACATTTAGAAACTTTAACTACAATTGCCATAGTTGAATAAAAATCAAGACAAATTTCATTAAAAGAACAGTAAACTTCTAATGGGTCCCATTATTGTTGTCTTTGCCACGATCGAGGGAATCCCGTTTGACGCACATGCGTTTCAGAGATACAGTAGGAAAGAGCAGAGTGGATCACACGCGCAAGAAGTTCTGTGATGACTCATGCCACACTCACACAAAAACCAGGCTTTAGTCGACAAGTGACTGCACATTTCAGATGAGAAGCATATTTAATGTATAAAAAAAATAATACTTTTTACAACCAACTAGAAGAATTTTACTCCCATTTGGCACTTGGTGAATGTGAATATCCAAACCTGCATAGTCCATACTTACAAATGCTTTGGTAACATGACTGGGTGGTCTAGATAACAAAACACACACACATAAACACACACACCTGTAATACAGACAGGTGTGATAAATGCCGCAGGTTACACAAATCTGCAAAGCACGCCTTCTCCCTGGTAGGAATCCCAAACATGACTAATGCGCCAAGACAGCAGCTCTGCGTCTGCACCACAGGATGATTAAAAAGAACTGTTAAGAAGCCATCTTTGAGGAGAACCTAAATGCAAAGGTTCCTTCTTGTTTGCAAAAAAACTGTCCTACAAATATTATTACATGACTCTGAATATCTGCAAGAGCATGAATAGTGCAAACAGTCCAATAATACCTGGCTAGGTAATACACTTCAGTTTTTCATTCTCTAGCATTTAAACCCATATCCATCTTTGGACAGTGTTCATGGGATCTAGAAAAAGGCCCTGACTATCTCCATCCAGTCGTTTTAATCAAATACTCGATAAGCTGCAGCTCACATTAAAAACCAGAGAGAAAGACACTGAAACAATAGATTTTTAATCCATTTTAAAAGCATAACAATGACTCAAGAATAGCATTGTTTTCACTTCTGAACTGCATTATACTGATCCATGCTTGTATGACAAATTCCAGGCATTATTTGTCATTTTATCATTTGCAGAAGTGACATTCAGAATTAGATGAGAAACGTTCCAAGAGTGCTGATTGCGCACACTATCAGCACTGACAGCTACTCTTACGGTCACTCTGCCTGTGTTTGTGGCATTCGAAACGTGTAAGAGCAACTAGATGTCTACATTTTCCATTCTTCCCTTTGACGTTAAACATTTGGGCCTGCAAGTGGTGATAAAAGGCCATCTTGTTGAGTGTGCTATAAGCAAGTTGAGCTGATGTTGACAATCTGTCAGTCAGTGCACAAATTTCTTTTAAGTCATCTCACTCCATGATCACTCGGATTACTACTAGGGATGCACCGATCCGATACCTGGATCGGTATCAGCTCAGATTGTGTTAGTCATGTTCATTAGTGTCAAGCTCCAAAAATTACATAAAAGTGCAATAAAAACACAATTAAAGCAGTTCATATGACTCGTGCATTTTATTCAAAGCCACTTAAAGATGTGTGATAGCTCTGTGAGTACAAAAGGCTGTGTTTAGTAAGTAAATATATTGTATGTGCAGCTCCAAACAGGCACTGCTCTGTTTCACACAAACAAACACACACACACACACACACACACACACACACACACACACACACACACACACACACACGCGGCTATTTTTAGCCTTCATGCGGTGCCCAATATTTGAGCGCTACTGAAGAACAGCATCTCAGGTGTAGATGCTCAATAGTTACGTTCATTATAATATGCATTTAGAATGGCACCAGTGGTGCATATTTACCAGAATTTGAATAAGTAGTGAATTAAACTACTGTGAACTTCCCTACAAACAGACACACATACAGGACATCCTGGAGAGTTCAGAATGTCAAAATGAAAGTGTGAGGGTTTAAAAAGTGCACGATTTCAATATATTACTGTTGTATTTAAAATTAAAAGTCAATAATAATAATAAAAAATAATATTAATAACAATGTATTATTATTATCATTATCATTATCATTGACTTAATAAAAATAATAATAAAAATAGTAATAACAATGTATTATTATTATTATTATTATTATTATTATTATTGTCATCATTAGTATTTGTTTATAATTTATAACAATATTTAAATTGCAGGGGTTCTAAAAAATAACTGTGAATGAAAAGTGGACCGATGTCTTATAATTGAACAAAAAAAGAGATCTGAATCCTTCAAGTCCAGGTGCAAGTTGAAACATTTTTTTGGAAAAAAAAAGGCAAAAATAAAACACTGGTTTCTTTTCTACTGAAGGCTTGAAGACTGGAATTACTGTTCATTTTGCTGCTACATTATCCAGTATACTAGTTAATAATAAAGTAGGGATGCACGATATATCGGCGCCATATCGTTATCGGTCGATAAATGATTAGTTTTAGTGTTATCGTTATCGGCCTGATAAGAAAATTCGGTCGATATATCAAAACCGATAAATTGGTGCCTTCCGCATGACGTCACACGTCGCACGCAGCTGAAGCGCGCGCATTTGAAAGAATTTATGCTAGAGTGAAGACAAGATGTCGGTGGTGTGGGAGTTCTTCAAGGTGAAAAAAGAGGACATCAAAATTGCAATTTGCAACAGCTGTCAATGTGAGGTAATGCGAGGAGGCAGTAGAACAAAAAACTTCAATACAACTAATTTAATTAGCCATCTGAAGTTTCGCCATTCCGTAATTTATAAAGACTATCAGACAAAAGTGACCGCCAAACAAACAGCGGTAGCCTTTAACAAGCCAGTACAACAAACACTTGACAGTACAAGGAAATTCGACAAGAGCAGTACAAAAGCAAAAGCAATCACATGCAAAGTTATGGAAATGATAGCAGTTGATAACCAACCTTTTAGCATTGTTGATGACCAAGGATTTCGTCGGCTACTTGAGTTTATTGAACCGCGCTACTCCCTCCCTAGCCGGCGGTACTTTGCTGATGTGTCGCTCCCTGCTTTATACAATGAAGTAGCAACACACATCCACATGCTTTTGAGCAAAAATGTAACTCATATCAGTTTTACCACTGACATATGGAGTTCCGACGTAAGTCCAGTGAGTATGTTGAGCCTTACTGCTCAGTGGATTGAGGAAAAATTTGAGCTGAAGAGAGTGGTGCTTCACGCACAAGAATGTCCAGGCTCGCACACCGGCGCTGCTATAGCGCGTGCATTTGAGAACATGTTAGCTCAGTGGAACATAACGAAAGATATGGTTCATGTTGTGATGCGAGATAATGGCCGAAATATGGCAAAAGCCATGGAAGATTGTGGTTTGAACAGTCTTGGCTGCATGGCTCATACTCTTCAGTTAGCCGTACACGAAGGAGTTCTGAGCCAGCGCAGCATTTCCGACTGTATGGCGATAGGGAGAAAGATAGTCGGACACTTCAAACATTCTCAACTCGCCATGTCCCGACTCGGAGAGATACAGACATCGCTAGGATTGTCAAAAAAGATGCTCCAACAGGACACTCCGACACGATGGAACAGTACCTTTTATATGATGTCGAGTTTGATAGCGCAAAAGCGTGCACTTGGTGCCTATGGGGCAGAATACGAGCTTCCCGCATTATTCAGTGCACACCAGTGGGGCCTTATTGAAAATGCGGTAACACTCCTTGCACCTTTCGAAGAACTGACGAGAGAAGTAAGTTCACACACGGCAACGACTTCAGATGTCATCCCCTCTGTTGAGGCTCTGAAACGTTTACTGAACAAGAGTCTCAGTACAGATAGCGGAGTGAAGACGACAAAAGCTACTCTGCTCGAGGCTGTGAATCAGCGGTTTAATAGCATATACACAGAGCCTTTGTACGTCGTGGCAACGATCTTGGACCCAAGGTACAAAGATCGCTTTTTTGATCAAGCCATTAAACAACGAGCAACAGAAATGCTGCTGAGACAACTGAACAAGATGATCGCACCAGAAGACGCAGAGAAAGAGACGAGCGATAAAGAGTCTCCTTTAAAAAAAAGACGCACAGAGAGCGACGGAGGCGCAACATCCCTGCTTGACATGTATGGTGAAATTCTTGAAGACAACACAACCAAGGAACTTCAGACATACAAAGACACTCCAGTAGGACAACAGGTAAAAAAATATCATATTCAAAAGTGCTGTACCTAACCATTTAATAACAAAGAAAAAAACAAAAACAGAATTACAACAAATAGGTACAATTTTATTTGACAACAGTTATAAAGAGTAGAAAACAAAACATTCATGTTAGGACTTAACTGTAAAAAAATATAATTAATAAGCCATGACATGTTTTTACATTACTTTAAGTCATAAGTTAAGCAATGTTCAACTTTTTTTATTAGTTAAATTAAATTAAACAAGTCAGTTTAACATAATTTAGGACTAAATTACTTAGCCAAGTTGACTGCACTTAATTTAAGGCAGCAGTATTCTTTTCTTTTTTTTCTTACAGTGCTTACATGCATAAAAATTTACATGTTTAATTGTGTTATATTGAAGAAAAGAATGTAATAGACTTTGTGTTCCTTTTGTAGGTGAATGCCTATCTAAGCGAGCCACCCATTTCCAGGAATGAGAGCCCACTGCAGTTTTGGAAAAGCAATATGTCCCGTTTTCCAGTCCTGGCCCAAGCTGCACGCAAATACCTGTCCGCTCCCTGTACAAGTGTCGACAGCGAACGTCTTTTCTCAGCGGCATCAAACGTGATTGATGAAAAGAGAAACAGACTTTTGTGTGAGAAAGCCGAAATGCTTCTCTTCGTTAAAAAAAACATTCCACTCTTACATTCACAGTAGCAGCCAAATGGTCAGACAATCCCATATAATTTCTAGTTGGCCAACCTGTTCTTAAATACACACAAAGTCATGCTTTATTTATCCATGGCACACTTTGATTCTTTGTTAATGTTATTCAGTGACTAGTAGGTTTTATGCATTACATTTTTTGTCAGGCAAAATATATATATTTGTATAAATATATATTGTACAAAGATATAATTGTATAATTAATTAGAAAAGTTATGAAATATGTTCCAAATATAAGTTGGCTACATTTAGTGAATGAATTTGGGAAAAGAAAGATCTAGATGTTTCCTTGGAGTTTCCTTGTTTTCTGCAGTATTTTTTATTTTATTTTTTTTAATAAAAGCAGTTGTTCACTGTATTCGTTTTGTTTTTGTAATCAGATAAAATATCAAGATTTGTATTTATCGGGCAATTTATCGGTTATCGGCTTCCAAATATAAAGAGTTATCGGTATCGGCCAAAATGTCCATATCGGTGCATCCCTAATATCAAGATTTGTATTTATCGGGCAATTTATCGGTTATCGGCTTCCAAATATAAAGAGTTATCGGTTATCGGTATCGGCCAAAATGTCCATATCGGTGCATCCCTATAATAAAGTGTTTCTTAATGACCTATACATTTATATTGAAATAATGTGTAGTTAGAGTTTTGTGTTTCCTTACATATTAAAGAGCACAGCCAATTAGTTCCACACAATAATGTAAAGCATTCTTGGCAGTTTTTCTGAGGCTTTTTATAATGTTCGTATCGATATTGGAATTATATCGTATCGATCGAAATAAAGAAATATATAGTAATATAAATTTTGGCCCTACCGACAACAAAAGGCTTGACGTGAAAAACTACAAGGATAATTCCAACACATATGGCAGCATCACAATCACTCTACAGCTGAGGAATAAACTAACAGATGAAACATTACTGCAAGGTAATCTCTCTCTCTCGCTCTCTCTCTCTCTCTCTCTCTCTCTCTCTCTCTCTCTCTCTCTCTCTCTCTCTCTCTCTCTCTCTCATCACAGTATAAATATGCTAATATGACAATGTGCTATTAAACACCCGTTTAGACAATTTTAAAAAGTTGCATTTCAAATGTAAATAAATTACAATAAATGCATGTTTTCTTCAAGTTTTTGTCAATCAAGGATGCATTACTTAAGTGTTAAGTATTTAAGTTGTGCCCTATTGAAATCTGTTTTATCTTTGACCAAATCATGTTTTCATTTTGTTTTTATTATTATCATTTTCCATAACTCCATGTTTTAGTTTAATTTCATTCATTCATTAATTCTTAAAACTTTTAACAAGTAAAAATAGAACTTCAAAACATGTCATTGCATTTTGACTTAATCAACAGCAATCTTGCTTGTGATATTTTGCTTAATTATTATTATTATTATTATTATTATTATCATTACAGAGAATATCACATTTTATTAAACATTTGTAATATATTTCTGTCACAATTTCAGGGCTCTAGCTTATATTTTGAAACGTGCTTTTATTATGACATGTATTTTTTGGCAGAAGCTTTACTTTCTGGTAAACAGTTTGCAGCACAGACTGCAAACATCTCTTTTACAGACATCTCTTTACACTGGCCTTGACAAATGAAATGTAGGACACAGTTTTGGAGTGGTAATATTTTGTGTTTTAGATTACTGGTGTTTGTGTACAGAATGTGGTAATTTTTAAATGTTATATATTTTAAATTGTATTACTGTACAGCACTTTAGTCAGCTCTGTTGTTTTAAATCCTATATAAATAAAGATGAGTTGAGATTTAATTATATAAATATATAGTTTACATGTGCTGCATGTTTCACAGTAGATTAGTGCTCTGCTCTGTCATCTGATACGTGTCATAAATGATTCTCAATATGTATGAGCAGTCAGATTTATACATTCAAAGTATGCAGCTCTTCCACACTACGATTGCAGCCTTTAGCATAGCCATGGGAAATAGGGTTGCTGCAGCACATCCTGTCAGTGTTGCAGCACACCCTATTAAGGGCGGTCAAAATAATGAATGCATTAAAAGATTAATGACTATTAATGCTATTTGAAAACCGTTCTATTGTGTTAATATCGTTAAAAAAAGTATCAAAAATAAGTATAAGTATAAAAGTAAAAAAAAAAATGTTAAGGGGTATTTTATTTAATCAATAACAAGGGTGACAAGAAAAAGAAGACTGCAAGACATTAACAGTGCACTAACAAGAATAATAATCAAGAATGAATGCATTAAAATAATCTTTGCATAGTTTTGGGGATTTCCTCGTTTGTGAGTTGAGCTGTTCACAGATGTCGTGCCAGTAAATGTATCTGTTTTAATGTGTTAATTTTCTCTCACTCACATAGGCTATGAGAAATCAATCAGCTATATCTACAATGTAATATTACAACTTACAATGAAGCAAATAGTCAGGTGAACTTGAACGAAGTTCCATGCCACCCAGAATGCATTGTGAATGCTGTTGTCTTAAATACGTGCTGCTTTGCAACAGTCTAAATCACAGAATTGAGATTCAGTTCCTAAAACGATTAACAACATCCTAAATTCTAAAAAGATAATACTTATACTAGCTAATACATTAATATAAATAACCTTTATGTGCTATTATTTCGGGAGCTAAGATTTTCACAAGACAGTTTTCATAAGGCCAACTATATATTTTATGATCAGAACTCTAAACCTGATATTCGTAGAAATGTTTCAATAAATGTAATAAATGTTTTTGAAATTTGTGTGTATATTTGACTGACACGTTTGTCAATTTTATAGTGGTTTAATAGCATTATAGGGTGTTACAACACAATTTTAAATTGAAGAAATAATGCTGCTTTAAAGTACTCAACCCCCCGTCAGCACCCTGTTCGAAAATCGTTCACACGGCTATGGCCTTTAGTTGTTTAATAAAATCACACTACGACATGTCATGATTTTAATTTGATTAATTGTCCATTTCAGTGTAAGGAGTAACAGAGCACACACACTCAAAATGAGCATTTTAAAAGCAGTCGTGTATCAGTCATACTGCACACTGGAACCTGTGCTTGGCACTGCAGAAACACTGGTATAATTATTTTAGTTTTTGTATCGTCTTGGAACCAAAGTACCAGTATTTTTGTAAACACTATTGTTTAGAACTGCAAAAACAGAAGTGCAAAAAGTGTTTTAGAGGTGCAAAATACACTTCTCCACCATGTTTATATATATATATATAAACATCTTGTACTTATATTTCAACTGGTTCTCTTTAATTTTTGGCCAAAAGTGTGTTCAATAGATCCAATCCATTTTCAATGGAAATTATTTAGAATTGGAACCAAATTGCTTTTGTACATTTTTAAAGCATAATTCCAAAAGCAAGAGCCATTATTTACAAAAAGCACAAATACAGCGATATCACCTCCCATTTAAACTTACTGCACCAAATTCCTGTGACCGCTCATCAGCCTTGGCCCAGTGCCCATAGGCAGAGCGACACCATCTACAAACAACTCAGCAGGAATAGCCACTTCCTATATGGCACTATATACTCATAATGCCATGACACCTCTCATAACACAGCCTAATATTTGCATTAATAACCAACACCTAATATAATACAAGCCAGAATAAAATTTGTACCATCAGTGTCGGGCCGTGTTGCGTAAAGCCAGCATTTGTGGGCAACAGATGGGCACTGCAGCAGGTGAGATGCTCATATTCAGCCATTAAATGCTTACTGCTTCCTAGAATCCACTGAAATGTGAAGGAGACATTTTTCCAATCTTATTAGGCCACGGTCCCAATGCAAATTCTGAAGAGACGCACGCAGCATGCATTTAAAAGCACAATAGGAGAGAGCCAAGCTGATTAACTCCCTGTGCATCATGGTTGCCATAGATGCCTCTCAATGCAGCTAGCAGATTTAGAGATGGGAAAGACAAGGACACAGAAAGACAGTGCTCACTGCACAGCTTCTGATCTTCACACATACATGCACACATACATAGACTCACGCTTATGCGGGAGGCAGGATGAGAAGGACATGAAAGCGGAGTGACGGAGCTAGACGTGTCGCTCGACTACCTACCTCTATCCTTTGCCGAAGCCTGATGCAATGTTTCCTGCTTGCCTAGGCTGAAGAGAGTCGTTTGGGTGCAGCCAGATTGCCTCCGCCGAGGGTCAGGAACGGCGGTAAGAGAGAGGGAGGGGGAGATGAGACGGGAATGGTGAGTGAGTTTATCCTCCACGCTCCCCTGTCAATGTGTGCACTTATATGCCTGAGTGCATGAGTGTGTGTGAGAGTGGGCGGATGGGAAAGAGAGAGAGAGACAGAAGCAGCGTGTAAATGTGAGCGAGTCTCCTGAGACAACGCCAGTGAATAGAGACTGAGGAACACGGAGTAGATGCGTTCAACACAGGATCCCTCCCCCTTACATCATGCTAACACAACATTTTGCACAGTCAGCGCAACAGTAACCATATGGAAGGACGACGGGTGCTAAGAATGAAGAGAGAGACAGATATGAAAACACAGATATGAGACAAACAAAAATTTAAGCTAGCACCTTTAAAGACATTTCCTAGAAACTCACTGTAGAGATGTCCATGGATGCTCTGACATGTAAAGGGTTCTAGAAATGGCTGTAAACACATTTCTCAACCATAATGTTGGACTTTGCATAGGCTGAGTCAAAGGACGTATGTGTAGTGAACTAGAGGGCATCTATGTTGCCCCACAGGATAAAGTTTTAAAACAATTTGAAACATTTGCAATTTGCAGAACTTCTGAATTCTGAAGCATTTACTCACAACATATATTGGATCGTTAGGCTATTTGTTAATTTAAATTATTGATGATTATCATTTTCCCCACAAGCAACATATCAATTGCAAGCATATATTTTATTTTTTTTATTATAGTAGAAAGACAATGCACAATATCTGTTTTCAAGATTTGGAGTCAAAAGTCCAACCGCACAAATGTATGTTTTCTCTAAAGGTTTTGAATGTTGGTTTCAATCACCTAGTTCAAAACCCTCTTAAATCAGAATCATATTTGTGAATTCTTCCCTCTAAAGTACATTTTTATATTTTTTTATAGCTGTTGAGTAAACAAGCAAACATAAATCAAACCACACTGGTACACATTAAAGAAAGGATCAAATATATTTTAAAAGCAGATTTTCATCAAAACGTTTAAATAAGTTCTTAGGACAAAGGTATTTTTCATGGAAGTCATGTTGGTTGTCAGTTGGCATGTAACAATGCACAAATTTTATGATACGATGCAAAGCCTCACGATACAATACAATAATAAAAGAAAATAAAAAACAGTGCCCACAAATGTTACGGTCAAACTCATTCAAAGATTCATCATAAATGTCTGGCTTTAGCAACAAATAGCAGAGTGCTATAATAAAGTAACTTAGAGTGCTTTCACACTGGAAGTTTAGTTCGAAACAGAGCATGGTTTGCATTAAAAATTGGTAATGTGAAAGCTGTCATTAGGACCGGGGTGCGCACCATGGTACCGAACCCGAGACTACCTGTAGGAGGTGGTCTGAGTTCGGTTGCTATGGAATTGTAGCAAGATTTGCGTGAATGTGAAAGCAACTCGGACTCGGGTGCGCACTCATGCAGTAAGTAAAGTAACCTGCGCATGCGTTTTAGCCGATGATGACGACATCATTAGTATCGACAACACACGAGGATCCACACATTCCTGAAAGTCCCAAAAAAGCAATGACACCACAATGACATACAAGTACAATCAACTCTATAAATACTGTCTATCTATCTATCTATCTATCTATCTATACACCTTATAAATACTATTATAGGTTATAAATATAGGGTATAATAGGAGATGACAGTAGCGATATCTTCACCTTGGACACGAGTGTGAGTAAGTGTGCTGTGTAAACAAAGATGCAAATGAATTCCTTGCAATTAGATGTCTCCTCAAAAAACAGCATTTGCGAGCATCAGCAAGGCAGCTTCCCCTGGACATCTGATGAGTTACGCCACAATGCGCACATATACGCAGTTGTCCTTCACTCTGCTGTGTATAATGGCACCAAAAAAATAAAAAAAAACTATAATGAGTCTCGTTGTGTTCACCATGCGTGTTTGTGATGATGTAAGATGCACGCTGACGTGCATGCTCTGCTTGCGCGTGACGATATGAGCGAGGAACAGGCAAAAAGAGACCGAAATGGAGAATTTGGTTGCAAAAAGAAATGTATCGGCAGTTATATGGAAATATTTCGGCTACAGACAGGATGTTGACCAAAAACAGGTATTTTGTCGAGAGTGCCTTGCAATTGTTGCCACAACACGAGGCAACACGACCAATTTGTTTGATAATTTAGTTCGGCACCACAAATCTTTTTATGACGAGTGCAAAGCCAGATCTGAATGCCATCCAAAGCAAAGGAATATTTTGGATGCCTTATGTCACACCATATGAGAAAGGTTCCAAACAGCAGAGAGAAATCCCAGATTCAATAACATTTCACCTCGTAAAGTTGCTGTTTGCAAACTGCATTTTTCCTCAGAGTATCATCCAAGTGAGAACATCGCAACGGGGATGAGAGAAGCTTTGGCTACTTGAGGTCTAGATGAGAGTCGTCTAGTCAGTATAACAACAGACAATGTCTGAACTGAATCTGTCAGAACATGGTGAAGGATGCCGCCCTGAACAACCGGACCAGGTTGCAGTGCTTTGGCCATAGACTGCATCTTGCAGTTGCCAAGTTATGCCCAATTGCCCATGCTATTTTTACTGCTATTGCTATAATAGTACTGTTACATATTACCTAGCAACCTGTCCTGAAATATAACAGTTTTCATGAGTTTCATACATTTTAATTGTTAATGATGGGTCTGGGGAAGGACCCATCAACAGACTGTCAGGTTGATAGCCTAAGCTCTGAATGCCAGGGCTGATATCCTATGGCATTAATGTTTCATATTTAAATATCATTGCTATCTCTTTTTTCTATTGTTTGTTTTTTATGTTTAAAAGTTGTATTTGTTTACAATAACAAACAATTAAATGCTATATGCTATATTTTGGATTATAATTAAGTAAAATAGTTAGTGCTAAACTCATGAGATATGTTATATGAGAATGGATGGGTTTTATTATAGATATTTAAAACGTAAAGCATACAGAAACTTAACATTTCATCTGTAAATAAATCAGTGTAATCAGTTGCAAAAACAGTTTTATGAGCAATTTATGTTTTATAAATTATTTATTTATTTATCAAATTACATTTATTAAAATGTGCATAATAATTAATAAGTACTTTGTTTTGTCTTTGTATTTTCCCCTTTGGACGCATTGACCGTGCTGCAGGTGTCTGCAAGAAGCTGGTTGGTCACTTTTCTCAAAGCTGGAAGGCCAGAAGTGCTCTTGAAAGAGCCCAGAAGGAACTCAATCTACCTTCTCATTCGCTTATATCAGAATGCTAAACAAGATGGGGATCCAGACAAATGATGATCACCAGGATGCTAGAGCAGCAGAAGGCTTTAACTCAGGTCCTGTCTGAGGACAGGAATATACGGCATCTAATTCCAACCTGGCAAGATACAGATGTCCTGAAATCTGTCAGTAAGTCTCTGGGCCCACTGCTGGACTTCACAGATGCACTCTCAGAGGCACTACCAGTGCACTCAGCAGAAGACTACGTTAGTGTCTCATATGTGAAGCCAGTTCTTCACCTCTTCAACACTTCAGTGCTGTTAATACATGAGGAAGACACAGACTTGACCAAGACCTTGAAAACAGAGATGTTGCACTACATCAAAGAGAAAAATAAAGATGAAGCTACTCAGGAGCTACTAGAAGTGGCTTCTTGTTTGGACCCCCGGTTCAAGATGGTTCAAGCCCCAAGTCAAGGCCAGAGTGGCATCAGAGATGATGGAATGCCAGGAATCAAGCAGCAGCATTGAAGTGGAGCCTGAATTTGCTCATACGTCGCAGGCGAAGAAAGCCTAGAAGTCTTTGGGAAGTTGAATGAATCAAGCTAATTCCTTCCATAGACAAAGAGGAAGATCCACTTACATGGTGGAAAACACAGAGTAAGCTTTCCACAACTCGTCAAGCTTGCCCGCAAGTATCTATACATTCCCGCTACAAGTTTCCCCTCAGAGAGGCTTTTCAGTACAAGTGGCAACATCGCCACTTGTCAATGCTCTCCTCTCAAGCCTGTAAAGGTGGATAGACTGGTATTCTTGGCCAAAAACTTTTAAGATTGAGTGAGCAATGCATCCATGCTTAAAGTCAAGTTATTATATTTGAACAATTGAAAAGTTTAATTTCACCTGTATTTGTCAAGCCACAGAAACGTTTATATTAAAAACAAAAGTTTGTGAAATACAACGGTTCTGCATTGATATTTTTTATTTATTTATAATTTCATTGGTATTTATTACAAGTTTAGCTTATTTTTATAAACATTTTATGTTGTATTTTTGTAAACCACTCAGGGTTGGTGTATAGCTGCTCTATTTTTCAAATGGTTTGAATTAAAAGATGTTTATTGTTTACTATTCTATTTTCAATTTCAATTCTATTTTTATGGACAAAAAAGTGCTATTGGAATTTTTTTAATGAACGCTTGACATGGACAAAATCGACCCAATTGTATTCATCTGGCGATCACTTTTCATAACAAAGGTATGAAGTCCCATTTTGATATTGCATGTTTTCATTTGTACTCCTGGCACAAAGAACTCAATTAATGTTTCTGGAGCATTGCTATCATGAAACATTGATCGGATATCAATGTTGAACCCTTAAACCTTTGAAAAGATGTATAATTTGTGTTACATTACATTTATAGATGGTAAATTATATATTAAAATGTAAGCAGAGTGACGTCACTACCACGTGTGTGTGAATTGCGTATCAACAGGTTAAACAACAGCGCTGCATTTATTTAGCTTAATCTTAATGAGAAAAAGTCATGCCTTAAAGGGATAGTCCACCCAAAACTTTAAATGGTCTGATAATTTACTCACACTCGTGCCAGCTGTGTATGCCTTTCTTCTGCAAAACACTTTAGAAGATTTGTCGAAAAAGATCCAGGCTCAGCAGGTCCTTAGAATGGGAGAGGATGGTGATTAGATATTTGTAGGTTCAAAAAGCACAGATAGTTAGCATAAAATGAATGCATCCTATCTCTTGTGGTGACAATGTCTTCTAAAGCTAATCGATCATTTTGTGTGTGAAAAATGTCATTTTTTTTAAGCACTTGATTACAGTCAGGCGTACGTGCAATGACAAGTGAACTGACGCATGACAGACACAACCAATGAGTCGAAGGAATGTGCCAATGTACTTGCATCCCGGCAACACTCGGGTAAATTTGGCCATTCATCAACGCCTGACTGGAAGTGATCTTTTATAGTTGTGCTTAAATATCGTTCTTTTCGCACACAAAGTGATTGTTTCGCTTTAGAAACATTAATGTCACCGCTGGAGACAGGATGGATTACTCTTATGATGACTATCTGTGCTTTTTGAACCTACAAATATCTAATTACCATCCCCACCAGCTGTGATCAACAGCTTTCTGACAGATAGGCAGCAGCTAGTGAGACTGGGGTGAAAAAAATAAATAAATAAATAAATCACATCCAGGACACTCACTATTAGCACTGTCCTCAGGGATGCATATTTCTCCACTTCTCTTCTCCCTGTACATTAATGACTGTACTGCAAAGGGCCCTTCTGTCAAGCTACTGAAGATTGCAGATGACAACATGGTCATTGGCCTCATCCGCGCAGTGATGAGTCTGCATACAGACGGGAGGTCTGTCTGATGCGGTCACAACAACCTTGAGCTGAACATGCTCAAAAGAGTTGAAATGACAGTGAACTTCAGGAGAAATCCCCCCACCTCCCTCACCATCCTGAACAGCACTGTGGCAGCAGTGTAGTCATTCAGGTTCCTGGGCTCTATCATCTCTCAGGACCTTTGCTAGCTGAGGATGTTCAATCTGCCACTGGAGCTGCTTACTCAGCTCTACTCAGCCATCATCGAGACTGTCCGGTGTACATCAATAACTTACTGGTTTGGTTCAGCCACCAAATCAGACAGAAGGAAACTACAACGGACATTCAGGACTGCTGAGAGGATTATTGGTACCCACAGCCCACTCTCCAAGACCTATACGTCTCCAGAGAGAGGAAACATGCATGTAGAATCACTCTGGACCCCACACACCCTGCCCACTCCCTTTTTGAACTGTTGCCCTCTGACCGACACTACAGAGCACTCAGCGCCAGGACGTCCAGACACAAGAACAGCTTTTACCCTCAGGCCATTTAGCACATCAACAATTAAACTGTTTTCAGGACTCCCATAGTGCAATAATATGTAAATATGTCATGTACATACAGTATGTAAATTCACTCATATTTAATTCAATAACTGTACATACCCCTACCTTGCACATATACACAGATCAGCCACAACATTAAAACCACCTGACTAATATTGTGTAGGTCCCCTTCGTGTCACCAAAAGAGTGCCAAACTGTATCCCAGAATAGCATTGTGAGATTACATTCTTCTCATCACAATTGTAAGCAACCATGTAAAGTGGTTATCTGAGTTACTGTAGGTTTTGTCAGTTCAAACCAGTCTGGCCATTCTCTGTTGACCTCTCTCATCAACAAGGCAGAACTGCCGCTCACTGGATGTTTTTTGTTTTTGGCACCATTCACGGTAAATTCTAGAAACTGTTGTGTGAAATCCCAAGAGATCAACAGTTACAGAAATACTCAAGCCAGGCCACCTGGCACCAACAATCATCCAAGTGATTATCTTATCAGCAAATCATGTGGCAGCAGTGCAGTTCATAAAATCATGCAGATATGGGTCAGGAGATTCAGATAATGTTCACATCAACCATCAGAATGTGAAAAAAATGTATCTCAATGATTGAGCGTGGCATGATTGTTGCTGCCAGATGGGCTGGTACAATAGATATGTTGCTCTGTTTTTTCTTGCAAGCGCTCAGCGCACCTTCACAGAGGACATTGTTTTGCAGTGCTCACTGTTGCACTGCTTGGTTTCAATTACACTATAATGCGTTTATGTATCATATGATACATGTGGTATTGAATTGTGTGCATCGTATCATATGGTACAATACGATATTTTTTACACCCCTAGTTGTCACGTTTATACAATTACAATATTTTTTGGCCAAAACAATGTTTTGATGTTTTTTTGCATTACCATTCCCATCTTTATTGTTTCATGAATCGTTCTGTGCCTCAAATATTTTAATTTAAAAATTTTGCTGAAAAGCCTCGGCTGTTTAATACAGGCATATTAGAAGCATTGATTTTGTTTCCCTAGTTGTGATTGTGGGGTGAAGCGGGAACATGTCCCCCCCCAATGTTAAAATGTAGCCTACACCACTGGTTTAATGGCAAGTTGTCACAAAAGGTCAACGTGTGTTCAATGAACTCTATCTTTTTTCCTGGGAAATATCACTGGAAATGTTCCATAAATTTTCTGTAGCTAAGACTTTAAGGTATGTGGCTATAAAGAAATTGTGACTCAGGGTAGGTTTATTATAGCAAGTCAGAGTTAAAAGTGTGACAACTAGCCCCAGTCTCCCTTATGTGTTTCAACTAATTTAAATATAGGCCTATGTAAATTTTTGCCTGCCTTTATATGTATACAAAAATAAAAGCTGCATACGCTTGTACTAACCTTCCTTTATTTCAACCTCTGCACTATAGATCTTCATCTCACTTTCCACAGATTGTATTACCACATGCCTGAGTATGAAACGTTTGCTTGCCTTGGGGACTGCAGCAACTCTAGTGTTGCATACCACTGTGTCCCTGATCCGTGGCTCATATCCAGCCAAACTACAGCATTCAAAGCCTGGGAAGTTCTGCTTGTCACCTCTAGGATCCAGAATGGTTTATGAATAAATGCCTTTTTTAAGATCACAGAAGTATATTAAACATTTACAAGTTCAAGTGTATATATAATGTATAAGAGGGATGAGCAAAATGGTAAAAAGGTTTGGCGTGCTGTCTGTAATGGAGGGCTTAGTGCACTAGACTATCTTGAAAGTGTTTGATGCACAAGTAATGATATTAAATATTAATGAAAATTTACTTTTAAATACAAATCCAATAGCAATCATTTTAATAAGTCCTCTGACCAAACAGCAAAAGAGGTTGTCTTCAGCCACATCAGAAATAAACCCTTTAAAATGATCGATGTAAATCTTTTGTTTACAATACAACTATAATTAAGTCCATGTAGAATCCAATCATCTTAATAGACAAAATATAAGTCATGCCACACATGCTACTAATATCACTCATTGATATACAGCAGATAAATATTATTCCTACACTATAAATCCCTTTAAAAGGAGTTTTTGAAGTTTCCATTGTGGTTTAAATTTTGCACAAGCAACCTCCATATTTTCTTTACATCTGCAACTTCATCAACAGATAACATTTGTAAAATTGCAAGTTAATTTAGATGCTTGACATGATTCTAAAAGCCAAAGGAGGTGACCCTGCAAATACTCACGGCATACCCATGTTGTATTGCTAAAACACTGACAAAAGTACCCGTACTTCAGTACCAAGTCGATACTAAAATAAAAAAAGATATAACGATACCACAGTTTCTGTAGTACCGAGCACCGACTCAATTCGGTACCCACGTGCTGTCTGGCTGACAGACGGCTGCTTACATGCGTATTTCAGCGCGTGCTAGGTTACTCCTGTTACACTGAAATGGACAATTCATTAAATTAAAATTGTTATATGTCCTAGTCTGATAACTAAAGTGCAAATTTATACGATTTAATTAAATAGTCTGCATGTACTGTGCACTGCAAAGTGAATGTGTGTAGCCGCTCACATGCTCAACACATCACATTATATGAGCAAATAAAATGTGCTGTGCTTACTGTAGTAGATTGTAGAGATGTAGAGCACTCATTCTCTGTGATGCACACAGTGACTGCAGACTATATGTTTATAGAATTAAATAGCAGCATTTTGCGCTTCAATAATCATACTGGGTTATATAACCAATGACTTATCTGGGAGGTGTGAAATAAGGCTGCAACTAATCATCATTTTGATAATCAATGAATCTAACGATTATTGGAACGATTATTCGACTATTTGGCGATTATTGCACCGATTAATCATTAGATCTAAACCGATTATTCAGCTTGTGCCCCGGCTTAAAAGGTTGTATTAAACGGGTTTACTAACAATAAAGAGGAAAGAAAATTATCTTTTAAAAATGCCTCTAAATGGCATTCACTGATTTAAAGGGGGAAAAAATACTTTATTAAGTTTAATTCAGTAAAGAAATTCACTGTAAAAGCCTGTAAAGTGTTTTTGTCTTGTTTTCCATTTAAAATTGTCTAATATTACTTAAGATACATAGACTTGCTTTAAGAGGATGTATCTAAATTAGTGCTGTCAATCGATTAAAATTTTTAATCGAATTAATTACATGGTGTCCCGATTAATTAATCGTGATTAATCGCATATACAAATACTTGCTGAGAAAGCCCCTCATATAACAATAATTCAATATATAATGATTAAATAATGATACATAGTTATCTTTAAATATTCAAAAATATTATATTATATTATATATATATATATATATATATATATATATATATATATATATATATATATATATATATATATATATATATATATATAATAAAAAATATTCAGATAATTAAAATGTATTACATTCTTGTGGCAGAAGTGTTCATGATTAATAAGACAAAACAAAAAGCGGCTTTAGAATACAATGTATTGTTTACTACCTTATTATTGATCATAAGTCAATCATTGACACACAGTTCACAGCAATCCATTTCACAAGTGAATTTGTCAATCAGTTGGAGATTTATTATGAGGGCTTGTTTAAGGACCCGTCAATTTACACCTGCGTCAGACTTTCTTTTTTTCTTTTTATTTTTTAGAAACAAGCCAGGGGTATACATAGTACACAATACTACAGATATATTTTACAATAATGCCAAGACATTATATTCATTACATAGTGCAATGCTTTTCAATGCTTTGGAGTTGTTGGAGGTACAAAGAGTACCACAAAAAAAGGGCTTTATTAGACTTACATTTTTGTACACTTTGATTTACACTTAAGTATAAAAAACTTGGCAAGAAAAATAAACTGATGATTAATCAGAAAATATTCACTTTTTAAATTATCCAAACTGTGGAAACCAAATAAAACGTCTTTATAAAGCAAAGAAAATCTAGTTAAAATAGAGGTACGTACAAACAAACAAAACTGTCTCCAAAATACTACAGCGTGGACACATTCCCAAAAAAGGTGAGGGGCAGATTCATCTACAGCATTACAGGAGCAAAGTGGATCTATTTCAGAGAGCATGTTTCTTAAATAAAGATTGACTGGGTAAAAACGGTGTAACAGTTTAAAGGACACATCCTTAACCTTGTTGGTAATTCAATATTTGTGAGCTAAAGACCATACGACCTGCGTCAGACATGCTTGTGTCGCGTCTCGGGTGTGTTGCGTCATAAAAATAAAAATGTTTAGGTCACTGTGTCATGTTAAATATAGTTTAATACTCAATATTTAAACACATCTTGAGATCCCTTAGATCACATTTGTGCTCCTTCAAGTGTTTTGAACGCAAGAACGTAACGCATGTTTGTGTTGTTCTGCTGAAGTGTTTCTTCACTGTATAAACTGTGTGTTGCTCATACAGCTGAAGTTTCACTTACTGCCCTCTGGAGTAAACAGGTGGTACTACAAGCTTGCATTTCTCAGGAAAGCATTGCGATTAAATATGCATATCTTATATGCTTTTTCTCAGGTGAATGCCTCTTTTTTTTAAAGGATTTTTAGATATTTAAAAATATTAGTATTTTTAATATTGTATTCAACATTCTCAGATAACAATCTTTTTCTTCTGCAGTATAGCTGCTAAAGAAAATGTACATTGTTTTAAATGAGTTGTAGATATTTTATTGGAAAAAAAGTCAAAACAAATCATAAATGTATTTTGTTGCAGTGTATAATGGGGTGAAGACTACCCTCTCTCACCTTTGTTCACTTTAATCCATCTTTAACCCACAAAAAACAAACTCCCCCTTATCAATAAAGCTGCATATTGTCAATTTTCTTCACAATAAGAAATACACAGTGACATATTTTATGATTCAATAAGTCCCGAGCCATTGTGTTATAATCTAGCTTTAGCAAATGCGGGCTCGAGGGACAAGCGTCCCCACGACAGGGTGCGCATCAGCCGGGTGCAGTTTCAATCCATCCCCTTAGACCGGGACATTAGCGCAACTCATAGAAGAGGCACTGACCACACAGAGAAATGCCAGAGTCAGAGTTTGTAGTTAATTACATGACCTGCTTCTGTATTATTTGAACTTTATTAAAGCTATAACACATTAAAACTGCATTTAAGATGTTTAAAGAGCTCCGATTCCACAACGAGAGTGCTTCTGTATTTTCTTATTTGGTATTTTTGTAGAATTCCCCTGTACTTTGTGGTGTACATCCACCGAAAATGTTTGGAAGGTTTAGAGTGCATCTGGACTGTGATCTGTGTAATTCTTCCTCTCCTCAGTCAGTCGTGAACGGCAGTGCTGCTCTCATGTCATCATTAGAGTTTAATGTGATCTCATGGTACATTAAATGAGATCAAACGACTATTCGACAATTTTTTATTGTCGAAGTTGTTGATAAAATCGACTAATTATTTCAGCCTTGAGCATCGTTTCATGACATTATGAACAGATTTCAAAACTAGATGTTTCAGCAGGGTGGCAAATATAAATGCGTTTTAGACTGGGGAGGAAGTTTTGAGTTCAGAAACGTACAGTTTGTTTGTGACGAGGAGGAGGGCGTGGCCGGGTCGCAAGGGTACATGGCTGGTGCTGAATCAGTTGATCAGTGAGAGAGCGAGATAAAGGGAAGCCAGAGATGCCAGTTCAAGAGAGACGCACATGGTCATGCTGCATGTGTGTCTGTGTCCTGATCTTTTATGTTGTCAAGTTCATTTATATCATTAAAATTTATGTTGACTGTTCAGCCAGTTCCCACCTCCTCTTGTATGCCTAAATATCAAGGAAACTTGTGTTCTCCATTTCATGACCCCTTTAAACCATGGAATTCAGACAAAAAAGAAAATGGGGAATTTTGGAAAAATAAAACTAAATTGAGTTTAAACTTGAAGCAATGTTTACTTAATTGAGAAAAACTGTATGGAAAAATGTTATTGTTTTAATGTATTATTTACATTGAAATGTAACATTTTAATAGGCTAAAGAAGTGTATTCAATAGCATATTACCCATTTTTTCTGTGGTATCGAAATTGGTCTCAAGAATAATGACTTTTACTGGTATCGGTTCAGACTACAGAAATCTGTGTTGTGACAACACTACTCTGACAAATAGAAATATTATTCTATTCAGTTGCGCCTGTAATGGCAATGTCCTTTTAGTGTTTTCTTCTGTCTAACAAAAGTGACTAAATATTATAGCACTGCATCTCAAGCTTAAATTACTACATGTGGCAAGCACATAGTGCATACAGATGAAAATGCCCTGAGGCATTTATCAATACATTTCACATATAATAGCATGCTCATCTTGCAATGGTCTTGTCCTGAGTCTAGTATTAAAAAGCACTATGTGGCACGGTGGAGGGCGGGCCGGGTCGTGACTCAACACGCCCGGTCCTGTATTAGGCTAATCAAGCCTCCGAGAGGGTTAAAGGCCAACCGCGGAAGACGGGCGTGAGAGAGAGATCGTTCACGGACATGTCCGTTGTCCTATGTGTTTGTCTTTTGAGTTTCACATTAAACCTTTAGTTTGTATGTCAAGCCGGTTTCTCGCCTCTTCCTTTACACTAAAAAAAATATATACATAGGTCCAAGTCCATGTACTTACAGGGGCACAATGTATCCCACAGCACTGCACCTGATTCTCAGCTGGAAAACAGCTGAATGGTTAATAAAAGCTTGTGAACAGAAGGGTTAGTAGGGTTAGAAGGATTATCTAATTTCACTTTCAAATTGATGCAATTCTTTTAAATTAATATTTCATATTCAATACATGTTAAGCTCAATCTACAGCATTTTGACTCTTAAAAAAAAATAAAAGGTGAAGTGAGGGTTTTGAAATAAATATTTGTTGTAATCAACATTATACCACAAATTCTGTCGACTGACCTTAACTTGTATTGAACTCGAAATATTCCTTTAAAGTAATGTTCAAAATCCAAGCTCCTTACCCAGCAAGAAAATGGAAATTAAGAAATGTAATCAGCCCAGCTATTTACAATGGCAGAGCAGACAAGCAAATAATTGTTATAATGATGAGTGTCGCACCATTTGACAGTTTCTTATTAACCCCTTTAAAATGTCACAGAGACTAAATATGATGAATCACAGCAATCATCCATTCATAATATTTCCTAAAACGTTTGGGAGCAGGACATATTGATCCAGAAAGCTCCAAGGACAGCAAGAGCACCCCAAGGACAAGTGAGAGACCCTCAAGGTCCTTCAGACTTAAAGACAGACCTGTGCACTCAGTAGCATGGCCGGACATTCACAATGCGTTTTTGCCTTTCTTGCAAGCTCAAGATCGATTCTTTCCAGTCAGGAGAAATCGTGTGGAAATCGTTGGTGCGTGTGTAGCCATGGATCACGTGAGTATTATGAGGAGACCAGAGCAACTAATGACCTCTTGAACATTTTTAAACAAGCCATATAGAAAAGTTGAGCAGTCGGGTTGAATACTTGAGATTTGTGCAGTTGAATGAGCCGATTTGACAATCTACCTGAAGTTGACCAATCAGAAGGCAACAAAAATCACAGAAGAACAAACTTTGACAGGAGTAGCGAGCCCATATCAGGGTCAGAGACTATATTTTACAGAGGATCGCTCAAGAGCCACAGCTGTCAGGGGAGTTGAAGTGTGTTTGTCTTTTCTACATAGATTTTAATTCATTCACAAATAGCCTAGCTAGGTAGATCATGTTGATTATAGACCTTATCAGGGTTCGACAATAAGGACTGCCTGATGGCCCGGGGGCCAGTGTGAGAAAGATTCGGGCAAGTTGCTAGAATTGTCAACTGCCCGTTCGGGCCAGTGCAGCATTTATAACATTAGTGTAAGCAAACAACAAGCGAAAGAGAGCACAAAAATGACAAGGAGTGAATGAAGTCTTCTAACCGAGGAGCGAGCACGAGTATGTTTATCTCGCAAAGACGCACAAATGCATAATATACTGGACGCCAAGGCACAATCGTGTGCACGCACAAGATCATGCAGACACCGAGCGCACTCCTAGCATTGTCCTCGCTGTTTTCCAAGCGTCTTAGCAGCAGCTATTACCAATGTATAGAAAATAGCAGGTAAAAACCCCACTTAATGCATTTCATAATGGGATTTAATGTCTTGTGCAACATTTTAAATATCTCCGCACATTCAGAGTTCACAGTGCGCAAAATTCCCACATTTTTCGATTTTACGTGTTGGTGAAAATGAGTAATCCACACTTTGGATGATGAGACATCCATGCATGTCTCAACATCATCTCTCTCCATGCAGCATTGTCTGTTTAACATGCATGTGCTCTCATAAAGTGTCAGAGCACTAGTTTTATTCTCACTGTAAAAAAACAAACATATTTTCTCCCATTAATTCGCCTCTAGAGATGAAGAGCCGAATGAGATGTAATAAACTTTTTTAAACCCCAGTTGTACACGTGTCTGGAAATCATGAGCTGCTCAATATGTAAGGATACATTTAATTAGGTAATGTTTCAAAACGTTAACTCGACATGATAATGGCATTTGATACGAAAAGAAGCAAGATCACTATGGCTATTAGACTATTATTATCAGAGCTGTTCAGCTGCAGGGTGAAGATGAATATTTGAAACCGTCTACTTCATATTATCTTCATAAAACACCTGTTACATGTCTCATTTCTGCACCATACAGGTAATTTTGATTTTGTTCTTTGGTTGTCTGATTTCATGTTATATACAAATTGTTAATTCACAGCAGTGCTGGAAAATAATGCTGGCCACACACAATATTGACACTTTGGGCCCAATTTGGACATTTTCTCTTAGGGGTGTACTCACTTTTGTTGCCAGCATTTAGACATTAATGGCTGTGTGTTGAGTTATTTTGAGGGGACAGCAAATGTACACTGTTATACAAGCTGTACACTCACTACTTTACATTGTAGCAAAGTGTCATTTCTTCAGTGTTGTCACATGAAAAGATATAATCAAATATTTACAAAAATGTGAGGGGTGTACTCACTTTTGTGAGATACTGTATATCACAAGCAATATGGTACCAGCAATGCTCTTTGTGTTGAACGAACATCATTGTGTACTTATGTGCAAGAATGATACACTTTTGTTTGGATGACACCTGGCAATACTCTAGTCCCAAACGCAGCTTTCGAAAAGAT